>CM058047.1:45833728-45869810 GCA_030169165.1 Centaurea solstitialis
AATTCCCTCGAGAAAATTAATCATCGTCACCTTCCATTAGGGATACTCTTCCCGAATGAGGGTGGGAGGTTTGGACTGAGATCCCGTACTCATGAATGAAGTATTGGTATTGTTTGCCATTGAAATCAGAGAGAAAATGAACAAAAAGTAGAAGGAATTCGATGAAACAATACTCGAAGAAGAAGAAATTGATGATACCGTGTTCTTAGAAAAGGAAATCAATACCAGAACACAATTAATTGAATATGAATTCAATTCCTGCTTTGATTCCAATTGAAGGAACAATTAAATTCATATTGGTATTCATTTAGATCCTTAATTCACACTCAAAGGACTTTCTTTACGCATCGGAATAGAAAATAGAGTATGAACTAGATGAATAAAACACACAATATACCAAGAACACTTACTGGATTAAGACAATGAAGATGATGCTCCAAATGCTTTCAATCAATTCAATTGAAATGGAAGATTACAATATAGGAAGCAAAACACTCTCAATTACACACAGTTAAGCACTATCCAGACTTATAAACACTTACAAAAACATGAAGAAACACGGCTATTTATACATTACAAAAAGTCCCTAACAGACTCCTAAGGATGTTGACACGTGGCTTGATCCCAGACGTCAAAAAAAAGTCGGTGATGCGGTAAAATATATATATTAAAACAAACCAAGTTTTACCCTTAAAATCAACCCAACTAGTATTACCACATTCACAGGAAAGCGTACCTGATCGGTAATAATATAGTGTAAGTAAGTTCAGGGATCGTTCTTACCACAGGAAACAATGAAGCTACTCAATTTTAGTCTTTAAGTTAAATTAATTAATCTAAGGAAAACTAGCACTTTGGGGGTTTTTAGAAAAGCTATGATTAACTAAGAAAGCAAATAAAAATAAGATCTTTTTATAATAAGAAGAACAAGTACTTACTATGGTTGATAGAATCCATTTTCTGATGATTTGATATAATATACCAAAAGATGTAGATTAATGGTTATTGTAAGAATTTAAGCATAAAACACCTTAACATGAATATCTGTGATTGTCAACCAGGTTGGTCTCCCCCCCCCCCCCAAGTACAGGGATTGTGAAATCTAATACAAGTCACCCTATTTATTGCCAATTCGTAGGACCCTAATATCCAACTTACTTTGGTCTAAGAGTTGCTCACCACATCACCGTAGTGAAAGACATAGGAGTCTATTTGTTAATTGTCAGATAATAGACACACCCAATCAACGAATCAAAGTAGCCATGGTTAAAGCAATAAATAGGAATCACAAGACAATCATTCACTAAACAATAAATCTAATAATTAAAATCGAAAATCAAATCATCTTTCCAAGTTCATCAACATAGTAAGCACTTAAAACGAACTAGCCACTAAACATAACTACGAACAAAGAAAGTAATAAATATGAACACATTATGCAGACCGTGCAACAGCTGATGATCAGGCACCAACAAGACGACTCCGAGTTAGCACCGGTGAAGTTTCACCATGTTTAAGCACCGCTCTCCACTGTTGGTTCATACAATTCCTCCCTTCGAATGCCAGTTCTTAACTCCTCATCTTTTCTGAATATTTTCTTGATGCTCTATGAAGTCAGGATTGAAGGCAGTATTTAAACAGAACTGAGACATCCCACCTCACGATCGCGAGGCGGTAACTTCGTGACACGAGGCACTTGGAACAACCCTAAAATCTTTTCTTGAACACTATGGAATCTTCCAATTAGGGTTGACTTCTAATTTGCCACA
This sequence comes from Centaurea solstitialis, assembly GCA_030169165.1. NCBI lineage: Eukaryota > Viridiplantae > Streptophyta > Magnoliopsida > Asterales > Asteraceae > Centaurea > Centaurea solstitialis. The sequence goes on from CM058047.1 coordinate 45,835,498, forward strand.
TTGGATAGATCTTTCGCGACGCCAGATGGAAAACAAGAAGGAATGTTCTAGAATCTGGTCACTCTCGTGATGCTATACTGGAGTCTCGCGATCGCGAGAGCTCTCTGTCTCGTGTGATCTCCAATTTTCAAGCTTTTTCGCCTCTTTTATTACTGTTATGCTCACGGGCCTTCAAATCCTTCAAACCTGAAAAACAAATACTTTTGGAAGTAAAGTTGTACTAAAGAAGGGTAAAATGGGAATAAATGTTACAATTCAATACGATCAAAACATTTATAATTTTGGGGTTATCAAATTCCCACACATAAGCTTTGATTGTCGTCAATCAAAAGACTTAAAAATAAGAAAAAATAACACCAAAATTATCTCAATCAATGATCAGTCACAGTCACAAAGATATCAGGCATTATTCAGTCACACTATAAGGTACAATGAGTAATCCAATTGCCGAGTTCAACTTCTTATCCTCACAAATATTTCAAGTGTATCTCTCAAAGGGTAAGATATATAAGTGATCACACTGATACTCAATCTTTTCTCTCATGCATATGCTTGTTACTAAATCTCATCTCCACCACTGGAAAATTGTCAACCGTCAAGAGGACTTTAGGGTTGTAACATTAGGCTAAGGGTTAAGGGTAGGAAATGGGATTTATTTAAGTGACTCAAAGGGTTGTAGCAAAAACTTATAAACTAATCAGTTTAAGGTCCGAAAATTCAAAACATCTGACTTTTGCAACTTTTAAAGGTCGAGATGACTATCACTTCTATTTTTATATCATTCTAAGCATCTTGCTTATTTGTGGCTCGATATTTTTCTATCTTTTTCGCACATCGACTCTTTTTTGATTTTTCTATTGTTGAGTCGTTCGTTTCACTTTTCTTTTTTCTAGCTTCTTTTCTTTCTTTTCCAAACTTTTTCTCAATCCCTTTTCTTTATTTGTCAAATTCATAAAAATGGACCAAAAACATGAAAAAAACTTTTAACTTTAAGCTACGGCCAAAAGATAGATAAAAATAAATGGCTAAAGGGTATAGGATATCGGGTAACAAACGAAAACATTGAGGCTCAAAGGGGTTTCAAGGGATAAAGTACTAAAGATGAGTAGTTTTATAATAATGGCTTTGGCAAATTAAATAATCCTATGATGGGATTATCAAAGGAAGGCTAAAAATGGGTTGAAACGAAGGTCTCTATTAGTGCAATGGTGATAAATACTTTCCTTGTGGTCTCGACAAGCATTGTGGTGACAAGTTGTACCTTGGATCAAAGTCAGCATCCTCACGAAATGAATATACAATTAAAGGCTCAATCTCTCGTGGAATAGAGTGCGGCACTCATGGCAATTAGTCTCCCACGGCATCTATCAAACTCAAATAACCTTATTTAGTGACTTCCTTCTAATACAAGATTCTAAGTTTCCACAACAATCACAAATTTTGAAAAAAATGGTATCAGATTTCAAAATTTTTAGAAATTTGACAGAGAACAACACAAAAGCAAAATCTTTACACACAAAAGTAACAATTAAGTCTACTTAACCCCCTCCCCACACTTCAAATTTGCAGTATCCTCAATGCAACAATTAAACATAAGTAAGGAGGTAGGGAAAACAGAGAAGTTCCCGGGTTGAGACGTAGAACCGTCAATGAAAAAGAAAATTCCCAAAATCTGCTTCGGTGCGCGATCATCAAATGTTGCATCTATTACCAAAAGAAAAACAAAAACTTAAAAACAAAATAAAAATAAAAACCACACCAAACAATTACTTGAAATCCTAAACAAGAAATCAAAATAATCCTAAGCACACAAGATAAAAATGTCTTCAAACCAAACCACACAAACAAAACAAAATTAAAGTAAATTGTTTAGAACAACCATATCGAATGATAGAGATAAAAGAAAAGATCATCAGGGGCCATGGAATTAGCGTTCCCAAATCTCAAATGATGGGTAACTGGGAGGACTTTAGGTGTTGTATGGCCATATTAGGGATGGAGCGTATGGTGGTTGGAGATCTACACCAAGATGAGCGGTCATCGTGTTGATCGCGCCGCTTTGCTAGTTTTGTTGGTGAAGGCCTTCCACCGAATGATACTCCACCCTTTGGAAATGATTACCCTGCAATATAGACATGTCAGATAATTATTGGGTAATTCCTTGATATGCCGCATTAGGTTCCCAATCCGGATGTTGTTGGGTTTAAGCCGTGCCCGAAGCTTCCCCTCTCTCTTGAGTCCTAGTTGGAGCTTCCCTTGCCTCATGCTGAGTCGGGTTTTGGTTCCACATGTAAGAAAGTTGGCCACGTTGTCGAACACTTATCAAGATCCCCATGCCTTTCATTTGCTCAACATCAATGAGTCCCATATCTCCCACCTTGGTTAATGAATGAATGGCGTCATCGGTCAAGATAACAAAGTGGCGAGCCAGGTACGTTACATATTGACCACCAATCATGTGACTACCCTCCCTAAGACCACTTGCTTTTGCAAGCATTGTAGCAATGATGAAAGGGACGTTAGAGAAGTTATCCTTGGTATTGAGTTGGTCAAGTAACCAAAGATCATATACGCTAATCTTCTCATGGCTAGAGGTGTGGGTGTTGACCGCGTGAACCAACATCCGATGCAATAGACGATCCTCGGAAGACATGAGACCCTTTTCCATGATGTGCGTGGAATAAGGTTCCACTCCAAGAATTCTGCAAATGGTTTAAGGGGTAAAGTCTCCATGTTATGTTCCCTCGCTAACGACCATGTACTCATCAAAACCTGGATGGTTCACTTCACTCTCGGTATAGATTCCCAAAGCTATGGCGAAATCGTCCAAGGAAAGATTGTGCCAAACCCCACCAAGACGAAAGTTCATGCATTGTTGTCAACAATCCATATATCAGCGACTCGAGACTCAAAAGTGAAAGTGGCCACAAACTCTATGATTAGCTCTCGATAGAGTGGCTCGTTGAGATCGAATACTTTCTCCCATGCGTCACACGTGATGCAGACTTCACCTTCTTCTCCGATTGCCTTCTTTTCAAAGTTTACTCGGATTTGATCCCGAACTCCCAATCTAGTAAGCGTTTCCTAATCGGGTCTTGGTACAACCACGTTCTTGTTGGAGATAGTGTTGACAATGTCTCGGATCTCATTCCGCTTTTTCCTTGCCAAAGTAGTATCGTCCCCGAAATAGGTGTAGATATGGCTCCTGTAGGGGAGTAATGAAGTTGGGAACGGAAGCGGAGGCGTTGGTCCTTTGTCACTACAAAATAGTTCAAAACAACATCAAGTTCAAGAACCATCCAAAAAGCTCACAACTTTTATCTAAATCAAGGATATTCACATGTGAACGAAGAATGGGGATTGGAGAATCCCCACACTTGGACCTTGCTAATCATGCTTAAACAAGTTACTCAACATGTCTAAATGCAATTCCTCTACCTAGAATCATGGTATTGTGTTTTCAAAAGTTGAATGATTGGGATTTTTGGAAAAATCCCCACACTTATGATAAAGCATAAACACAATTATGAAACTAAGAATTAAGCTATTTCCAACATGCTAACATCCTAATTCAAACCATCATTGGTTTCATAAGAGCAATTCTAAACATGAGGTAAAGCTATTAAGATTAAGAACAAAGGAATGCGTTATCCACCATTAGGGATTCTATTCGACAAAAGGGATGATTGTAAACATACCTTTGGTGCCATTGATGGTAGAAATTGAGGTGCGAAAATCATATTTTGGGAGCTGGGGAGAGGTGGTTTCGCGGCACCAACAATAGTAGGGTTTGGTGTTTTGGAAAAGTGAAGCACAAAAAGTTTATAAAAACCCACATCGAGTACCTTGCATCGCGAAGCTTGAGGCTTCGCGTCGGGAAGTCCCTTTTGTTTCGAAAAATTTACCCTACTGCACGTTTGGCATTCGCGAAGCTGCTCCCAATGCATCGCGAAAATCGAAAGAAAAATACCTGATACCCAAAAACAAATCTCGCGTCGCCAGAGATAGAATCTCGCGATCGCGAGATAGTTCTGTTTACAATATTTGAAATTTTCCATCTTTGGTCGAAAATTCTCGTTTTTGGTTTCTAAACACTCGTAATGGTAATCTAAGCAACAATAAACAAAAACAATAGTAAAAACACACACGAAAAACTAAAAAAATGCAAAGTGAAAGAAAATCCTCGGGTTGCCTCCCGAGAAGAGCTTCATTTTTGTTTGAGTCTAGAGTTTGACTTATTGCGTTGATCACTTCTTGGCACGTCTGGATGACTAGCCATTCTTGTTGCAATGTCCCTTATTGATATTCCCAGATGTGGTTGTATTTTAACTTTCTCCGTTTTATTCCATCTATATAGCTATTGGATATTTGGTCTTCAGTCTAGCATGTGGGAGGAATGATTCATACTTTGACTTGGTGGGATCTTCATACGGCTCTGAGAGGTATGTGACTTAGTCAGCTTATCGTCCACACCACGATATCGATACTCCGTCGGTTTTAGCTTTTTGATTCCTGCTTTCCTGCAATAACCAATGGGTATCATGTTAAGAGCAGCACCTGAATCTACTAAGGCAATTTCAGTAAAATTATTAATAGAAAAAGGCTTGTTATAACTTCCCGGATCATCCTTAATTGGGAAGATGAAAGTGCATTTGGATGTATTGTTGGCTCCATATTCCTGTTTTTGTAAAAGTAAAGATAAGAGATGCAAGGATTTCTCCGCAGAAGAACAAGCTGACAGAAGCCCTGAGAAAACAGTCTTAGAGGTCCACAATGTTAAATCAACAGAACCTCTGTCGGGCGTGATAGAAGTTCTGCGAAACCTTCCTCAGAGTACTTTATACTTCTGTTAAACGGTTATCTCCCATCTGCTGCTCACGTGAAGTTTGCAACCGACTTCCTTTCTACGTCCAGGATTGGGCCACGTGTCAAGATCCTAGAAAGTTTGTTAGGTTACTGTTTTTGAGTAGTATATATAGCTGTTTGTTCTTCATTTGTTTATATGCTTTTTCACTGTAATTCAAGTTGATATCATCAATGAAAAGGAATTTGGCTCTCAAGTCTGTTTAGTAAGTTTCCTTTCTTTAATGTAATCAATTGAATTCATCACAATTTAATTGATCTTGTTGAAACTTTGCTAATCTTACACAGTTTATTTAATGCTTCATTGATTCACTTGTTATCTTCATCATCTTCATAGATAGGTTTGAATTGATAAGTCTTCCGCTGTTTGTACTTGATTTTGTTTGATCAATTCATCATGTTTCTAGATCAATATCATAATCTGGGATCTATCAATTGGTATCAGAGCGGAATTGAGTCATCAGTATTCAATCGATCGTTCCGGTATTGATCTAATCTATCTTCATAGTGTCGTTTGCTTCTTCTAAGTCTTTTCTCTGTTTCAAATCTGCGTGAGTGTTTCTCAATGGCTGTGAATTCAAATTCTTCATTCATAAGCATTGGATCTCAATCCAAGCCTCCTACTCTGTGTCACAAAGAATTCTAACAATAGAAATTTCGCATGGTGAACTTTTTGGAGGGAATACATCCAAGAATTGTTGAATTTTTGCACAATCCTCCGTTTGTTCCTGTTTCCTTAGTCCCTAGAGTTCCTGCATCTACAACAACTGATGAAGTTCCTGAATACTTCACTCCGAAACCCAAGAAGGATTGGGATGAAGAGGAAAGGGAGGTTGCTGATTTAGCCCCAAATGCAAGAGACTTCTGATAATGGCCATTCCAAATGATATAATTGAATCATTGGATCACTGTGAAACCTCTATGGAGTTATGGAGTGAGATTCAAAAGCAACTCGAAGGAGGAGTCAAAACATTGAAGAAAACATAACTCTTTGCATCAATGAGTATCATGACTTCAAGGATATAGGAGAAGAAAGTCTGAAAGAAACATACTCTCGTCTGAATGTTTTGATAAACAAGTGTAGGCTAAGTGATAAGGTCTGAAGAGGACAACAATATGTTGTTTCTCAAAAGTTTGGGTCCAGAATGGTTACACTTGACCATGTCAATGAGGACCACTATGGATCTGGAAATGAGGACCACTATGGATCTGGAAATGACCACCATGGCTGATCTATATGGATCACTTGCTAGTCAACAGCCTATGGTGATTCAAATGAAGAGAAGTATGGTGGTCCGTTGGCATTAATGGCATAAGGATCGAAGGGAAAGGAAAAGGAAGTCAAGACTGAAGATAAGAAGAAGAAGAAGAAGAAGAAGAAGAAGAAGAAGAAGGAGAAGGAATTGGTGATAGAGAGTAGTACAGAAGGTATGAGTTCTGATGAGGATATTTCTGCAAAAGAAATGATAGACGTTCTGGAATTGATCACCAGAGAATACAAGAGGGCATCAGGTGGTAGAGGAAGAGAGTTAGGCTACATAAGAGAAGGAAATGGAAGAAGAGATGAGTATGAGTGAAGGGCAGGTTTTGACAGAAGAGGAGGATATGAAAGAAGAGATTATGATAGAAGGAGTGGCATGGAAAGGAGAAGCAAAGATCAAGGTCAGAAGATACAAGGATGGATCCACAGAGAAACGTGGATGGGTGTTTCAGATGTGGCAAGTCTGGTCATTATGCTGCAGAAAGCTAGGCATCGGGTCCAATGACTCTTTAGAAGCCGACAGTTTCACAGAAGTCTTCACAGAAGCCCAAACAAGATGCTTCTTACTTTAAAAAGAAAGCAGACTTCTACAACAACAAGGTCCTTCTAGCTCAATCAAGTGAGCTTCTTACTAATGAATCCTCTAAGGATGTCGCGCCACAGAAGAAGTCCACAGGGGTTACTATTGTGGAAACCACAGAGGCTCAATTTTCTAAGACCTCTGGTAGAGACACTGCCCCTGCTGAGACCAAGAGCAAAGGCAAGGAAAAAGTCTCAGAGGTTTTGCCATTAGAAGATTTAGCTCAGAAAGAAAAGGATGATCTGGCCAAGGCTTTACAGCAATCACACCACGAAGCTCTGGCCAGTGCTAGTAGAACCGGCCCCAAGGTTGGAGAACCTTCTAAGGCTACTGACGACACGTCAATAAAAACCTCTGATGCTCTACTGGGAACTAGTAAGCTAATCCGCACAGAGCAGTCTGATCAGATTCCAATCCTGGAGGAAGAAGTCTCAGAGCCAAAGAAGCAGGACAGAGTAGAGGAGATTCTTCAGAAGATGGATCAGATTCCAGTGGAGCACATCAAGCACATTGGAGTAACTACACCAGAGGAGGTCATGATCTGGAAATTCTCAAAAAAGGATATCACTCCAGAGTACGATCCAGAGCTCACTGGAATGCCGAATCTTGAAGGGAAACTAAAGTTTACAGCAATGACTCTGCCAAAGAATCAAGTCTTCTCAAACCGGCCAATCACAGAGCTGATTAACATAATGCCCAGAACGCTAATGAACAAAGAAATCATTTATACGTCATGTTCTGTCAGAAGGGGGGACAGTTACGTCTATTCTTTCTGTGATGCGGATCTACACAATCTCTGCGTGTTTGATCTCTTGTTCATGTACAAAGTCTTGCAGAACTACATCAAGACTAGGAATATGGTAGAGAGCAGAAAAACCTACTCCATTTCCATGAATAGGTCAAGAGTAGTTATGCGCGCCCAAGTCATGTATCACAGCAAGATTGACTTCGATATTGGCTATTGGCTTGGTCAAGAAAAGATGTGCATCTCTCCTACTCAAAATCGGCCTGTATGGATTCTCAAGATGCACATGAACTCTATCATTCAAAATCCAGTGTATGGATATGCCTACAGAGACCAAGACGACATCGAAAAGTTCTTTGATCCAGAGGATAGGCATAAATATACTTCAGGAACTCTCACTTGGATCTACAAGAATCTTGCTAGAGAAGTTAGAGAAGGAAGAATTCCCAAAAATCATGCTACTGCTGTTTTTGAAACCATTCAGGCTTAAACATCTTTCAGAGCCTTCATCTTCAATATGTATCTAATTCTCAAGGCTGATGGTATCAATGACTTTCCCAAGTCAGAAGTAGCAGATGACTAGGATTTTTTGTATTAGTTTCTTTTATTCAAGTAATGTAACTTTACAGAGGATGAGACTCTCTCACCTCTTTGTTTTTCAAAGTAGTTTGATCGTTCTTACACTTATCTTTTATCTATACTTAGGGGGAGATTGTTGGCTCCATATTCCTGTTTTTGTAAAATTAAAGATAAAAGATGCAAGGATTTCTCCGCAGAAGAACAAGCTGACAGAAGCTCTGAGAAAACAGTCTCGGAAGTCCACAATGTTAAATCGACAGAACCTCTGCCGGGAGTGACAGAAGTTATGCAAAACCTACCTCAGAGTACTTTATACTTCTGTTAAACGGTTATCTCCCATGTGTTGCTCATGTGACGTTTGCAACCGACTTCCTTTCTACGTCCAGGATTGGGCCACGTGTCAAGATCCTAGAAAGTTTGTTAGGTTACCTTTTTTGAGTAGTATATATAGCCGTTTGTTCTTCATTTGTTTATATGCTTTTTCACTGTAATTGAAGTTGATATCATCAATGAAAAGGAATTTGGCTCTCAAGTGTGTTTAGTAAGTTTCCTTTATTGAATGTAATCAATTGAATTCATCACAATTCAATTGATCTTGTTGAAACTTTGCTAATCTTACACAATTTATTTACTGTTTCATTGATTCACTTGTTATCTTCATCATCTTCATAGATAGGTTTGAATTGATAAGTCTTCTGCTGTTTGTACTTGATTTTCTTTGATCAATTCATCCTATTTCTAGATCAATATCATAATCTGGGATCTATCATGTGTTCTCCGTCTTCTTTTTGCTCTTTATCGGATTGACACCTTTTTGTTGAATCACTAATTCTGCATAGTCACCTTGTTTTTGCTCCTCCTCGTCTTTGGCTTTGATCTCTTCTTTCGAGTCCCCCTAATTATCTGACGCATTCACATCATCTAGTCCTAAGTCTATGAATTTAAGAGTAAAACCTTTTGGGATTGCATCAAAATCATCCTCCGTGCCATAATCACTTTTTGAGGATTCATAGACTCACTTTTGCACGATCCACCCAACCTGCGTTTCAATATTTTGTTTCATGCTTTGTTGGTTTCTAAGGGCTAGGCATACCTATTCGTTGATCTTTGACTGTGAGGCCATGAATTTTCCAACAATGTCCTCGAAAGATGAACGGGGTCAATTCTTGTTCTTCGACCTTGGTTAATTTGAGAAAAGAGTCTGGAAGGTCTTTGATTGAAGTTCTGGTTGCTGTTCCACCTCCCTTAATAATCTCCACGGTTGAAAAAGCTAACCTCCTCGGGATTCATCATTGGCTTGTTAGGACAATCTTTGGTAAGATGTGATCCTTCGCACTCCTCGCATCCAACCTGCATAGCATAAATAGATTTTATTAGTTCATCTATTTTCTTTTCAAGTCTTACCTGGCTGTTCTTCATGACGGCTACTTCTTCCACCCAGTTGTACTCATTGGAAACGTTTCCGGCAAATTTTCTGATATGTGTGCGTTTATCCGGAGTCCAATCGATATTATGAATGAGCATGTCTTCCAATAGTTGATAGCCTTGGATGGGCTTTTTGTACATGAAAACTCCTCCGGCAGATGAATCAAGAGTGCACCAAGACGCGTAGTTGAGTCCACTATAGAAAGTTTGGACTTGCTCACTTTTGCTCAACCCGTGACACAGGCACAAGTTCATCATTTACTTGAATCTCTCCCAAGCTTCGGCTATCGTTTCATCCTCATGTTGTCGGAAGGTGCAAACGTCGGCTCTTAGCTTTTCCACTTTGGATGGTGGGAAAAATTGGGATATGAATTTGTTATGAAGTTCATCCCAAGTTGTAATAGAGTTAGGCTCGATAGATCGCAACCAAGCTCGTGCCTCCCCGGTGAGAGTAAATGGAAAGAGTCTTAGGCGAATATCGTCATCCGTAGCTGCATCGTTCCTGAAAAGATCACAAATATCTAAGAAACTTTCGATGTGAAGCTTAGGGTCGCTATCAGCTTTTCCATCAAAGGTCAATTTCCTAATCATATGAAGGAATTGCCCCTTGATTCAGTTTCTTGGCTAAACCCTGGTTTGGTATTCCACATCGGTCGATGTCCATCTAGAAGTCTAGAGTTCGAGGTTGAACTTGATTCGCTTTAGTATGCTTCTTCTTCTTCAGCTTACGGATTTCCTTTTCTGGTTCGGCAAACGGCTCTATTAGTTCCGATGTGAAATCCTTGAAAAGACACATAAAACGATCAAGTGCAACTTGCTTAATATAATAACTAAAAATTATAAACTAAAAACTTACTAAAGATTAACTAAAGAAACTATAAAACTAAAACTAAATAAGCCACCGTTCCTCGGCAGCGATGCCAAAAACTTGTTGCGGTAAAATATATACATTAAAACAAACCAAGTTTTAGCCTTAATAATCAACCCAACTACTATTACCACATTCACAGGCAAGCATACCTAATCGGTAATAATATAGTGTAGGTAAGTTCATGGATCGTTCTTCCCACAGGGAACAGTGAAGCTACTCATTTTTGTCTTTAAGTTAAATTAACTAATCTAAAAAAAAACTAGCACTTTGGGGGTTTTTGTAAAAGCTATGATTAACTAAGAAAGCAAATAAAAATAAGATTTTTTTTATAATAAGAAGAACAAGTACTTACTATGGTCGATAGAATCCCTATTCAGATGATTTGATACAATTTACCAAAAGATATAGATTAATGGTTATTGTAAGAATTTAAGTATGAAGCACCCTAACATGAATATCTGTGATTGTCAACCAGATTGGTCTCTCGGCCCAAGTACACAGATTTTGAAATCTAGTACAAGTCACCCTATTTATTGTCAATTCGTGGGACACTAATATCTAACTTACTTTGGTTTAAGAGTTTCTCACTACATCATTGGAGTGAAAGGCAAGGGGGATTGATTAACCGATAGGAGTCTGTTTGCTAATTGTCAAATAGTAAACACACCCAATCAACGAATTCAAGTAGCCACGGTTAAAGCAATAAATAGGGATCACAAGACAATCATTCAATAAACCATAAATCTAATAATTAAAACCGAAAATCAAATCATCAATTTCAAAGTTCATCAAACCATAGTAAGCACTAAAAACAAACTAGCCACTAAACATAACTACGAACAAATAAGGAAATAAATATGAACACATTATGCAGACCGTGCAACAGATGATGATCGGGCACCAGCAAGATGACTCCGGGTTAGCATCGGCGAAGTTACACCATGTTTAAGCACCGGTCTCCACAGTTGGTTCATACAATTCCTCCCTCCGAATGGCAGTTCTGAACTCCTGAGCTTTTCTAAATATTTTCATGATGCTCTCTGAAGTCAGGCTTGAAGGCATTATTTAAACAAAACTAAGATGTCCCACCTTGCGATCACGATGGCAGCAGCTTCGCGATGCAAGGCACTTGGAACTACCCTAAAATCTTTTATTGAACATTATGGAATCTTCCAATTAGGGTTGACTTCTAATTTGCCACGTTGGATAGATTTTCACAACACCAGATGGGAAAGATGAAGGAATGTTCTAGAATCTGGTCACTCTCACAACGCTATACTGGAGTCTCACGATCGCGAGAGCTCTCTGTCTCCTGGGATCTCCAATTTTAATGTTTTTTCGCCTCTTTTCCTACTTTTATGCTCATGGGCCTTCAAATCCTTCAAAACTGAAAAACAAATACTTTTAGAAGTAAAATTGTACTAAACAAGGGTAAAATGGGATTAAATGTTATAATTCAGTATGACCAAAACATGTATAATTTTGGGGTTATCAGTCGGTGAAAGGAATGTCACATAAGGTGCGCATGCAATAACCGTTTCTCAGAAATAGTTGATCTTCACATAGGTCATAATTACAGAACCTCTGTCAAGCTTCACAGAGCTTATGTCATTCTTTACTTGTATGCTCTGATGGCCTCTGTGATAGTCTTCCGTAGTCTTCTGTCAACTTCATCTTCTGTCAGAAATACCTTGTTTCTTTTATCTGTACTTTTACAAAACATACTTCTGGAGCCAACATATACCAATTGTAGGACCTAGTAAAGAGTTGAATCTCGCAAACATTCGCAGGTGGTCCATGTTTGCTAAGCAATAGAATGAATACACAACAAATAAAACAAAATGATTGATTTACTTATCATTGTCGGTAACTATTACATGGAACCGAGGAATATGTTAGACAGTCTGTTACATTTACTGAAGTCATCAATGGTGAGACCATTACTACCAGCATCAGTCTGTCCAATAGCACCTCTAGCAGTCCTCCCACCAGTCCTGTTGCCATAGAACCCATTTTCACACCAGCCCGATATCCAACAAATACCACCCCTGATAGGGAAGGTATTAAGGCTAGAACACCTAGGGTAGCGATGCCTCCAATTAACTATGCCGACTTGAACTCCAGCTATGCCACCAGGGAGATTGAACCATCCGAGGAAACTTAGTTATCCAACCTATGGATTCTTCCGCAACTAAGTGTCCTAACCTAGTAGAGTTAGAGAAAGAAGTTCATGCCCTTAGGACAAAAGCCATGGATCTGGATGCCTATCAACATTGTGTTTCAAATCTCACTTTAATTCTTTCAGAAAAGGACACTTTGATCAACACTTTAGAAAAAGATTTACTCGAGGCTAATACCGAGAGAATTAGACTTTCATCAGAGTGTGAGACCACAAACTCTTTGGTAACTAGGTTTCAAATAAATTATGCGGATCTCTAGGAGCGTTTTAACTCCCAAAGTGTCACAATCAATTCTCAAAAAGAAGCTTTCCAAAAGCTAGATAATCATTTTGTCAGAAAATTAATTGAACAAGATGTAAAAATCATTTGTTTGCAAGAATAGATATCTATGTTGAATGGTATTCATCCGTGGGCTGGTTGTACCATAAAACACCCCTCGTATTAGAGATTAGGTCGACCAAACCTACGTTGAATCTAGATCCAAATGTTGCATATGATGTGAGGGTGTTTTTAGAACCTGGTGATGATCCTTCCGGTTTTATTCCAAGAAAACCGAAGTCTGTTCTTTCTAAGCCTAAGAATTCTACCGAATCACATGCTTCAGGTCCTGAGAAAAATAAACCTGAGGGTGCAAAAAGTGTAGGTACTGACAAGGAGAAATTAGTTAAGCCCCAGATACCTATGGGACTCTGAAACCAGAACTCAAAATCTAACGATGCATGTGCCTCGGTCAAACCCATTAAAAGTCTTGACTTTAATTCAAGCACATTTGAAGTGGGTGAGAATTAAAAGGGAAAACCAAATCAACCTTTGTCTTCCACAAAACCTAATTTTTCAAAACCGTTGATGGTGTAAAAACTATATATTAAAACAGAACCAAGTTTAACCACAAAATAACCTCAACTAATCACCATTCTCAGTCAAGCGTACCTAATCGATAGTAATATAGTCTAGAAAAGTCCGGGTATCGTTCTTACCACTGGGAACCGTCAAGTTACTTAAAACAAATCTTAAAAGTTCAATTAACCTAAAAGGGTTTTCTTTTGAAAGCAATTTTAAAGCAGAAAAAGATTAAAACTTTACTTAAAACAATAATTGACAAAGGTAGTACTTATTATAGTTTAGGTTGAATCCCCTTGTGGATGAGTTATTCAAGTCATAAAAGTGTAGTTTAGTTGATTATTGTAGGAATTTAAGCTAATAGCACCCTAACATGTATTATCTTCAATTATAAACCAGGTTGGTCTCCCGGCCCAAATACAAGGACTGGTTATCAGGCAGTCTAGTAAAAGTCACCCTAGTCAATGCCAAGTCGAGGGATCCTACTAAATAGTCCGCCTATGGTCCAGCACACTATTTATCAATTCACTCCGTTTTACCGGAACGAGAGATAAAGGAGGTTGATTATCCAGAAGGAGTCTACCTATCTAGTAATAGATACATCCAACCAACAAGTTCAAATAGCCACAGTTAAAACACTAACTAGGAATCAAAGATAAACATTCAATCAATCAAACAAAACTACTAAATAAATTAAGAATCAAAACATCATCCAACAAGGTTCATCGAAACCATAACAAGTACTAACAAAACTACTACTCACTAGACATAACTAAAAACAGCAATCAAAGAATAAAAAGACAGACTTTAGACCCACCGTGAAACTGAAGATGATCGGACACCGGAAAGCAGACTCCGAGTAACAATCTTTCCACGGTCTACGCTCATAAACTCTATCCTCTCTCTCTTTTTACTGCAAAACTGACTCTGGAATAAAAGCTATCTAATTTATGACTCTATATCTCAAAACAGGTCTGGAACCAGTATTTAAAAGAAGTGATCGACCTACTTCGCGATCGCGAAGAGCAGCTTCGCGGCGCGAACCACTTAACGAACCCTAATTCTTTAAATCCGCTTCTTCTAGAATATTCCATCAAGGGTCTTTAAACATTTCGCGAACACCAAACCTCTGAACTCGAACGCGAAGTCAACAAAATGCAGGAATCTTCTAGAAATCTTCCACTTCGCGACGCGAGAATTATCACTTCGCGGACGCGAAGGACTTCTGTTTCCTAATTTGCTCTTTTCCCACTTTTTCACAACTTCTAGTACTTTTCCGCTCAAGGGTCTCCAAAACCTGCAAAACCAATATTTAATAGCTTTCGTGAGTAAAACATCCAGAAAACAGGCTAAAATGGGGTCAAACATTACAAAACCGAACTACCAAAACATGTATAATTTTGGAGTTATCAAAATCCCCACACTTAAGCTTTGGTTGTCCTTAATCAAAGAACTGAAAGATAAGATAGATAACACCAAAATTATCTCCATCTGAAACCATCTAAGGAATACAAAAGCTGTTGGTCCCAAGTAGGTGACCTTCAAGTAAGGATTGTGATTGGGATTATAGAAGGGGGGGGTTGAATATAATCACACAATTTTTTCACTTTTAAATTCTTGTTTTATAAACAATATGAATTTACAGATTGTTGCGGAAATAGAAAAGACAATTAGTCTAAACTAAACAATCTAAGTTCTTTCACTATGCACTAAGTGAGAAGAGAATAAAGAAAGAAGATAGAGGGAATAAGAGAGAAAGGACTTGAGTATTTTTGGATGAAGAAGAAGTATGGAGAACATCTCTTCACGTCCTATTTATACTCCATGCATTAAATGCATGCAGACCTACTATTATGACGTGTCACAATGTGAGTGGTCTGTTGTACTATTTACTATAAACAAATACTCTTTGCATGGTGTGCAAAAGAGGATGTTTGTAAACAGTTGCCTTATGGTCTGATAAGTACGGAGGGAACAGTAAAGTAACTGCCCTTATGTACTATTGTGTCAGAAAAGGCGTGTAATCCTTTTGTGCATTAGACTAAGACATTATTCTAATCCTTCAGGATCAGGATACTGATCAGTGACTAGAATCCTGAAACTGGGGATGTTCAGGGTCACACGTATCCTGATGAGTCTACAGGATGTCATACGATGGTGAACAGATTGCTATCACTGAGTTCCGTCTTCAGATCACGAGCATGCTGTTCCTGTCATCAGCTATTTCTTCGACGTCGCTGATGGTTCTTTGTGTATGATCTTAATGTCTTCAGGAGGAGGTCTTCACTTCAGTGGACAGGATCAGTAGACTGCAGAACAGACTCGTTAGTCTCCTGATCCTGATCCTGAAATCTATAAAGTTAAGTTACAGCATAAGTAACATGGAATAACACTGAACAGACTCAGTGATAATTCCTCAAGCTATAACAGAAGTAAAAACCTATTCACTAAGTAAAGATTCAGGATCATTATCATTTCATCAGGTCTTAGGAGAGCTGGATCAACAATCTCCCCCTAAATGATAATGATAAGACAACAGGGTAATTGTCTTAAACTAGAAAAGTTAGAAATAAATCTAAGTCTAGAACTAAACAGTAGGAAATAGAACTCATAAAGGTACATGTCCCATTTACTGTTTTGAGGGATCTTTTTCAGTACTATGATGGAATGAAGTACAATGCACTGAATTGCATTCTCATTAATCTCATTAAATATTACAAGAGTAAGGAAAATACAAAAGTACATTACAGGAGTACTGAAAGAAAAATTACAAACAAAATCTAACTGTCAGATTCTTCGCTAATGTATTCAGTCT
Organism: Centaurea solstitialis; assembly: GCA_030169165.1. Taxonomy (NCBI): domain Eukaryota; kingdom Viridiplantae; phylum Streptophyta; class Magnoliopsida; order Asterales; family Asteraceae; genus Centaurea; species Centaurea solstitialis. The sequence continues at coordinate 45,851,657 of CM058047.1, forward strand.
TGACGCAAACAGGAACAGGAGTGTCGCTGAAGGCAAGTCTGTGATCAAGTATAGCTCTGACAGTGCGAATGATCTCTTTGTTGTCTGGATTTTTCTTATCTTGTTGTGCAGTGAAGAGAACAGTCAAAAGATGTTCACAGGGCGCTATGTGTAGCTCACTGAAGCGTTGAAAGCGTAGGATTGAGTTATTGCTAACACATATGCCATGAACAGGTTCTCTGATTACTTGTCCTTCAGAAAGAGTGATTCCTTGAGGGAATGAAAGATCAAGCATCGAGAGGTCCAGAGGTTTAACAACCATTCTGGGAAGACAGGGAGTTGGTCTTCTTGTAGAGGTGCCTGCAGATCTTCGAACAGGCTGCCGAGTTGGGAGTGGGGAGTAATGGAGTAGGTCATCAGGTATTTCAGTTGTCCTTCTGATGCGAGCAATAAGTCCTTCAATGACTTCTTCTACTTCAGCCCGATAGTTCTTGTTGGCTTTGGGAAGCAGGGATCTGATTTCGTTCCATTCTGACAAGTTGTAGCGATCTAACTTGTCCAGAGTGTGCTCGACGTCCTTTACTCCAGAGCCTTTGACTGTGATCCAGGTTTTGCCAGGATTATTTTTCTTGCCTCTTGATCGGCGAAGATGGATTCCTGAGATGGCAGCACCATGCTTTCGAAGGTGTAACCGATCTCTGCACCAGTCAAGCTCAGCATTTACTTCTCCAGTCTGTATCTCAGCGTTTTTGTTGAAGACCTTCAGAACAGCCTTCTGTGCAAGGATAGGATCCGCACTTATTTCAGCATCTTGATCTACAAAATCCGATGCAAGCCTTCGAGCGGCTTGGGCAGAGAGGAAAGCTTCCTTCTGCTTCTTATTGTGCTCTAGTTGAGCCTGTACAGCCTCGTTGTACTCCTCCTGCGAGAGATAGGCGAACTCAGAGTCACAAGAGGTACGAAGAGAAATTTTTACTCTTGTACTCTCGAGTCGCTCTATCACGGCGTCTAAGCGCCCATCCCTGTCAATGGCAAAGGAATTGTCAGGGTAATTTTCACCTTCAGATCTAGGAGAATTTGAGGGAGGAGATCTGGGTGAAGAAGCAGGGGTAGAGTAGTCATCAGAGATGAATTCATCATCTGATGAGAGGCAAATGGTTTCAGGGGTGGCTCGGATTTCACGGGGTCTGGAGGAAGAGGCTTCTTGGTTGAAGCGGGTTGAAGGACGGGTAGGAAAGGTTTCTTGGTTGAGGGGTGTGACTCTGAAGGTCATATTGGCTAATTCAGCTCTTGTCTGTTCATTTGGACTATTCTCCATTAGGCGAATAATGTCACAAGTGACAGAACCATAATTGATATCTTCAGGGTTGGCTAAGGTGTTGGGTTCAGGTTCAGGTTCAGGGTTAGAGGTGATTTGAGGAGTTGGTTCAGGAGAGGGTAGTTTGGGAGGTTGGTAGATAACCATTTGAAGGTTATTAGGAGGGGAGTTTTCAGGTGAGGAGTCTAGGGTGATGGTTTCAGGGGTAGGTTTGGATTTAAGAAGTGTAGAAATGGGTTGGTTATCAGAGGTAGAGGGAGAAGATGGTAGTAGAGACTTACCAGAGGCATCAGGGTTCTCCCCTGAGGTTGTGCTTGCCCTGGAATGGGCGCAGAATCAGTAGGGACCTTCTCGATGAAGATGTCATCGTCAGCATCATCATCATCTTCATCATCATCATCGTCGTCTTCATTATTCCCCCCGTCTTCAGTGGTTCTCCAGTTGGTGGAGGGGGAATACGCTGAATGGTCTCGGGGCTGTCTCTCCCCCTCAGCAGGTGCCTGTAGTAAGGCAGCTGTTGTAACACTCCTTTGGAGGAGAGAGGCCATGTCACCCAGTACCTTGCGCTGGATGAAGGACGATGTGATCAGGGACTGTAACACGTCCCTGTCCGCCGTGGTGAAGGACGGAGGCGGCGCAGGAGCAGCGGTGAGGGCATTGACAGCAGTGGAGAGCCCTTGCACCTGCTCCTGGATGGCTCGAAGAGCAGCTTCCTGAGCATCCAACCTCTGAACCACCGTTGTTTGAAAGGTGGTGAGAGAGTTGGTGCTGTTGATGATGTCGGTGGAGAGCGCAGGGAGTGCCGTGGCCTTCAGGTCATCAATTGATGCCTGAAGGGTGGTGGAGGAGGAGGCAACTTGAGACACCTTGTCATGGATATTATCCAGACAAGGGATGGAGAGGGTGACGGCCGTGGGCGGTGGAGTCGCGGCGACGGCGGCAGCAGTGGCACTGGCGGCGGCGGCTTCAGCAGCGGCTGCAGCAGCTTGGGCAGCAACAAGCTCCTGTTGTAAGGATTGGAGCTGTGCTGAGTGCTCGGCCTCCTTCTGCTGGAAGGCTGTGCGGGCCTCCTGCAGGGTCCTCTCAGCGGACTGCCTGCGGAGCTCAGCTGCGGTCAGCTGATGCTCGGCATCCGTAAGGACGAAGTCGTTGAAGGGGTCGTCGTGAAGCCCTTCAGAACCTGCTCCTAAAGAACCTGTAGACAGAGTAGCTAAGTGAGCACTAGAAGACTCATTAGCTTTCATAGAAGAAGTAATAGTAATATATTGCTTAGAAATATTACCTGAGGCTTGGAGGGTATCAGGATGATTACCCACCAGATTCTCTGAGGGTTCGAGTTGAACCACCTCAGGTTCTTGTAAAACAGGGGCAGATGTAGAAGTATTTGCATTGGAAGAAAGTTTAGACAAAGGGGATGGTTTATTAAAGAGCTGGGGCAGGGTAATGTAATATTTCTTACCAGCCGCCTGCGTCTTTTTCTTTTGCGCCCTAGCCTTGGCGCGCTTTGGAGGAGGTGGAGGAGTAGCAGAGGATGGTTGGGGGCGCTTCTGGAGCGCAGAAGTAGTGGTTGCAGCTGGGGAAGTCAGTATGGGGTTAGCTACTGACATAGCATGCATAGAAGTAGAAGAATGAGGTTTGGAAGAGATGATAGAAAACGTACCAGCGATCGGAGAGGTTGATGGTTGAGCATCCTCCTGATCCTGATCCTGAGCAGGTTCAGGAAGTACCAGGACGTCGGAGAGGGGGACGTCTTCAGGATGATGGGCAACCTGGTCCAGGAACTTAGGCCCGAGGGCGTAGTTGTTGGAGTTCCCGACCTTGGGGTAGTTTTCCCCCATATGCAGCTCCAGGACAGCTGAGAAAAACCTGGTGAAGGCAACGTTGACGACTCTGTTCTTTTGTCGAACCTTCCTCACCATGTCGTCCCAGATGGAGCGAGCATAGTCGAACTCGTGATTTTTGATCGCAGAGTAGACCATCTGTTGGATGACCATCGGGAACTGCTCCGTACTCCCTGTTTTGCCCGTCAAGCACAGGCCAAACGTGTTCCATATATAATAAGAACACGGCGTTGAGTCCTGACTTGTGGACAGTGGCACCAGTCTTGGGCAGCAGGACGCCTTCCTTGTTGACAGGCCATCTGTAGCCTATGGTGTCCAGGAACTCCACTATCTCGTCAGCGGAGGGGACAGGAGGGAAGTGCTTCTTCTTGGGGAAGTTGAGCACGTTCCTGAGAGTTCCGAAACCGAAGGAAATGAGGTTGTCCCTGATTTGGAACTTGATCACCTCCCGCAGGACGCCCCTGGAGTTCTTCTCCTTGGTAACCATGGCTGTAGACCACAGTTGTTGCAGCATGGGCTTGTTCGGCTTGGGGTCCAGGGAGAAAGCCGTCTTCAGAGGGCTTCGCATCAGGAAGTCCTTGGCAGGAATAAGATATTCCTTGTCTTCAGGAATGTCAAACAGAGCAAGAACGTTGTTCTGTTTGAATTGAACGTCATGCGCAGGGATGACGATCGGCAAGCTTTCAGATGAGGATAGTGGAGTAGCCTCGGAGGAGAGTTGAGCGTCCAGAGAAGAAGTAGTAGCAGCCATCCTGTCAGAAACATAAAAATAACATATATGGATGATTAAGAGTCCAAAATATGCATTTTTCATCATTTTTCAATGAACACAGAATATGTTCATAAAAATGGTGAAATCCTTTATACTTAGAATAGATTAGATACCAAAATACACAAAAGGAATGTGTTTTGGTATTAAAAAGAACTTCCATTTTGATGAAAAGATATCAAAATGGGAGTTTATGACTGTTTCTTAAAAGAAATAAGAAAAGTCATGTTAAACAGTTTTAACACAAATCTTTGAAGATTTTAGGAAAACTAAGATCAAACGAAGTGATCTTAGGGTTTTTGGAAAAACGTTTATCAAAATAAGTTGTTTTTAGAGAAAGAATATCAACTTAGATTGTAGAAAGAACAAAGAACAAGAGGAGACTTACGTTGATCTTGTTAAAAGAAGTGGTAAGTGTGTGTTCTTGGTGTTCTTGAGGAAGAAGATTCTTGCTTTTTCTTGCTTGAATGCTTAGAGAGTATAATGTGAGCGTAAAGAGTGAAAAGGATTACGAATGGGGTTTTTATACCTCGTGGTAGGAGAGAGAAAAGGATGAGAGAGAAAAGAGCGGCTAAATTCAAACGTAATAATGAAAAAGAAGCTCGACGCGCGTTCACGCGCCTGACACACGTAGTGGGGAACAGGAAACGTCCCATTACGTGTCAGTGCAGATGAAAAGTTTGTTTTATATGAAAAACTAAAAACCACCTTTTCAGGGGATGATTCCAATTTGGTGAAAGAAATGTTTTATGGGAATCAGAGTACTTATCAGATAAGTACTGTTTTGGGAAAATCCTCTTATCACATTTAATGCGATAAGGTTTCAGTAGCAGAGGGAAGAAATACTTACCTGAGAATCATCAGTATTCGGATTTTGAACACAGATTTTGTAAGTACTGAATAGAGTTATCCTCTGAAGAAGAGTTATTCAGGAGTTGTTAAGAAAAGAGGTCCTGAGAGAATATTTTCATAAGGACTTTAACAACTGTTTGTCCTGAGAACTTCTATTCTTCAGGATTTAACATCCCAAGTTCACTGAGGAGCATATTAAAACGCGTCACATCCAGTGGTTTGGTAAAGAGGTCAGCAAGCTGATATTCAGTAGGGACAAAATGGAGTTCAATATCACCATTCATCACATGATCCCTGATGAAGTGATATCTCACTTCAATGTGCTTTGTCTTAGAGTGTAAGACAGGATTGTTAGCGATGGCTATTGCTGAAGTGTTGTCACAGTAGATAGGAATTTTGGAGAGTTGCATGTCATAGTCCTGAAGTTGATTTCTCAGCCACAGGACCTGAGCACAACATATTCCTGCTGCAACATATTCAACTTCAGCAGTTGATGTGGACACAGAGTTCTGCTTCTTGCTAGTCCAACTCACCAACTTGCCACCTAAAAGGTGACAACCACCAGTGGTGCTTTTCCTGTCAATCTTACATCCTGCAAAGTCACTATCAGAATAAGCTGTTAGATCGAACCCTGAGTCCTTGGAATACCAAAGACCCATGTTAGGAGTTCCCTTCAGGTATCTAAAGATCCGCTTTACAGCGGTCAGATGGGATTCTTTGGGTTCAGCCTGATAACGAGCACAGAGACATGTAGAATACATGATATCAGGACGACTCGCTGTGAGATACAGCAGTGAGCCAATCATTCCTCTATAAAGAGTCACATCAACAGGTTTCCCTTTGGAATCCTTGTCAAGAGACAGAGGAGGAGCCATTGGAGTCTTCATCGGTGTACAGGATGTGAGATCAAATTTCTTCAGCATCTCATGTACATATTTACCTTGATTGATGAAAATTCCCTTTTCAGATTGCTTGATCTGAAGTCCTAAAAAGAATGTTAGTTCGCCCATCATAGACATTTTATATTCAGATTTCATGAGCAACTCAAACTTTTCGCAGAGTTTGGGATTTGTGGATCCAAAGATAATGTCATCGACATATATCTGGACAAGAAGGATATGCTTAGGATATTTCTTTAGAAATAAGGTGCTATCAATCTTTCCACGAACAAAACCTTTAGAGAGAAGAAAGGTTGAGAGGGTGTCATACCAGGCACGAGGAGCCTGTTTTAACCCATAGAGAGCCTTGTTTAACTTATAGACGTGATCAGGGAACTTAGGATCTACAAAGCCAGGAGGCTGAGCCACATAGACTTCTTCATTAAGTTTTCCATTCAGAAAGGCATTTTTAATGTCCATCTGATAAACCTTGAAGTTCATATGTGCTGCAAAAGCTAGGAAGAGTCGAATTGCTTCGAGCCTAGCAACAGGAGCAAAAGTTTCATCGTAATCAATGCCCTCTTCCTGCCTGTATCCCTGAGCCACAAGGCGAGCCTTGTTTCGAATGATTGTACCAATCTCATCAAGTTTATTTCGAAAAATCCACTTGGAACCAATGATTGTACGTTTTCGAGGCCTAGGGACGAGAAGCCAGACATTGTTTCTGATGAACTCTGCTAGCTCTTCCTGCATGGCTGAGACCCAGGCAGGATCACGCAAAGCATCATCTATTTCTTTAGGTTCATTTTCAGAGATAAAATTTACATAAAGACAGACGTTACCAGCCTGACGTCTGGTTTTCACACCAGAAGAAGGGTTTCCAAGAACTTGATCAATAGGATGATCTTTGGTCCATCGGAGAGCAGGTGGTTGATACACCTGTCCTGAAGTAGATGCTTCATTGGATGATGGATCAGGAAGAAGATTTGTAGGAGAGGGTTCACTAACAGTGGTTTGAGAGAAGTCTTCACTGTTAGTAGGTTGATCAGGTTCAGGGGGTGTGATTTGAGTGATAGGGGTGGCATTTATGAGAGGTGGAGTGGTTATTTCAGAGGGTGGAATTGGATTTTCTTCAAAACCATCAGGAAGGTCTTGAGGAGAGGGATCAGCAATAGGAGGTTCAGGGACTTGAAAGAAAGAGTCAGCCCACTGATTGATTTCAGTATTATCATTTGGGTGAGGAAAGGTAGGACCCGATTCATCAAACTTGACATGAATCGTTTCCTCAATGGCTTGTCTTCGTTTGTTGAACACACGGAAGGTTTTAGAAATGGATGAGTATCCGAGGAAAATTCCATCATCAGATTTGGAATCAAACTTTCCAAGACTATCTTTGTTGTTCAGGATGTAACAGACACAACCAAAGATATGGAGATGTTCGATTGATGGTTTCCTGTTACGAAAGAGTTCGTAAGCAGTCCTTCTGAAACGCTTGACAATCAGAGATCTGTTCTGAGTATAGCAAGCAGTATTTACGGCTTCAGCCCAGAACTGAGTGGCAAGGTTGGCTTCACTCAGCATAGATCTCGCAGCTTCAATCAGCGTTCTGTTCCGTCTTTCAGCAACACCATTTTGCTGAGGAGTTCTCACAGAGGAGAAGTTTTGAGAGATACCTTTCTGTTCAAAGAAGGATTCCAGGGTACTGTTTTTGAATTCAGTCCCATGGTCACTCCTTATTGATCGAACAGTAAGGTTGTTGAGTCTTTCCATCTTCCTGACGAACAGGATGATTTCTTCATGAGCATCACTCTTGGCACGTAAGAAGAAGACCCAAGTATATCTGGAATATTCATCTACGATTACCAGAGTATATTTCTTTCCACCAATGGATTGGACATTAACGGGTCCAAAGAGATCCAAGTGGAGGAGTTGTAGAGGAGAACTGATGGAGGAAATCTGCTTGGACTTAAAACTAGCCCTGGTCTGTTTTCCTTTCTCACATGCTGAACAAAGAGATTCCTTTGTATAGCGATAGTCAGGAAGACCAATGACCAGGTTGTTGATGCAGAGTTGATTCAGCGTCTTGAAGTTGAGATGAGAGAGACGCTTGTGCCAGAGCCAATTCATATCAGTGGAAGCACGTGATACGAAACAGAAGTTATCAGTGGAAGTATTCATGTTGATGATGTAGATATCAGCATGTCTTACACCAGTGAGAATGACTTCCTTTCTCCTGTTCTTGACTTTGCACTTTTTCTTGGAGAAAGAAACTTTGTGATTCTTATCACATAGTTGACTGATGCTCAGAAGATTATGCATCAGGCCTTCAACATAAGCAACTCTTTTGAAAGTAGTTACTCCGTTGGTCAGAGTGCCATACCCTCGGGTTTGGCCTCTACCGTTTCCGCCAAAGGTCACAGCAGGACCTCTTTCTTCACGGTAGTTAGTGAGGACAGATTTAGAACCAGTCATGTGTCGAGAGCATCCACTGTCCAAGTACCAGATGCCCTTATCCTGTAAAATACAGAGTTTAAGTTTTCTTTGGTACCCATAGAACTATGGATCCAGGATTATCAGTAGGACTGGTTGAGTCAGTGTCAGCCTTTACTGAAGTATCAGTAGAGGAGGCTGGAGTCTTGACTGAAGGATCAGTCTTGACAACCTTCTTTCCTTTGACTGATTTCTCAGTCTTGGGAATTTTCTTTACCTTAGCAGATTTTTCAGCTTTGGTAGCAACAGAACACTTACTCGCAATATGGTCATTTAATCCACAGTGATAACATTTGCGATATTGAAAGCGTTTAGTGTGGTCCAGAAAGTTTTTGAACTTTAGGTGAGCAGGACCTGCACCAAGTATGCCTTTAGCATTTGACATAGGAGGAATTGGAGTCTTCTCCTTAGTCGTTTGCTTCAGGTCAATCTTCAGTCTGGGAGCAGGACTCTGAGAAAGAGACTTAGTTCCAGAGACTGAAGGACCACCACCCAGAACTTTGTTCTTGGGTTTAGGACCCTTGGTCTTTGAAGGTGTTTTAGTTTTGGATTTATCCTTAACTGTTTTCTTTTTGCTCTTAGGAGCACCTTCAGGGTGAGTGTTAGAAGAAGAAGAAGAAGAAGGGGTGTTTTCAGAGGCATTAGGAAGAGGAATAGAAGAAACAAATTTTCCAAATTTTAGCATGGAACTATCAGACTTAGTTTCTTCTTTCTTGTATCCACGAAAGAATCCAAGACCTCTTTTGCTTTTGTCAGGCCTCCCTGAAGCTAATATTTCATCAACTTTTTCAGAGGCATCACTCCATCCTTTGATGGTGACTTTTTCAGCATTTAATTGGGCAAGGGCCTTCTCTTTGGCAGCAAGAGCCAATTCTCTTTCAATACACAGAGTTTTGTTTACAGAGACCTGGTCCTTATAATTTTCTTCCACAATGGTAAGCTGTTTTAATTTTTCTTGACACTCTTTGAGTTGTCCTCTAAGATCAATGTTCATTTTTTCAGCAGAGGTTTTACCATTGAGGGCTTTGTAAAGATCGAGAGTGACCAGGTCCAGCTGAGTTAAGCTTTCAAGAGGGATGAGAGGGATAGGTACCTGACTGGGAGAATCAGTCGCAGAGGTGGAAGCTTCAGGAGTTGTGGAAGAAGAAGCTTCAGGATCCTGAGGAGGAGAATCTCTTCAAGAACCTCTTCTATCTTAGCCATGAGAGCTAACATAGGTTCCTCAATTATGGCCATGAGTGCCACTTGAGTATCTTCCTCATCAGACGAGTCATCAGAGGAGACATCATCCCAGTCGCAGTCTTCTGCGATTAAACCTTTGCCTTTTCGCTGAGTTTTCATCTTCTTGTACTTTTCTTTCAGGCGTTGGTACTTGGGGTTCTTAGAAGAAGATTTAGCAGAGGAAGGAGCAAACTGACTTTTTTCTGTACCTGCAATCATTAGCAAAGTGTCCTTTGCCCTGACAGTTGTAGCAGATAGCAGTGGCCTTGTCAACAGGGTCTGACTTAGGCTTGTCAGTAATAGAAAGATGTTTCTTTTTATGGAAGTTTCCCTTTTTGGCAAACTTTTTAAAAGATCTGGTTAGAAGAGCAAGAGATTCATTGAATTCAGGATCTTCTGACATGTCAGAGTCAGAAGATTCTAATTCAGTAATAGTTACTGAAGAAGAAGTGGCAGCAACAGGAGGAACTGAATCAGAAACCAATGCAACAGATGTGCTTTTGGATTCTTTAGAATCTCTTATGAGATTCTTTTTCAGTTTCTTCTGTTGTTCACGGTTTAGAAGAATACCGTACAACTCACTTAATGTGAGTGTCTTTATGTCCTTTGACATAGTTAAGCAGGAGGTGTAAATTTCCCAATGTTCAGGAAGAGCTTCCATGAACTTGGTAACCACCTCAGAGTTAGAGTAGGTAGTACCGATGGTCTTCAGATCAATCAGAAGACAGTTGAATCTCTGATGTAGCTGGGAGAGAGTTTCATCCTTCTGATGAATAAAGCTTTCGTACTGACGAACCAAGAAAATCTTTCTTGATTCCATGAGTACGGCAGTACCTTCATATTGAACACAGAGAGTGTCCCATATCTCCTTAGCAGAGCGAAGGTGACAGACAGAATGAAAGACATCGTCAGGGAGTGACATAGCGATGAGAGACCTAGCCTTGGTGTCAATGTTGACCAGGCGTCTATCTTCATCATTCCAGTCAGTTTACGGGCTTTACCAGTTCTCTTTCGGGAACAGCAGGTTGGCCACCAGCAGCAGGAATGGGGTGGACGGTTTGTGTAGGCACATGTGGTCCGTTTTCCAGAAAGTAAGGAATCTGGGGATCAGAACCAGAGAGGAAAAGTTCCATCCTGGTTTTCCAAAGAGAGAAGTTGTCTTTGTTAAACCGAGGAGGCTTTCCAGCAGAGCCGGTATCAAAGTAGTTATCCTTAGCTTGAAGAGCCATAGAATAAGAAAAGAGAGGATCACAAGATTTTTCTTAAGAAGAAAATGAGAGCTTGTATCTGCTCTGATACCACTTGTTGGTCCCAAGTAGGTGACCTTCAAGTAAGGATTGTGATTGGGATTATAGAAGGGGGGGGTTGAATATAATCACACAATTTTTTCACTTTTAAATTCTTGTTTTATAAACAATATGAATTTACAGATTGTTGCGGAAATAGAAAAGACAATTAGTCTAAACTAAACAATCTAAGTTCTTTCACTATGCACTAAGTGAGAAGAGAATAAAGAAAGAAGATAGAGGGAATAAGAGAGAAAGGACTTGAGTATTTTTGGATGAAGAAGAAGTATGGAGAACATCTCTTCACGTCCTATTTATACTCCATGCATTAAATGCATGCAGACCTACTATTATGACGTGTCACAATGTGAGTGGTCTGTTGTACTATTTACTATAAACAAATACTTTTTGCATGGTGTGCAAAAGAGGATGTTTGTAAACAGTTGCCTTATGGTCTGATAAGTACGGAGGGAACAGTAAAGTAACTGCCCTTATGTACTATTGTGTCAGAAAAGGCGTGTAATCCTTTTGTGCATTAGACTAAGACATTATTCTAATCCTTCAGGATCAGGATACTGATCAGTGACTAGAATCCTGAAACTGGGGATGTTCAGGGTCACACGTATCCTGATGAGTCTACAGGATGTCATACGATGGTGAACAGATTGCTATCACTGAGTTCCGTCTTCAGATCACGAGCATGCTGTTCCTGTCATCAGCTATTTCTTCGACGTCGCTGATGGTTCTTTGTGTATGATCTTAATGTCTTCAGGAGGAGGTCTTCACTTCAGTGGACAGGATCAGTAGACTGCAGAACAGACTCGTTAGTCTCCTGATCCTGATCCTGAAATCTATAAAGTTAAGTTACAGCATAAGTAACATGGAATAACACTGAACAGACTCAGTGATAATTCCTCAAGCTATAACAGAAGTAAAAACCTATTCACTAAGTAAAGATTCAGGATCATTATCATTTCATCAGGTCTTAGGAGAGCTGGATCAACAAAAGCAACAAACATATTCAAACACACCGCAAAACTCAAAGAACACTCGATTGCCAAGGACCCACCTTTTACCCTCACAATGTATGTAAATATCAAGTGTATCTCTCAAAGGGTAAAAGTGTATGTATATATAGTGATCACACACCAATTACTCAACTGATTCCCGCATGCATAAGCTTGTCACCAAATCGAATCTCCACCACTGAGAAGTTGTCAACCATCAAGAGGACTTTAGGGTTGTAACGTTAGGCTAAGGTTAGGGTAGGATAAAGGATATTTAAGTGACTAAGAATAATGCAACAAAAACTTGAAAAACTTAATCAGTAATGATCCAAGACAATTGAGAATACTATCTGACTTTAACTTCAACTTTACTTCCGGGATGAGCATTTTTAGAATCGGCCCAAGTATATTACTTGTTTAGGCTCAAATTCTTTTTCTTCCTCTTTTTCTTCAATTCTTTCTTTTCTCGACTCTTTTGATATTTTCTTTTTTTTTCAAGTCGACTTCCAAACTTTTCTTTTCATATTTATCTCTTTTTTTATGCTCTTTCACAATCCCTCTAATTTTGTCAGATTCTACACAAAATAGATCAAAACTTCTCAAGCTCTCCAAATTTAAGTCACGGCCAAAACATAGATAAAAAGAATAGGCTAAAGGATAATATAGTAAAATTGGGTAAAGAAACGAAAAGGCTAAGGCTTCAAATGGGTTTCAAGGGATAAAGTGTTAAAGATGAACACTTTCAACAAAATGGCTAGGCAAATTAAATAACCTTAAGATGAGGTTATCTAATGAAGGCTTAAAAGGGTTGAAACGAAGGCCTCTATCAGTGCAATGGTGATAAATACTCTCTTATGTGATCTGGAAAAGAATTCAAATGACAAGTTCTACCTTAGGTCTCAATTGGTAAATCCTCACGAAATAAATAATAAGGCTCAAACTCTCAAAGGAATTGGGTGAGGCACTCATGGTAATTAGTAAATCCAAGGCAATACTTATATTCCAATCATCTCACTTAGTGTCCTCCTATGCAAGTACTCCTATGACCAAAAACAATCCCAAATTTCGAAAAAATTGGGGTCAAATTTCAAAGCTTTCATATTCCCTACAGACTTCAAACAAAAGCAAAAGTTAACCCATACAATTAGCAGTTAAGTCTACAAAACCCCCTCCCCACACTTAAAATTTGCAGTGTCATCAATGCAACAAATAAAAACAAGTAAGGAGTAATGGGAAAAAAGAGAAACTTCCCGGGTTTTGAGACTTTTTTCCATCAAGAGAGATTCCCGGAACCATACGCGGTGCTCGATCATAACTGTTGGACCCTTGTGTTGTGAAGAATCAGAAACCACTATCTTTATTATGCTTTCTAGATTAACTCAGTTAATTTCCTTTGTAAACAATTATGTTTTGTTAAGCCCCTGTTTGAGGTTTAGAACCTCGGGGGCCTTTATTGCCACTTTGTTAAACTTCCTTCTACCTATATAAGGTAAAGGATTTCTAGGGTTTTGTGCATTGATTTCATTTTTACCAAATTGGGCAACTTCCACCATTTTCAAGTATTATCAAAGTTCATATTGATTTCAATCTCAATCCTAAGATTTCCATCCATTTCTTCTTTCATTTCATTGTTATTGGGACAACAATAACCACTTTCATCTATTACCAAAAAGAAAAACAAAGAAAAGTAAAAACGAACTAGAAATAAAAACAAAATATTTAAAAATCCTAAACAAGCAAACAATGTGACAACTGACAGTTTTGACCTTCAGGTTAGCTACTCGTTAAATCACTCAGTAGCGTTTCCGTAGGTTAAAAAAAATTAGTCATTTAAGTTATTAGAAGAAACTAGATTAGTTTGCGTGAAAAATTTAGGCAAAAACCTTAAAATCCCGAAAACTGCCCGAAAAAGCCCGTACCGGCCCAAAGTCACCCGAAAATCCTATAATGCCAAATTTAAAGTTGATTTATAAAACAAATATGTTACTTTATTAAAAATATAAGTAAACTGATTCAAATAATCTAAAATTACCTTCGAAAAGTCGGTTTCTACCGAAAACGCACCAAAACCCGGTACTGCGTTTGATTTAGCAGTATAAAATTTAACCTTTTTAAAATAAAATAAAAAAAAAGAGTGTGAGAGGGTTGGGTGGGCCCCACATGGCCGGCCACCCCCCCCCCCCTAATATCTCTCTCTCTCTTGTTTCAAGAAACAAAATCATCACTCCCTCTTACACCATATCATTTCAAATCTCACTCTCTCTCTCTCTCTCTACTCTCTCACTCTTCGATTTCTCTCTCTAAAAACCAGCCATATTTCATCTAAAAATCTGAGTTTTGAAGAAATATAATCAAAGATTTGAAGCTCTAGTAGTTGTTTGTTCAAAGGTAAGAGTAGATTATGTGTTTTAGTGTCAATTTTAGCTCATTTTGGAGCTTTTTCATGCTCTTTTTGAGGTTTAAAACCTCTTTGATGGTTAAACACCAATCTTGATGTTTGAGGACAAGAATGAGCGTTATAAATGTGCAAGAACATTCAAAGAAGGCAAAATTCTATGAATCCTCCTTATGAACACAAGATTGGAAGTGAAAATCTTTTGCTTTGATGTTTTTGAATCTCTTTTTGTGGCTGAACTTTTATAATAGTTCATGCATGTATTTTAATGATATCTAAATGTATCTCATCTATTTATTGGATATAAGTTGAGGGTTATTAGTTTATTATCCAAGAAACCCCCAAATTTTGGTGATTTTATGTATTTTTGGTGGGTAAAAGTGTATTTGGAGTCTGGATTGTGCTGACAGATTTGTTGCATGTTGTTTGTACGACCCAAAAAGGGTGTTTTTGAATTCATTCTCTTCTGAAAATTTTATGGTACAATATTTTATGTATTAAGGTTCAAACCCCACTGGAATCATTCAAAAATTCCATGTTTTGAGCCCTCAACCATGTTGAAACTTTTTAGTGTTCATCAGCTTCTAGTCAGAATTTTATATCAACTTCATGCATGCATATTAGGGGTGAGCAAGAAAAAACCGAAACCGAACCGAAACCGAAAAAACCGAAAAAACCAAACCGAAAAAACCGAACCAATACCAAAACCATTGGTTTTGGTTTTTAAAATTTCAAAAACCAACTTTTTCGGTTTGGTTCGGTTTTATGATTCAAAACCAAACCGAAAAAACCGAACCGAACTGAATAAATACTTCTTTTAGCTTTACCCTAGTAAATACTAGAAGATTTTGTTGAGTTCTTATTTATCTCCTGTTCTCTGATAATTTTCTTGTTATGAGTTCTTATTTATCTCCAGTGCTCTGCTAATTTTCTTTTGGTTTTCGACGAATTAATAATTTTACCCTTTGCATTCTCCTTCTCATGATTACTTGAGTCCATGAATGACTTGACATCACAGAGAAAACATTTATAATAAAAAATGATGAAACAAATAATAAATTGAAGTCATTCTATGATGATGATAACGATTAATAATGTAAATTAGTCAATATTAAATTGAAGTCATAGTTCTATAAAACACCAACTCTATCTTTTAAACATTCAAATGCGATAAACATGAATTGATGATCTTGGATTTTGATTTTTGGACAAAAAATTGAAATCCGAAAACCAAAAACCGAATTAAAAACCGAAAACCGAACCAAAAACCGAACTTAAAACCGAAAATCAAAAACCGAAAAACCGATTGGTTTTGGTTTTGGTTTTTCTAAAAACCGAAATTTTCGGTTTGGTTTCGATTTTACCTCAAAACCGAACCAAACCGAACCATGCACACCCCTAATGCATATCTTCTTGATAACTTAAATAAAATGCATGATTCTTGGTTCTAAGTTCAAGTTCAGTGAGATGGCTTTCTAAAGAATCTGAAATCACATGATTTGGTGGAGTTTTGAATGTTCAACCAATGAAATGAAATTCAGAGTGTAATCTGCCCATGATGGCAGATTCACATGCTTGAATTCATGAGGTCATATCTCATTCAAAAATCATCCAAATCGTGTGAAACAAGTTTCATTTGTTAGATATTTGAGTTAACTTTAAAATCCCTTTTGAAATTCAAGTTTTGGAATAGTAATGAGATCTCTATGGTACAAACTCCACAGACTTGTATTTTCAAGATTGATACATGCACACTGATTTTTCAAGAATTTTTAAAATATGTTAATCATCTCCTAAAATCATGAAATTTGGTAGGATTGTTGTTAATACCCCTAATATTAATGGATAAAATTTTGGTAGCTTAACTCCTTTTGGAACTAGGCTTAATGGTAGCATTTTTGAAGCAATACAAATCTGCCAAAATCAGATTTCCTCAAAAAGGGTTGTTTTGCAAATATCAAGAAATCCCCATATGTTTGGACATTGATTAATGTAACAAAAACATATTTTTGTATTAAAATGAACCTAATAAAATATAGTAAAGGCATTATATAGGATATCGGTATTGACTTATTAAATATGGACCGTTGAATTTAGAACTTACGTCAATTACATATGTGTTAGGGCATATATAGACTCGGAGCCGGGACTTAATCACGCACTAACGGTTGTTTAGATACGCAAAAGCTACTCCGGGTGAGTATTCACAGCCCCACTTTTTACCGTTTTTACGTGTTTTGGGGTGAAAAGCATGTTTACAAATGAATGTGAATAATTGTGAAAATGTTACAAAATGAAATGTATTGTGAGTTAAATTTGATATGTTATGCTGCATGATATAGTGAGTCTAAAATGAAAAAGTCCCGGTAACTACTATTAACTCATAACAATGGGCCTATAATATACGTGGATAGCGCTATTTGGTTGACATACCCACCTTGAACTGACGAGAATATAGGTGCATTGTATTGAATAAAAATTCTACACATGTGGGATTTAGTCCCACCGCTGAGGTAGAATAGGGGCGTAGCATGTCATAAATGGCAGGATTAGTAGTGACTCAAAGAATAAATATCATGCGATTAACTTGACCCGGAAAATTTACTCATTCACTAATGTTCAGGCTAGTATCGGTAGTGAACAAAAAGGTTCACTATAACTGGTTTATGAAAAATTGACTGAATAAAAAGGTTCACTAAAAATTTGTTGCATTTAAACTGTTTTGTGCATATGAAAACCTGTGAACTCACCAACTCTCGTAGTTGACGCTTGTTTTAACATGCTTTTCAGGAAATCCGAAGGTTTGATAAGGCTAAATTTTGGGATTTTGTAATCACCAATCAAGACTATGTCATTTTCGTTTTGTTAAAGTCTGTAAACTTAAACTTATGGTTGGATTGTAATACTCTGTAAACTTTATTTACTTTTGGGTATGAATGATTGGTGTTATTTATCTCCTATCGCTATGAAATCTAGACTGTCACACCTTGCGGTTCCGCTTTAGCGGGGTGTTACAAACAATTAAACATAATATCCTAAAAAAAAAATAAAAGCAAACCACAAACAAAATAAAAAATGTTTTAAACAACCCAATCGAATTAAAGCGATAAAAGATCGTGATCAATAGGGGCCACGAGGATGATTCCTCCACTCCTCGAATGACGGGAAACCGGGCGGACTTTCATCGGAAAACGGCCACAACGGAGATGGAGCATAGGCGGTTGTTGGTTGAACACCAAGATGCTCCGCCACTTGGTTGAGCACTCCACTTTGCCAATTGGTTTGGTGGAGTGTTTCCGTGGAGTTGTACTCCATCCGTTGATGATGCCGATCAAAGGAGAGTTGTAAGTTGGAAAGTTGTTGCGTCATCCCTTGATATCCCGCATATGCATTCCAATCCGCCGACTCTTCCATTGCCGCCGCCCCATTTGAACTAGCACCGTGCTCTACCGTCGGCCTTCCCCTCAGTTCTTGTCTCTCCGGTCGGGTCTCCCAATGGTACCGAGTTCCATGCGTCGTACGGACCGATTTCACCACCCCATGCCCTTGAGTTGCTCCATGTCGATGAGACCCATCTCGCCTAGGCTTATCATCGAAGCCACGGCACCTCGGCCAAGAATACCAAAGTGCTTAGCGAGTCTCGTCACATATTGGCCACCCACCATTTTGCTACTACCCCTATAACCACCCGCCTTTTTGAAGTTGCACGGCGATGATATAGGATGCATGGGGTAGCGATCCTCCGTCGTAGCTCATAAAGTAACCAAAGATCGTAGACCGAGATCTTCTCCTCACTCGAAGAACGTGAATTCACCGCGTGAACCAACATGCAGTGGAGGAGTCGATTCAAGGGCGAATTCAAGCCTTTAACCTTGACGTTCGATGAATAAGCACCCTCACCAAGGATGTCCCAAGTCTCCCGGGGATTGAACTCCTCGGAGTTTTCGAAGTAGCCACCATATACTCATCAAAACCGGGGTCATTGACCTCGGCGTGGGTGTAGATACCCAAAGCAATCCCGAACTCGGCAAAGAGAGGGTACGCCAAATTCCGCCAAGTCGGAAAGTCATGCACTTATCCCGACAATCCAATTGCGCTTTGGTCGAGTTGAATGTGGT
>CM058047.1:45877119-45951106 GCA_030169165.1 Centaurea solstitialis
CTTGTTTGAACGTTTCTCTCTCTCTCTCCCTCTCTCTCTCTCTCTCTCTATATATATATATATAGAGAGAGAGAGAGAGAGAGAGAAAGAGAGAAAAGTTCAAATAAAAACTCATTATTCATTGTGAACATGAAACCACTAAAATCGCGCCATGTGGCAATATTCAATTTGAATATCATGCATAATTCAGAATGAATAAAGCTTAGGCGCCTTTATTCACTATGAATAATGCATGATATTCAGATTAAATATTGTCAAGTGACAAGATTTTGGTGGTTCTCACGTTGACAACCAAAATTGAGTTCACATTTGAACTTAACCATAAATATGGAAAATGAAAATTCCATAAAAATGCTTGGAACCGATTGAACCGGGAAGCGCTCATCACACTAGTTCAACAAGAACCCGGTTTTTAAAACATTGAATCTATACCATTATTTACATATTTTTTACCCACAAATTTAGTATATTTGAAGATTTTATAAAAACTTGTAAGTGCCACCTATTATCGTCTATTATACTAGTTCTATCAAATAGTATTACAAATTTACAACCATAATCAATCGATATGCCACCTCAACCACCACCATCGCTATCAACACCACATGCGCCACCGTCTCCGCCGCACAACATCGCCACTAAATAATTGATCCTATAAGCTTAAAAAGGCAAAAAAGAAGACATAATCATGCTAAAATTTTGAAATGTTTTTTGTTAAAACTTTTCTAATCATGCAACTTGAAATAAACTACTAAACCCATTATTGTTTGATTGTCTTATGGGTGTTTGATTTAAAATATTGTCACTTTCTATAGACCTAACATGCATAGAATGAGACAATAATATAACAACTCTTTAATTAAAACACATTGTAAAGTAATTTGTTATTCAAGATTTTTGCGTTGAAACTTGATATTTTGATGTGATTTAACAAATTAATATATGAAAATGATTAGTTAACCGATTGGTTGCAAAAGTTTTATCATTTAGGGGTGTTTTTTAAAGAAGCAAGAAGAATTGTTTATGTATATCTATTTTTTAGAGAAAAGGTTAATACCGATTGATTATGGTTATAAAAGTTTTATCATGTTGGTGTCTTTATTAAAGAAGCAAGAAGAATCATTTGTGTATGTCTATTTTTTGAAGAAAAGGTTGACACCGGCAACCCCCACCGGTCTATAATAGTCTGACAATTCCGTAACGTGTGGGTATACTTGACTCACTTAGGCTATGTTTGGCAAGCGTAGCTTATAAGCTAGCTGGTAGCTGATAAGCTAGCGGATAGCTGATAAGCTAGCTGTTGATTGATAAGCTTGCTAGTAGCTGATAAGCTAGCTGTTGAATAAATTATGTTTGGCAAAAACTAGCTTATGAGTATGTAAAATGACCAAAAAGGGTATATTTGAATTTAATAATTAATATTAATAAGGGTATAATTGGAAAAAGCTACAAAAGCTCCTCATAAGCTACTCAAAGTAGCGTTTCAAAAAGCTAGCTTATAAGCTAGCTGATAAGCTAGCTTCCTGGTACATGTTTGGATGGACTAGCTTATAAGCTAGCTTATCAGCTAGCTTATAAGCTAGCTTATGCTTGCCAAACAAAGCCTTAGCAGTTGCGGTTATGGGACTGACCCAAACTTGAACCCGGGACCATACGACTTTAGACAAACACTACATTCACCCATTACCAACTGAGTTATGCTTCCTTAGCTTTGTATGTCTATTTTTAAAGTGATTACTATTAGTTATAACTTGTAATTGATGTAAAATAGTATGTGGAATGTGAAATTTTATTTTAAATCGAAAATGATAAAAACTAATGCATTTTATGATAAAAGATTCAAAATTTACAGAGTATTATGTCGTATTATTAGGGCTCAGCCATTTATTCAGTATTTAAAATTGGTTATCAATTTGTTGGAAATGAAACATAGATTTTAAAAAGTTGTATGTATAGAAATTTAATTGTAAACTTTAATTTTAAATACTTTGTTTTGGAAGTATATATATTACTTATATAGAGGAAAGTTTAAATGTGAACTCAATTTTGGTTGTGAACATGAAAACGAATCTCAGGCACTTATCCGGTCAATAAAGGCGACTTTGACCGGGTCCTCTCCTTTAATAATCTCCACCCTCCAATGAATCGCGTCAATCCTTCTTGAGCGCGTCTACCGTAACCGAAGATGTGTTGTTAAGATTCATCCTCACGTTCACAGCCAAAATTAAGTTCACATTTGAACCTCACCCTAGTTATATATACACAACAAGTATAACAAATAAACTCATACACCCTACTCATTTGGTGAAATTTGAACCCATGGATTTCAAAAAAGGATTTCTAGGAGACCAATGACTCCAATATTGTTATGCCAAAAACCTTTTAACCATAATAAAATAATTAGTTATACAATTAATGATTTAAATTATCTCTATCTTATATTTATCCTAAAACAGGTTCTTCGTAACATTCATCATCAGTTAAACAAGCATTAGTATTTCACCATATTAAACAAAATAATTAAAATTAAAAACAACTACATAACTTTGCATTTACTCTTAAAAATCAATTTTCTTTTATCAAACTTTTCATTTAAACATATCCAGAAAATAAGCTAGCTTATTTTTTATCAAACAGAACCTAATTCAATATAACCATGCTTAAAACATATTTTAACACAACCTATAAATATAAACTTTTACCAATAAAACATTTAATGTTAAAGTTTGAAATATTATTTTTTTTTAAAGGTGTAAAGAATAATAAAATTTGACCTATTTTAACAAAAACCTGTTGGTTAGAATTGTACACTCCGAAATTGTATTATGTAAATTCTTTCAAAAATAAATTTGTATTAGTTAATGTTAGTAAGAGTTTTTGACCAAATGGGTGTTTTTAAAAAACATATTTACCAAATGAGTGTTGTTTTAAACATATTTACCATTTAGGTGTAGTTTTCTATTTAATGGACTTTTAATACCTAAATATATTTACCATTTAGGTGTAGTTTTCTATTTAATGAGCTTTTAATGCTTTTTTCCTACTTTTCTTTATTATTTTATTATTTCTGATTTTTTTAATGTTTTTTAAAGATCATATAAATAAAAGCTTATGTACGGTTAAGTAAAAAAAATATATAAAACAATAATACGGCTCTGAAAAAAATCATCTAAAAACAAGCCCGTCCGAAAACCCGAACATTAAAACTGCTATAAAAATGGTGAGGAGTTTGGGTTCAGTTCGGGTTGACATTTTTTAGAACCAAATCTACCGAAAAACCCGAACATTCTAAATATATATTTTTATTAATGTGAGTATTAATATATACTATTAATATGTTCCAAAAAAATATACAGAAAAAAAAATCTCAATTACGGTTAAGTTTTTATTGAAAAAACAACAATAAAACTCAAGTAGTGTTAATGTTTTTATTAAAGTTTAAGTACGATTCAGGTTTTCGGTTAATGTTTTCAAGTACGGTTAATGTTTTTATAAAACTCAATAAAACTCAATTAAATCGGGTTTTCGGATCTTGGTTTTAAAGTTTAAGTATGATTCAGGTTTCAAACAGGTAGTTTGGGTGGGACGAGTTTTGCACACTCGAAAACATTAACCGAAAACCTGAATCGTACTTAAACTTTAATAAAAACATTAACCGTACTTGAGATTTATTTTTAATATATTTTTTTCGGAACATATTAATAGTATATATTAATATTCACATTAATAAAAATATATTTAAAATGTTCGGGTTTTTCAGTAGGTTTGGTTCTGAAAATGCCAACCCAAACTGAACCCAAACTCCTCACCATTTTTATACCAGTTTTAATGTTCGGGTTTTCGGACGGGTTTGTTTTTATATGATTTTTTCCAGAACCGTATTATTGTTTTATATATTTTTTACTTAATCGTAGATAAGCTTTTTATTTATATGATCTTTAAAAACATTAAAAAAATCAGCAACAAAAAAATAATAAAAATAGTAATGAAAAGTAGGAAAAAGGCATTAAGAGTTCATTAAATAGAAAACTACACTTAAATGGTAAATATGTTTAGGCATTAAAAGTCCATTAAATAGAAAACTACACCTAAATGGTAAATATGTTTAAAACAACACCCATTTGGTAAATATGTTTTTTAAAAACACCATTTAGTTAAAAACTCCTAGTTTATTTTTATTTTTTTCTTTGGTATTAGTTAAGTTAAGTCACTTCTTGTATCAAACTTTAATCAAATTAATGTGGCGTAACTCATAAGTTAAAAATATATGATTAATACTTTCCAATCAAATTATTTTTCCCTTTTAAGTATAATTAGTTTAAATGAAATATGGCAGAAAAGTTAAGAGTATATATACAAAACAACAAACATTTACCTTAAGACTATGGATAAATAGGATTTCTCCTTTTCCCTTTTTTGTCGTCTGTTAGGGTAACCCTTCCATATTTTTGAAATTACTTAAAATCCTTTTTAATTAAGTCGATCTTAGACATTGATTAAATTGATCAACGGTAGTTATTGGTTAATATGGTTAACACAAATTGAACAGTTAAAAAATAAACATGACCCATAATATGTCAACAGTGTTGTGGCGGATTCGTTAACACTAGAGGGATTCATAGCACTCTAACCGAATTCGAGCTTTTTTCGTGTGCATACCTGAGAACATTTAACTAGGGTCATGTTTAGTCCCCAAAATTGCTGGAGATTAGTCGTGTTTTGGTTTGGACACCATTAAAAAAAATACTAACCCATAATATAATATGAATATAGATAAAATTAGTTAATCTCACATATCCTAATGTATCAATAACTTTGAAAAAGATATAATTAAAACATAAATTAAATATTTTTTAAAATCATTTAGCACACATTTATTATTAGTGAAACAAAACAAGTATAGCTTTGATTTTTATGTAACTTATAAAAACATATTTAGAATTATTAATATTTGATTTTTTATAACCAATACAAAGTAAATAATTATTAATATCATTAACAATAGTTGTAAATCGTTGATAGTTAATATAATGTATTACTAAATTAAATAACATTTTTCAATATTACTATTAATTTTATAAATATTTATAAAGTATTCATTTATAATTGATAGTCATAAATAGTAACTAACAGTTACGACGGTTATAATTAAGAGAAATGACCCACACAAAAAAAAAAAAAAAAAAAAAAAAAAAAAAAAAAAATCCTCATAAGCTACTCTCACTATTTAATATAAACCATCAATTTTTAAAATCGCTTATTATTTTAAAAAGTTTAAATTTGTAATATCAATATTATGCCAGCTTCCTCTAATTAATTAACAATATTTATGTAAATAGCTTCTTTTATACAAAGTAATAAAAAAAATTCCACTTCTAAAAAGATAAATATCACTCTTTTCAAAATGGTATAATATATTCAAAGATTTTAACATGCATCTTGCCATCCTTGAGTTTGAACACAAGTTAAAATGGCCGGTGAAAATGGACGTTTATTCTATATGTATGTTTTAAATAACCATTAATTGAAATTGATATAAAATCTTGTAAGTGTGATTAGTGGTTTAGATTTGTAGACAAGATTGATTTTGTATGGGTATGAAGGTGGAAGAGGAGACATGCAAGGTGTCTTAAACAATTGTTTAAGGAAACCATGATTTGGATTTGTCTTCCCTTTTCCCTTTCCTCCATGTGAAGAGTGACATCAAATCTTGTTATCAAGTGGAAAAGTGAACCCTAAATCCTTCATCTTTACTTCAACTTGTTTAACCCTTCTCTTACTTGCCAAGAAGGATCAACAAAATTTTGAGTTCAGTATTTTATATATATGGATTGTTTAACATGATATGAGACTTTCCCGACTTAAGATTTACCCATTTTATCTAGGGTTTTGTGGGTTTTTGAAAACAATTCTATCTTGATCCATATATAGCATGGATGGACTTGGTTTGGTGTCCACAGTGGCATGGGCCATCGTATTATTTGTTCGACGAAGGATAAACTTTTTGAGTTTTACGAAGGTGCAACTGTATTACTTTGGAGAGTGACACTGTATCATTTACGAAACTTCAAGGTGTGCACTCGAAATCAACAAAAAACCTAAAAGTTCTCTCGAAATCATTCATCCAAAAAACCTAAAATAATCATATCAAGACCAACTAAAAAACCAAAAAATTCTCTCGCAATCAATCAAACAATCCAGGAAATTATGTGGATTCAACAAAAAAAATCAAAAAAAGTCCATTGAAACTTAATTATGTGGTACCACCTTTTGAAAATTAGCTGGGTCTGTCCCTGATATATGGGTTGTTTAACATGACACGAGACTTTTATCACATCTGGTATACGGACCTTTTATGGAGGGTTTTAATGATTATAAAAAATTGTATATTGATCTATATAGACATTGTTTAAAAGGACACAAGACTTCCCACTTTTAATTTACCGACCTCTATGTGGGTTTGTGTATTTTATTTTCGAAAAGATTATATCAACTTTATCTATATATCGAATGTTTAATATGATTCCCACATATAGTTTTATCTACTTTTATGTAAGGCTTTGTGTTTTTCTGAAAATAGTTGTATCTGGATGAAATAGTGTATAGTCAAGATGGTTCGAATGCATTTTTAGATCTACTAACGGATTTACGTCATGACACATGCTTTTCTTCTTTACAATCGTAAGTTATGGTGTCTGTTTTAATGCAGACAATAATGTTTTTATTGTAAGACATGTTCTTTTCTCTCTTCTCAAGGCATTAACCAACAACATTAAGCAATGAAATCATGCTTTAGAGAGGGGGGAAAAGGTCTTAGTACTCTAAAACCACTAAAGTAAAGAAACATCTCCAAGCCAAAACCACCTTTAGTTTCTTTCCTTATTTATCACATCAAAACTTGTTTAGTAAACGTCTTTCCCATGCATCATGAGTGGATACCAACGTCAAATCCCAGCTCCACCAAATCTAAAGTCACCAATCAAATTTCAAAAAGAAAAAGCCAAAAATGAGAAATTATCTGTATATAAAAAGTTAAAACCCTATGTATATTTATAATAAATTATGAATTTGGATCTAAGATACGTCAATATTACAATTTGATCTTTTATCTTTATTTATTACATAAGAAATCTTTATGTATACGTATGCAGAATTTTATTGATATGGTTATGTATAAGGATAAGTTAGTATTTAGTTTTCCCTTTATATTATCATTTTTACACCACAGGGACCACATTTGTAATTTATCATTTTAAAAATATTAATGAACTTTTTTATTTCCTTGAATCTTAATCATGTTCTTTTATCTTATACCTTTAAAACACTTAAATCAATCAAGAATATGAAAATCAAACTATAATCAAACAACCTCACATTATAAATTGAGTAAATTACAATTTTGGTCCTTATAATTTACACTCATTATCAAGTTTGGTCCCTCTTATAAACTAATTACAATTTTGGTCACTATAGTTTGCATTTTATTTCACTTTTGGTCCTTTTCACTAACTATAGTTAAAATAATAGTTAATATCTTTTGTCCTTTCTTCTTTTTGTCTTATTAGATCATATAGTAAATTACAATTTAAGTTCTTCTGATTTATCTTTTTTCATCTTTGTCTTTTTTTCGGTTTTATTATTCATTCTATACCCGTAATTAGATTATTTAATTAGTGTTATTTTTAATTAAAAATATGTACTTTCTTTTTTAGATTGTTTCTGTAAAATGAATTCATTATTAAATATTTTAAATTTTTATGAATTTATGAATTAATTCATTATTTTCTAAATAACGAATTCAATATATTTTCTAAATTATTAATTAAAAGTACGTAAATACTTTTAAAATGAATTCATCATAGAATATTTTAATTTTTAATGTATGTGTGCGCATATATATATATATATATATATATATATATAGAATTAGGTTCAAAAAGAACAAAACCAAATTGCAAGAATGAAGGAACCAACAAAATTACACGTGATTTTATGCATGGACGCCCACTCGCGGCTCACCCACTCGCCTTGTCGGAGTGTGGCCTACACACTTTTTCCATCGCAGCACAAAATCACATGTGATTTCCTTGGTTCCTTTGTTCTTGCAAATTGGGTTGTTCTTGTATGAACCTCCCTCTATATATATATATATATATATATATATATATATATATATCCATCTATATTAATCTAAAAGACTATTTTTATTTTAACTTGGGTTCATAAATTGTATCATTTTTTTCTCTTAATAATGTTATAAGAAAGTAGAAATTTATCTATCATTAATTAAAAAATGCATCTTTTCGGATAATTTTTTCATTATTTTAGTCATTTTAAATTACTTGTTTGATCTTCTAGCCATTTTCTTGTAAAAGTTTGCAAAATAGATATCAAGTCCGTCAAATGCAACTCCTCCATTGGCGGACTCGACTACAAGGAAATTATAATATATATATATATATATATATATTTATGTATATTTATGTATATAATATATATATATATTCTTTTGTGAACCAAGTATATGGTGTAAACTTTGTGGACCATTGACCAATCGGATTTTTCCATGCAACCTAAATTAAATAAATAAAAAGGAAAAATCATGGGCGGATACCTAGGTCCGCCAATAGAGCAGGTGCATTTGGTGGACCTGATGACTATTTTGTAAACTTTTGTAAGTAAAAAAATAGTTAGGAGATCAAATCATTAATTTAAAATAGCTAAAATAATGGATTTCAATTTCAAATGCTTCATTTAATTGGTTATTCATTTTTCATTGCATAAATTTGAATTGATAAGTTTTTTTTAAATCTAATAATTATGTTATAAAGCTTTTGTTTGATACGCATTCATAAAATATTTAATTAATTTAAAATCTAAAAACGTGATCTTTTTATTAATAGACGGATTAAATTCATTTTTTTAAATGATGGCTAGAAAAGATTTTTAAGTTGAGTTCAAAATATGTATCATTTTTTCTTATTTGATTAAAATATCATTAATTAATTAATTAATCTAATAAGGGGTATAAAATGAAAAATAAAGTTGTAGGAAAGACAAAAAAAAAAAAAAAGTCAAACCAGAAGGACTTAAATTGTAGTTTACTATTTGATTTAATAAGACAAGAAAAAAAGAAAAGGCAAAAGATATCAACTACTCTTTTAACCATTGTTGTCAAAAGGACCAAAACTGAAATAAAACACAAACCATAGTGACCAAAGTCGTAATTAGTTTATAAGAGAGACCAAACTTGATAGTAACCAAAATTGTAATTTATTCTAGAACATATCATCAAATGAACCCAACTACAACGACTTAAAGAAGAAAACAACGTGTTTTACCGGCATCTACAACAACTTGGTCGATAATATACCAAACGGAACGAACAACGTAACTGTGCTACAAAAGGCACTCGCCCGATACCGACAGGAAGTTGAGACTTCTTTTGTTCATGAAGAAGCGTGGGCGGTCCTAAAAAAATATCTAAAATGGAACCAGGTTCGATCGATGTTGACAAATACATCCCGGGATTCAAAACATAGCAAGACTTTTGGGTCTTTCGACGCTTGTTTTAATGTTCCCGGTGATGATGAAGTTGAGATACCGCAACTTCATCTACCTATCGGGAGAAACAAGGAAAGAAAGACATCAACGAGTAATACCACCGATCTGGGCAAAATTGTTACTACTTTGTTGACTCAAATAAAAGACTTCAATCAATGGTCCCACAATATCATGGATTACAGAATGAAAACACTTGAACTCGAACAACAAAAGCAGGAAGAAAGAGATTTCCAGTTTTATTGCACCTCGCATGATCACCTTACAGGAGCCGTTTTGACGACTACTTTGACGAGGAAGGAAAATAGTTAGAAATAAATATTGTTGGTCCCAAGGGGTGACCTTCAAGTATGGATTAGTGTTTATGATTATAGAAGGGGGGGTTGAATATAATCACACAAAATTTCACTTTTAAATTCTATGTTTATAAACACTTTGAATTTACAGATTGTTTGCGGAAAAGAAAAGATTAAGTCTAATTTAAACAATCTAGGTTACAATATTTCACTATGCACTAAGTGAGAAGGTTAAGAAAAGATAAGAAATAGAGGGGTAAAGAAAGAAAGGATTAGGGTAGAAGTATGGATGAAGAAGAGGTATGGAGAACATCTTCTTCACGTCCATTTATGTAACACCCTAAAAATCAGAGTGAACAAAAACTTTCATTTACACAAAGGGTGGTATACAAATCGTAACGCCATGGCGTGAGCTCTTCCCAAAATGGGGTATAAGTAATGTATAATTACAATGTTTGTAATAAATGAAAAGGGCTACAATAACCATACTAGTCTAGTTCCGTCTAGGAAGAAGACTACAAAAAGGGTTATCGATCAACCATAGATCTCGCGGCCTAAAGGACCGGTCTCTCCACTTTCCCCCATACTCACTTAAAGCCCGAAGCCTACTTGGGAGCGGCGTCCCTAGTACCTGAGAGACACATCGACACCAAACAAGTGTTAGGCTAAAGGAGCCTAGTGAGTTGTACAAATAATGTCATGCGCGTAGAACATATTAAAGCATGCGAGATATACAAGATTATACTAGCATTGTAAATAGCATGTTAAACCGGTTTATTATTATCTTCGGAAACAATGGGAGCGACCCATTTCCACCAACCAATGCCCCGACATTCACTAATTCCAAACACCTCGATGTCCCGAATTTAGCATGGCAACATCATCTGAGGCCCGCGCACCAAGGAGCAACCCGAGGGCCGGCGACATAGGGGCATTCCTATTTCAGAACCTCCCAAGACTGTTTGGTGTGGACACATTGCGTTGGTTCGTCCAGGTTATTATCATATAGGATCGTGATACGGAATTTAGCATCGTGCCACGTCCATGTTGTTTCATACAAGACTTCGACACTGAATTTAGCATAGCATCTCGTCCGCATCATTTACATATAAGACTTAGATACTGAATTTAGCATAGCATCTTGTCCATGTCATTTACATACAAAACCTCGACACTGAATTTAGCATAGCATCATTAACAGAGGTATGTATTGAGGGTCTCAAGCCCTTCACTTCGTTTAGTGTATGCCACATTTCGGTTATCAATCCTCTTTTACAAAATTCCATAGCATATATCATTTCATGTATTTCACATAGATATATTTATCTTACACCCGTAGGTTTAACACATACGAAGTAGCATGCGATGATCCATCTCATATAAGGAAATAATATCATACGAGTCATTTATACGAGCAAAACACATCATACATATCATGAATACTCTTAACTTGGAAACTCGAGGATTTCACCTTAATATCACATTCATTCACGACCCCAAGTAAAACATGTAAAATCACGAGATGACGTGCTCTCAGTTTTAACAAAATAGTTTATAACAACTCACCTTGCTAGGTTATGATAAACCTAGGTTTTATCCACCTTTGCATACTCATCTTGCTACCTAAATATCACACATAGCTGAAACCATCAAGATCCATATAAGAGTTATAAATTCAACCTTCACATTAAAACTCCCAAATTCTACATGAACCTAATACTAAGCAAATCTAACATAAACTTTAGGAGGTTCTACTTCCAACAGAAACTTTAATATTCACCAAATCACAATACTTCAAGAATTCTATAATTTTACCCAATACTATTTCAAAGAAATCTTAGATGAAAGGTTAGGAGGGGTTCATACCTTCCGAAATCTAGCAAATCATGATTCATCAATAAAATGTTCCCTTTCTTTAATCTCCTTCTTAAATTGCCACCATTGCATTTTCCATTAAATCCCTCTCACTTCGATCTTCACAATAAAGTAGGAAAGAAGAATGAATTACAGTAACATGGCTGCTGGCTGCTTCATCCAACAACTTCTAAAAATAAAAAGGTTACCATCCTAAAAAGTGCCCTACATAAAAGTTATAACTCAGGAAATGGGGCTGGGTGGACGAGGGTAAATTCGAACAGCTGGGCTAGTTATCAGGTAGGTCCAATCTGATTCTAAAAGCCCAATCTGATTCTAAGGGCCCAAATCTGACTCTCATTCTCGTATAAAAAAATAAAGATAAAGGCATGCAGCTAGCTGGATTCGATCATGGGACCTTAAGCAGAAAGGTGCTTAGCCTTACCAATCAGCTGCAGCTTGCTTTTGTTTTCAAAATGATCTTTTAAATCTTTTATTCAATCCTCCACGAGGTCCATTATTGCACAAGTGTGAAATTTCCAAATAATATTGAACAACTTCAATCTAAATTCAACCGTATGTGATGTGATCGGAATTGACAAATATATCTTCTTTCTTTTTGTTACTTTTCACCTCAAAGCATTCTAAACCAAAATTCCGGGTGTTACAATCCTCCCAACCTTAAAAGAGATTTCGTCCTCGAAATCTGATAATAATAAAACTTTTTCCCTTCCTTTTTTTTTTCTTGTTTTTTTTTTTTACACCCAAATCCCCTTCTCCTAACGTTATACCACTACTAAAAGTGAACATTGAACAATATTGTTGAAGCTCTATTCAACAAGATGAGACCTTAGGTGACTCAAACGTCTCAAGAGTAGCTTACGACCTCGGCTACTCACTTCCCAACTATTGACCACAATCAGGTTGCTCTGAAATGTCTCTAATCACCCTTTCATCAAGTTCAAATGTGTTCTCCCTTGCCTTTAAGCTATGATGTTCCTTGCAAAACTAATCCAACCATAATCATCCATACTCATTTTATTTTAAGGTACTCAATACAATGATAAACTTACAGAACCAATAAGGACCCACATAATGATTTCAAATCATTCTTCTATTAATACTATTGTACCAACACATAACCTCATATGTCATAATCACCTATACAAGATGATTTTCACTTAAGGTTGACTTCGGATATTCCCATCTAATCCTGTCGTTTCATAAATTCTAATGCTTAAATAGATGATTTCTATGAGGAGTAACGGTAGATAAATTCAACTATACTTATCCTTAGAAATACTACCTTAATATTTATGTAATTCCCTTGACAAAATTCTTAATGACTGGGTCTTCCTGGCTCAACATAATTTCTATATCCATAGTTTTAAATAGTCACAAAAGCACGCTTCTCACAAAGATTTGTAAAATCCTTAATGATACAAACATATTGGCTTGATGTTTCTTCTAGGATTGCACTAACACATTCTACCAAAAGTCAGTCATCCTTAAACTCATCAATAGTGCAACTCCCAAAATATGGCTAAGCATGCAATCATCTAGCAATAAATCTAAATGGAGCGAAAACATATTAGTATCAATTTTTTTTTATTACTGACATCTAACCTCCCTAGATTTACCACATACACATCCAATGTTCTTACGACTTACAAGCCTTAAGGTTGGTAACTGATTAAAATTCTAAGTCTCTTTATAGCACTTTAACATATTGGTATCTTGCACCTCCCACACGGCATGCAATGCCCTTAGCAAATCACAACATCACCACTCTTGTATTAATGATAACTTTTTCTTGATTCTTAGCTACACAATTCAGCTATTAGTCCCCGCACGCAATCATCATCCTACTACGTCCTCTATAATCACCATTTGGAAAGTCACTTAGTACACACAACCATTATTGTTTCTTCTAAACCACTCATACCAAGGTAAGTATCGCTTCACGAAGACCTCTAAAACATGGTCACTTAATCCACCCGAACAAATCTCGTTCTAGCCGGTTCACTACAATCTCTAGAAACATGCTCCAATAACCTATAGGACTTCTCTTTGTAATAGCCGGTATGCACATCGTGCACCCACTTAGGTGGTTCTAACCATTTCCCCATACTTAGACCTGTCCACTTAACAATGTCCTTACCTAGTTAATAACAGATTTTCTTCTAGAGAGGGTCTCCCATCGGACCACCCTTCTTCTCGTGATCATGGGCAACACGGTGCTCCCCAACAACACTCTTGTAAGAGAGATACGAAACTAAATCCCTATGTGATCTAGTTTCGATCCACATCGAGCACAACACAACTCCGTCCAACTTTCCAAGTGTTACTCCACTATATAATAGCATGTTCATAATAGATAAAACCAAATTAATTCATGTAACACATTGGAGGATAGCATGCAATCAGTCCGCACATGGGCATCGACCTTCAACCAAAATTTTAGTACATCAAGAAATTCGATAACTCCAAAATTATGCATGGCAAACATTTATCGAAAGCACGCAATGGGATACAAGCACACATGTATTTTACACCAAAGACTTGACAACAACGGCATGACCCGTATTCTCGGAGAGTGTGAAGGCACATAGAATACATAACTTATACTATATTAATCGTACAACACTTCAACCCACAAAGTTCTAAGTGCTTGCTATGACCCCCAACTAGTCTTACCAAGAGACAACTAATTTCGTGCCAAACACCTATGAGTCGCACTCCTAGAGCTCAATAATATTCGGGCTACTAACGAAAATCCGACTCGAATTTGCACACTTAAGGCTACTCATCAAAATTCAACTCCCATAACAAGAGGTCCATAATATGACTGTCAACCATGGTAGACCTCTCAGGTTTAGCCCTCTTAGTGACTCCTATCCAGCTAACCGTCATGCGACACGGGTTCCTAACCACATCTTGCGACACCTAGTAGTCCCAACAACCACAACTGACTTAAGTGTAAAAGCAACAAATGCAACAAAGTCCTAAAGCTCATCGCCGAGCGATTAATAATCCAAGCTTACCACTTCGTCATTTTAGAACCCAAAGCTCATAACTGAGCTATTTAAAATCGAAGCTTATAGTCAAACTATTAAAATCCAAGCCCGTAACTGTTGTTTAGAAATCCAAGCTCACAACCGAGTTATTCTAGAAACCAAGTTCATCACCGAGTCCTTTAAAATCAAAGCTCATAATCGAGCTATTTTAGAATTCGAGACTCGTTCCCGAGTTCTTAAAATCAAAACCGAGCACTAGATCTAAACTCAATAGACCCGAAATTGACGGTCTTAAAATAATTTTATATTGTTCACTCCATTAATGTGGATGTAACCCACGAGGTCATTTGACCCAAAAATCCTAACACAGTTTAGCAAAACAGTTACCCAAATGGGTCCACACTTTTATAAATCTCGTTTAAGCTATAACTCATCTGAAAGCGTATTTATAATTCTTGTAAACCAAGTCATCTCGAAAATCTCGTATTTGATTATTATATCAAAATCCATTCAACATACGCACCCGGTAACACTCGACTATCGTTTGTTTAGAAAATAACTTTACGGAACACGCAACATTTGGAAGAACATTGTTTTGGCACATACGCCATTTTGCAAATCAATTTGGAAATATTCACGTGATAAAACGACCACTTTGTATAAAACACTGCAAAATTGTAGGTTACCTATTCCGCCAAAGTCACCCACCTACATTCCTCATACATTACCATCAGTGGTCGCATTCGTCTAAGCGATCTCTTCTAAGGTGCAAGTCCCTATACTATACTAGGTAACACATCCCAAGTCTTACATTGATAGACTCCTATCTTAGCCTGGATTCTAGACTTATACCATCGATATTGCCTAGGGTATCTCCACATGTTCTTACCACATACTATTTCAAGGTATCGACCTTTCTCGACCATCCGCTCGACCTCTAGTCAATTACGAGTCGGCCTATTTTATCTTAATATCCGATCCTAGGTTAGAGCTATCCAATTCCTCTTACGATCTTCCTCTTTTAAATTTAGATAATTTGGCACGACTACCGAAAGAGAGAGAGGCTTTCTAGAATCTAGACTTGCTTACAATTCATCCAATCAACTCAATAAATTAAACAGATTCTATCACATGAAGAAATATTGATATTCCTAAGGATCACTCTCTTCACGTTTAAGTCGATTTTAGGCCTAGCTCATCATAGCCTACTTGCATGACATACTACATAATCTCTCGTTAACGTTCGATACATAAGTTGTATATATCTCAGCCACTTCGAATATCCGCACCATCTACCGGAGTAACCATTTTTCGGAATAGGCCTTCTAATCATGCATAATGACTCTTACCACTAATTCAAACTCGAGTCAACGCACTCAATCTGCTTTCACATCAATCATCAAAACATGAGCTTCAAATAAAGACTTATCATATCTAAGGGTCCTTTACGACCGAGCGTTAATCCTATCACCAGGAAATCAAGAAAATAAGAATAGACTATCATACGTGCCAACATTTATCAATCATTGCATCAATAGTAACCAAGAATACTCAAATGACAATACATTCATAACTCAGTAGCTAAGTGATTTATGAATAGACCGTACACGAGATTCCCTGCCTCTATTGACGCAATTTCTCGATTCATGTATTTCGTATCCCTAACGCTCCCCGCCTAAGACTTTACCCACGGTAGGTGACATGTCTATTAGTGCACTAAGTTTAAGTCTAGGTATACTACGGTCAATACCTAGTTCGCTTAAACTAAAGCTCTGATACCAACTTGTAACACCCTAAAAATCAGAGTGAACAAAAACTTTCATTTACACAAAGGGTGGTATACAAATCGTAACGCCATGGCGTGAGCTCTTCCCAAAATGGGGTATAAGTAATGTATAATTACAATGTTTGTAATAAATGAAAAGGGCTACAATAACCATACTAGTCTAGTTCCGTCTAGGAAGAAGACTACAAAAAGGGTTATCGATCAACCATAGATCTCGCGGCCTAAAGGACCGGTCTCTCCACTTTCCCCCATACTCACTTAAAGCCCGAAGCCTACTTGGGAGCGGCGTCCCTAGTACCTGAGAGACACATCGACACCAAACAAGTGTTAGGCTAAAGGAGCCTAGTGAGTTGTACAAATAATGTCATGCGCGTAGAACATATTAAAGCATGCGAGATATACAAGATTATACTAGCATTGTAAATAGCATGTTAAACCGGTTTATTATTATCTTCGGAAACAATGGGAGCGACCCATTTCCACCAACCAATGCCCCGACATTCACTAATTCCAAACACCTCGATGTCCCGAATTTAGCATGGCAACATCATCTGAGGCCCGCGCACCAAGGAGCAACCCGAGGGCCGGCGACATAGGGGCATTCCTATTTCAGAACCTCCCAAGACTGTTTGGTGTGGACACATTGCGTTGGTTCGTCCAGGTTATTATCATATAGGATCGTGATACGGAATTTAGCATCGTGCCACGTCCATGTTGTTTCATACAAGACTTCGACACTGAATTTAGCATAGCATCTCGTCCGCATCATTTACATATAAGACTTAGATACTGAATTTAGCATAGCATCTTGTCCATGTCATTTACATACAAAACCTCGACACTGAATTTAGCATAGCATCATTAACAGAGGTATGTATTGAGGGTCTCAAGCCCTTCACTTCGTTTAGTGTATGCCACATTTCGGTTATCAATCCTCTTTTACAAAATTCCATAGCATATATCATTTCATGTATTTCACATAGATATATTTATCTTACACCCGTAGGTTTAACACATACGAAGTAGCATGCGATGATCCATCTCATATAAGGAAATAATATCATACGAGTCATTTATACGAGCAAAACACATCATACATATCATGAATACTCTTAACTTGGAAACTCGAGGATTTCACCTTAATATCACATTCATTCACGACCCCAAGTAAAACATGTAAAATCACGAGATGACGTGCTCTCAGTTTTAACAAAATAGTTTATAACAACTCACCTTGCTAGGTTATGATAAACCTAGGTTTTATCCACCTTTGCATACTCATCTTGCTACCTAAATATCACACATAGCTGAAACCATCAAGATCCATATAAGAGTTATAAATTCAACCTTCACATTAAAACTCCCAAATTCTACATGAACCTAATACTAAGCAAATCTAATATAAACTTTAGGAGGTTCTACTTCCAACAGAAACTTTAATATTCACCAAATCACAATACTTCAAGAATTCTATAATTTTACCCAATACTATTTCAAAGAAATCTTAGATGAAAGGTTAGGAGGGGTTCATACCTTCCGAAATCTAGCAAATCATGATTCATCAATAAAATGTTCCCTTTCTTTAATCTCCTTCTTAAATTGCCACCATTGCATTTTCCATTAAATCCCTCTCACTTCGATCTTCACAATAAAGTAGGAAAGAAGAATGAATTACAGTAACATGGCTGCTGGCTGCTTCATCCAACAACTTCTAAAAATAAAAAGGTTACCATCCTAAAAAGTGCCCTACATAAAAGTTATAACTCAGGAAATGGGGCTGGGTGGACGAGGGTAAATTCGAACAGCTGGGCTAGTTATCAGGTAGGTCCAATCTGATTCTAAAAGCCCAATCTGATTCTAAGGGCCCAAATCTGACTCTCATTCTCGTATAAAAAAATAAAGATAAAGGCATGCAGCTAGCTGGATTCGATCATGGGACCTTAAGCAGAAAGGTGCTTAGCCTTACCAATCAGCTGCAGCTTGCTTTTGTTTTCAAAATGATCTTTTAAATCTTTTATTCAATCCTCCACGAGGTCCATTATTGCACAAGTGTGAAATTTCCAAATAATATTGAACAACTTCAATCTAAATTCAACCGTATGTGATGTGATCGGAATTGACAAATATATCTTCTTTCTTTTTGTTACTTTTCACCTCAAAGCATTCTAAACCAAAATTCCGGGTGTTACAATTTATACCCCATGCATTTAATGCATGCAGACCTACTATTGTGTACATGTCACACTTCTAGAGGTCCTTTGTACTATTTACTATAAACAATCTCTTTTGCATGTTGTGCAAAAGAGAGCTTATATAAACAGTTGCCTTGAGGTCTAATAAATACAGAGGGAACAGTAAAGTGACTGTCCTTGTGTAGTGTTTGTGTCAGCAAAAGCGTGTAATCCTTTTGTGCATTAGGTAAAGACATTATACTAATCCTTCAATATCAGGATACTGATCAGTGAGGAAGGCCCTGATACTGATGATGATCAGGGGTCAGTATCCTGATGATTCTTCAGGATGTCATACGAAATTGAGCAGCCTGCTATCACTGAGTTCCGTCTTCAGATCACGAGCATGTTGTTCCTGTCATCAGCTATTTCTTCGACGTCGCTGATGGTTCTTTGAGTATGATCTTAATATCTTCAGGAGGTCTTCACTTGATGGTCAGGATCAGTAGTCTCCAGAACAGACTCTTTTAACTCCTGATCCTGATCCTGATATTTTTTTAATAACAGACTACAACTTATATATCAAGGAATAACACTGAACAAACTCAGTGATAATTGTTGTGATAGAAGCAAAGACCTATTCACTAAGTAAAGTAAATGATCATTATCATTTTATCAGGTTTTAGGAGAGCCGGATCAACAAATATAATTGGTAATTTTAAATTTTATTTTGTAATTTTAAATTTTAATGCATGTTATAAATTTTTATTTTTCTTAGTTATCTTATTTTTATTTATTAAAAAAATATATAAATAATTAAATGTAAATAAGAAGAATTAAAAAGGTTGAGGGTGTGAAAGAATGAATGGTTGTGTTATAGTTTTTGAAAGGTTGGTGAAGATTTAAGGATAGGATGGTGAAAAGCTGATATGACAGTGAAAGGTTAACGATTCAAAGTTGTAAGCGTATAATATGCTCAAAGGTTGCATATAGGTTGGATTGGAGGATGAATCTTTGAAACATTATTTTTCTAATTTAGATAAATGATTGTAGGTAATAGGAGTAAAATCAAAGTGAGAAATAAAAATAAGGTTAACAAACTAATTGTACTATAATCATTAATAGAGTTAATTACATGTTGGTTTAACTCACATAATATATCAATTAAGAAATAAGAATTTAATAATCATAATACATAACATGGTATATGAAGATACAGGATTGATTTTACATTATCCTAACTTAATGCAATAACTTCTAAGATTTTATAACTGGATTAAGTACGTTGGATTAGGATAGTTCAAGTTGGGTAGGGCAAGTTTTTGTGCACCCCAAAACTAACTTTTTTAAGTATATAACTTTTAAAGTAGAACACTTTTAACCCCATAATTGATGTTCAAAAAGAATTACATTCTCAACCTATGTTGTTTGTTAAAAAACTTTGGTTGTGCTTTTAGATTTATAGCTTTCATCCAATATCGTTTGTAATTTATTGCTATGTTTATCTTTGAAAGTTGAAACTAACTTCACCAATGGTTTGACCATTAAGTAAAACAAAATAAATCACAAGTATTGTGGCATACTGGTTGAGGCTTGGGCATATGGTGGAATATTCCAACTGCCTAGGGTTCGTTTTCAGGCGTACGCAAAAATTGTGGCCAAGCTTAGTCTCAGACGGCCTTCATTTAATTACTAAATTGCCAAGGATATAGTCTAGGCAAAACCTAGATGAATCTTTCCATAAAAAGTAAAACAGAAGAAAACAACAATTAATGACAGACGAAAGAGAATGAATGGTAAATGACACCGACAAAAACAATAAACTTTAAAAGCACCGGTCAATAATAGCAATTTTCAACAAACCATCGAGATAAAAAGCATAGCTTACAGTAATAGTAGCATAGTGTTATGTTACGACAAGAAGTCAAGAAGGTAAAGTTAATGTGAGAAACATGAGAAGTGGTCATCAATCAATGGATTCTCCGAGATAAAATATATCAAGATATACCGAATCAATGTCCTTGTAAGACACAATTAATGGGAAGTCATGAAATTAAAAGAGATCAACGGCTCAAATACTATTCTCACCATTTACTCGAATTCTCACACAATCCTTCACTTAGTCACATAAAACAACCCACTGGCTTTCGTGAGATTTAAACCCGTCTCAGGGGACGATTGGAGGATTACCAATGTCAATAATTCTTTGGTAAGATGTAAAATATTTTACAGGTAACAAAAAATAGATAAAGGAGAGAGCACACATCAAATAACATTCTACAAGTTGTTACAAATAACCATATCCTGTCCCAGAATCTAAATTAAACACCATAAATCAAAGACCCAAAAAAGGAAAACACCACCATGAAACCACCGTCCAAAGGCGGCAACCTATACACCACCGCAGTCAGCCACCGCTACCCCACCATCCACCAACCAAGAAAGAAAGAAAAGCCCCTTAAATAAGAAAGTTTTTAAGACATTACAATAATAATAATAATAATACCCATTTTGAGCATATCTTCTTCTAGCATCAACAAATACCACAGCTAACAGAACACATTTTCTCTTTCACACCATCTTCACCTCTCTTTCATGGAGTTGGAGTTGATAAAAAAAGGCAAAATTGAGTACGGGTTTAGTCTATTTGAGAAAATATCCCAAGAGCAGGCCAAGCAAACCGATAAGAACAACGTATATGAGTGGGATACCACCACCGCTTTTGTTGCCTTGACGTCTCAATAGTTCCTGCATCAAAACAAGATCCACTAATTATAACCAAACCAAGCTCCCTATATCCCAATATAGGCAGAGACTAGAGATGATGTTTCAGTTGCAAAACATAAACAAAAATAACCAAAAATAAATAAAAATACAAGAGAGATGACAAAAGTAGTATAGTTTTTGGTTTTTTTTTTTAAATAATTAGGGTAAAGTGGCTGTGGGAGGGTTTGAACCCATGACCCGACCCATACTTGCAAATGCAAAGCAACTAACAAGAAGATGTATCATTATTGCATCACACTTATTGGGTTAGGTGTCGTTTTTTTTAGGAGATCTAAAGTGTGATTTCATATTTGAAAAATAAGAGGTAGATGGTGCACCTCTTAAAATTTCAAAGGACTATAATATGTTTCCAGACCATCTCTAAAAAATAAAACGAACAGTCTTAAGTATACAAACCTCTAAATTTTCAGACTTAAGAGGTTTTAAGAGGTACTTCTATAAAAATAAACAACCCCTTAATTTGGTTGGTTTGGTTTATTCTAAATATAACATATTAACATAGTAGTTAACATATCGTGTTCTCCCTTGGTTTTACTAGGGATTCTTTTCTACAAAGATATGACCATAGCTCATAAGTTCCAACAACTTCAGTTCTCCCCTTGCCCAAGTAACTTATGGCTTCATTCCTATTAAAATTGGCATTAAATAATTGTAACTGTTTTTCCTTTCTCTTGCCTTTCAACTACAGAGCAAGTGCTTATGCAGACAAAGAAAAGGTTGATGACCTCTTATCACAATCGAGA
The DNA here is from genome assembly GCA_030169165.1 of Centaurea solstitialis. Taxonomy (NCBI): domain Eukaryota; kingdom Viridiplantae; phylum Streptophyta; class Magnoliopsida; order Asterales; family Asteraceae; genus Centaurea; species Centaurea solstitialis. The sequence goes on from CM058047.1 coordinate 45,899,335, forward strand.
ATATAAAGTTATGCAATTATGAGCCAAGTATATCATGAGGACAAAAATATAGATTCAAGCAACGTTGGATACAAAAAATGAATATGCAAAATATGGAATGGGTCTTGAGGTTACATTAATAGAAGATAGAAGTAAATCATTTGTAAGATGTAAAATATTATGCAGCAAATAAAAAATAAGCGGACTTATACATTGAATTTTAGAAGCAGCATTACTGATGGGCTCGTGTATTACCAGTGTTCTAAAAGGCCCATCACGGCGGCCGCCATGGCACAAGACTCGTCTCCGCTGCATTGTCAACCCCCGTGGCATGACATGGTCCAATGAACTTTTTCTGCTAAGGCGCTATTTGATCTTTATTGTACACTTTAATTTTTTTTACCTTTCTAATGTTTTACTTTTTAGTTTCTAGTATATAACCTACTTTTATAGTCTTAGATTCGAGTAATAGTAGAAAACATGTATATATAATTATATACATATATATGTGTAGGGGCGGATTCAAATGAAAACCAAGTTTTGATTGATCTATCATTCATCATGAATAATACATGGATCACAAATTCATGCATTATTCATCATAAATAGTACATGAACGTTCACCTTCGTTATTCATACTGAATGCATACACTCGGGAACACATGTCAAGCTCTCCATTGTCCCCCCAATTCACAAACAAAAACCTGTTTCGCAATTGAACTTTTCCCTATATGTACATTAGTATATGATATACATGGATCACGAATTCGTGTATTATTCATCATGAATATTGTATTACTCATGATGAATATTGTATTATTCATCATGAATAGTGCATGAACATTCACCTTCATTATTCATACTGAATGTGGACACTTAGGGACACACGTAACCCTCTCCTTTGTTCCCCGGTTAACAAGCGAAAACCTCGTTCGCAATTGAACTTTTCCTTGTATGTATATTTAGTATATGATATACAAAATCTGTTGTGGCCTCACCATGCCTCGTAAAGCTTCACGTTTGACCTCACCGCCAAGCACCACACGACGCCTCACACCTCACGACATATAGAACATTGTGTAATACATGTAATATTCAAAATGCCCGGACATTATATGGTCTAGTGAAGGTGTCACTGAGAGGTATTTTTGTTACTTGTTAGGAAATGCAATCTCAAATTTAAATTCTACAGTTAGCCAAGTGTCAAGTCAAGTTAGTGATAAGCAATCGTGTAAATATAATGCAACAAAAAGTTTCTTATCTTCGAGTAACTTCTAATTCATTCTTGAACTAAGCGCCTGTTTGTTAGCAGCTTAATGAGTTTAACGGGATTCATAGCTTATTCGGTCAGCTACACATAAGTGCTTGGTGGTGGCTTAATGATATAGAAAGTGGTTTATTCAGTACCCTAAATCCTACTAAACTTGATGGAAAACAACCAAACAGCCCCTAAGAAGAACTCCTATATTTATAGATCATCATAAAGAAGAACCATCTACAAAACGAAAGCTATGTAACAAATGAAGATTTAATAGCACACAACAGTAGTTGAGAAATCAGCAAACAGTAAGGATACGTACCAGTTCCTGATGAAGCTTGTTAGTTTGCTGAATGGCAGAATTCTTCTCTTCAGTCAGCTTAGTAATAAGGGCCCTCGCCTGAATACAAAATGAGGTAGATATAAAAAAACGATGAGAAAGTTTGTGGAGAAGATCAAAGCTTATTATAAGATGCAAGCAAATGAGAACTCAATGACAAGCAAGAAAGCTGTCTAAGAGCATCTACAATCATGAACCTCTTAAGAGGTTCATTATCATGCCACATTAGTTTTCTCTCTCTGCCACATCAGTTTTCTCTTTCCTACACATTTCATAAACCTTTTACTCTCAATCATGAACCGGTTCATGATTTATATAATAAAAATAAATTAATAAAAATTATAAAACTTAAAGTTACTTACAATAATTAAAATTCTAAAATTAAAATATAATTATAGTACTTAGAAGACAATAATTAAAAGTTACAATAATAAAAATCATATCTAACCAAAATTTAGGAAAGTAAAAGTGATAATAATTAAAAATTTGTAAACTGAAACCTACATTGATAACAATCATAGAAGTTAAGAGATTATAATAAATAAAAATTATGATCTAAAAATAATAAAACAAAAATACATCAAATAAGTGTAATCATTGTTGTTTTAATATATAACAAATAAATGTAATAGTAGAATACAAGGTTTAAAAAAACGGAAACGAGCCTTGAGGCGTTTTCTTAACTAGTACGTGAGGCATAAGCCTCGAGGCGGTCGAGGCGTAAGCCTCAAAAAACTAAAACAAAAAAATTTCATAAATTTATAACACTTAACATAATCTTATATTTCCATAGCAAAATAACCAAACCATAGAAATATAAAATCCATAATTCAATAATACTACTAAGTACCAACTATAAGTCTTAAAGCATCAACCTATGAGTTCTAATCATAAGTTTAACCTATGAGTTTGCGGGAGATGTTCACTAGAGCTGTCAGCTGGAGTTAAATAGAGAAAAATAGAGAAGAAGAAGAAAGTGGAATGGAGATATTGGGTATCTTGAATATTGAGAAAAAAAAAGATAGAGAGGGAAATGGAAGTGGTAAAACCGTATAATAGAGAAGATAGAGGGAAATGTTAGCTTTTGCTTTGAATTCATGGTAGAATAGAAAAGGAGGGAGATCAAAAGTCAATGAGATTGGAAATATGGCATGTCAAAAGGGTACCTTTTGGTTAATAGGTATAGATAGGTTCATTTTAGGTTAAAGGATTTATATTTATATATATAGATAAGGACAATAAAGGATAACAAAGGTACACCTTAAAATCTGGAAAGAAGTAAAAAGAAACACAGAAAGACCCTCAAAAAAAGTTCCTCAAAGATACACAAAAAACCCATTAAAGAAAAGGGACGCCTTATAACCGCCTTGCCGCCTCACCGCCTCGCCTCATCAAAAAGGCGTACGCTCTATTCTAGGGGTGTGAGGCGGCGCCTCAGATACGTTTTATGGGCGCCTCGCCTCGAGGCGCGCCTCGAGGCGTACGCCTCAACCGTTTTTTTTAAACCATGGTAGAATATAATGAAATAAATATCACAATAATAAATAAAAGAAAGCATTAGCAACAGCAGCTCACAGCCACAGATTACAAATTAATAAATATTAATAATTATAATACAACCTATTTGTTTTAGTATTATTTGTGTATTATTTTAATATGTGTAGGGCCCAATATTAGAGGATGAACCGGTTCATCTGCAAGAACCTTTCCACCTCCACGTGGAAAGGACCTCTCATCCACAATCGTTCTTAAAACTACAAACCGGTCCATGGACCTTTCTTAAACTACCATTGGAGATGCTCTAATTGAAGTGATCCAGAAGGTTTTATTAAGGTAGAGCTAAGGAACTCCTCATTTTTTTCTCAAGAAATACTTCGAGTAAGATACCCTAAAAATGTGTGATGTAGTAATAAAAGCAAGGAACAAACAAACAATGAAAGACAAAAGAAAGAAACAACAAAATATGGAACAGTACATGACTATGATTCCACTTAAGACTGGCAATTCCTGACCCGAAAGAAAAAAGTGACACGAACCCGACATGAACCTGAAAAGGGTCAAAATCAGGTCGACACGAAAAAGATCGAGTCGGGTTGAGGTTGACCTGCCAACTGATTTTGACCTGTTTTTTTTTAAACTAAGTTGAAAATTGAAATGCGAGTCAAAACTCAAATCTCAATTTGCTTCTCAGCTCATGCATGCCTCTTTGGCTCTTTCAGGCTTTCTCTCTTGTCTCTTCCTCCATATTCAACCCTAGCTGCAACTCGCAAGACTGCAAAAGTACTCCACGGCACGTGACCGCCGTGAAATTTACCCGAACCCGATAACACTAACCCGACCCAAATTGCCGGCCTTAATTCCACTAATCATGGTTGAATATGAAACAGTAAGTGATTATGTTTCGAGCATGAAGGGATTAACGGACTATGAAACAACAAGATAACATCTGAAGGATACAACAAATATTTAATCTTTTTATGAAGAAGAATAACTGCTAGAGGCATAAGCACTGAAATCTGAGAGCTTCATCAATATAGCAGAATTCAGATCACAAAATATTCCCTTAAACTATAATAGGTAATTTAGAAAATAACCTCTGATGACTTCTCATGAGATTCAGCAAATGCTCTTGGAGCCTGCAAATGTCAAATCAAATGCATTTAAAATGTCAATTCTAAATTGATGTAGTACATGCTTAAGAATGTGTACCATATATAACATAACAAAACCATTTCAAAGCTTACAGCATTAGATTCGATCGAGTTTACTGTCCCATTATCAGATATTGAAGCCCTTGGAGAGGAACCCTCCTCTGACCCTTCTCTTACTGGTGATGGCGGTCGTGGGGGAGCAACATAATTAACTTTTAATTTGCACTCCTCCACTTGATTGCCGGATTCCTTGTTGAACTATTATGAGTCAAAGATATAAGTTTTCCATCTAGAGAGTTAATAGTTTGAACATAAACGGATTAACTAATTAATTACCAGCTCTGGGGTGATATCCTTTGGGGCAGCTCCAGGACTTGCAACTGCACTTTGAAGCAAAAACTTATCCTTGCATTGCATGTCAGGAGGAGCCTCCTTTTGAGCTTGCATTGTAACTAAAACAAATTAAGAGGTAAGTTTTTAGCCAACAAATATGCATGCATAATATGCTAAGTGCTAACTTCTTATATAAGTTGCATCAGCAAAAGAGAAATATCCAAACCCTCGGAACTGTATTCTAAACAGGCATCAGATTGTGTTTATGTTAAATTGATGAATTTGTTTGCAGGTATTTGTATGTGAAAATTAAATAGCTGGACTCATCGAATTTGATACTTTAGAGTTTTAAATAGGCAATAGATGCCAAGCTAGATGATCAAACAAAATGAAAAGTTAATAAAATTAAATATCATGCAGCAAAGTGTAGGTGGATAAAAACTATTTAAGATCATCTGTCCTATTTCTTTTGAGTTGTGTACCATACTCTGTCCACTTTTACATCATTCACTTAGAAAACCGAGTACATCAATAATGTTGTATTTTCAATGCATGACATTAAGGTGTTGAAAAACCGTAACATGCAACTTGGGACCCAAGACTTGTACATCTTTACACACTTTATATGTTCCATTCCCTGTATACTCCTCCACCCAAATATAAAATCAACTTTACTACTATTTTGTTTCAACTCAAACAGAAAATCAAAACATGGTAATTAACAATTTGTGAGTGCTTTATTGGCGAAAACTATCAGCATGTCCAAACCTTGAGCTCAAGAGGGACATCATATATGTAAACATGTAAATTGAAAAAATGTGTTCTTTTTCCTTTTGGAATTCAATAAAATTAACTTGCACATATTTACATCATTTGTGTCATAACCAGTGTTGTAAAACTCGGCCTAGGCGGACGAGTACTTGGCGATTAATCGCTCCTCGGGCCTAGGCCGAGGCGATTTGTGGTTACTTGGCAAATTACTTGCTACTCGGTCCTACTCGGGCAACTTGGTCAACTTGGTCAAAGCCGGATTTTCGATTTTGGTTGGACTTTCGGTCAATTTCTTCTTATTCTTCTTTCAATCGATCACACGAAATACCATCGATTCTTGACCAAAAATCGAGTGTTTAAGTTGTTGTTTTATTGAGTTTTTGCTGTTTGACCCAAAATTGTTTGATTGCTTTTTGCGTTTTTCTATATCAAATAAATACACTAGAGCCTCTATATTAATAGTTCAATTTAGAACAAAATCTCCTAATCAAATCTCCTCTATGTTTGTGTTTTTCTATCTTTATATTTGATTATTTATGATTTTTGAACACGCTATATGTATAATTTTCAAATTTATACGTACAAAATCCCAATCCGAGTACTCCCCAGTCCCCACCTAATCCGAGTACTCGCTACAAGGGGGTCGGCCACTCGAGTACCGCCTCGCAAGTTTTGCAACATTGGTTATAAACATACAAATTGGTATCCTACGAGACAAGGTCCTTAAGTGGGAAGGTATCTAATACTTCACGTTCGATATGGACATTGAGAATGAAACACCTAACCAAATCACAAAGCTCCATAAGCAGCATTACTTTGGTAGAAGTAGATTTTGCTAGGATGACAAATGGCCAGTTGCATAAACATCTCCAAGAATACATACATAATTTCCTAAACAATAGCAAAATATCAAAGAAATAGTTTTCTTTAATATTCTTAGAATCAAATAAATATATATATATAGAGGAAAGTTCAAATGTGAACCACTTTTTGGTTGTGAACGTGAGGACAACCGAAAGTGCGACACGTGGCGGAGACTAGTCAATAAAAGCGTCTTTGAGTGTGGTCCCCCCCCCCTTAATTCAATGCCCTCCCATGAATCGCGCCTAGTCATCCGGCGTGAACCTGACGTGGCGCCTAGTCATCCGCCACGTGTCACGCGTTCGGCTGTCCTCATGTTCACAACCAAAAAGTGGTTCACATTTGAACCCACCCCTATATATATATATATATATATATATATTCTGCATATTATAATAACAATTAACAAGCAACAGCCATTTCCAAATCAAAGGACAAGCAGTAGGAACTCAAACACAAACCGGAAAGGGGCATAACAGGCAACAAAAACAATCAAACGAAACGGAGAAAAACCGAACCTACGACATCGCAAGTAGAGTGAGGCAACACAATCCCAGTGTTAGGCCGAACGCAATACTTCTTCGGATTCGTAGTTTTCACCTACAATTTCAGCGAAACTCTTAAAAAAATTCATCTTCATTCTGCCCTAAACTTGGCCTAAAACCTAAAATCAACAACTTCAGATGAACTATAACTTATGGAAATTCCTTAACCAATAAGCCTTACATGTCTATTTTAACTCAAATAATAATAAGAATAAAAGTAATACCTTGAAAGCCACATGACTATCTGTTTTATTCTTTAGTTGCATTGAACATGAGATCTGCTTCTTCAATTCAACTATTGATAAAAAAAAAACAAGTGAATAGAGATCATAACAAATTGATAGGGGGAAAAGGCAACAGATCTGAAATGAAATCATAAAACTATGAAATAAATTGAAGAAAAAAGCAAAAGAAAATAAAAAATTACAAGGAAACTGAAGCTCTTGAGGTTCGATGGTGAGAAGCTCCCCCGTACTCATTCTGTTTAGTGGAAGGAGCAGATCGCTAATTGAGTCTTCGCCGGAATAAAAGGTTAGAGTAACCGGCGGTTAACCGGAGAAGGTATATTCCGGGAATCTAGCGATTGAGAGAGAGAGATCTGGTTTTTGAATGGAGAAAAGTACGTGCGACGATAACGATGACTATGTTTTCTCTTCTAATAATGTGATTAGGAAAGGGAATTTATATATCCGCTTTTAATAGTTAAAAGAGTGAATTACATATTTCGTCCTTGTGGTTTATGGGTTTTAATACTAAAGGTTTTTAGAATCAAATATTTATGGATTGAACTCGTTTTTGCATTTTATAATGTGTTGAGTTCCTAATTTCAAACTTTCTAATAAACTTCTGTTAAATAGGATAAGTATAAGGGCATTTTGGTTTTTCTATTTTTCTTTTTATTTTACATTAAAAACAATATTGCAGAACGGACCAAATATGTAATTTACTTGATATAATATAATACGGTATATAAAAAGTAACAATTTAATATTATAATATATATATATATGTGTATGTTCAAGGTGAGATTAGTGTGTGTAAATCTTTTACATTGATCTAATAAGATTTGGCTTTTCAATTCCTTCTTTACTATGGATTAGAACTCGAATCTAGTGACAACAATATGTATATATGTGTCTTCGATAATGAATCACAACCCACCACTGCCCACCTATCTTCCTTTGTGGTACCAACAATGAAACCCTACTACTCCTCCCTTCCACCACCACCACCACCAAAACAAAACCCTTCGCCAAAATTGTCCTCATCTTTTCCCTCCTCCTCACCGCACTTGCATCACACTCTCCTCCAGCGAAAACAAACCCTCCAACAAAGGCATACCCTTCTTCTTCCCCCTCCTCTCGGTGAACCCCTTCCCAGTGTCTTCATCTCACCCATTCCTTCCCACCGTGCCAACAACAACACCATCTTCAATATCAATTTCTCAATCTGATTTGGGTGTTTCATTCCGGATTTGATTGTTTAGCTCATCTCCCTCCTTCTCTTGCGTACGTATTTCCTTTAAGTCTATAAGGATCTACTAAACATCGTCGTTATCATTTGTACGTTTCTCACTCGATAATCGCTCGATCTCTCGGAGTAGAAAATTGCTCTATAATTCAAATACTTCCCAAATAAACAATTAAGTTCAATAAGGGAAAACAAGCAAAGTTACATAACCCCCTCCATGCAGTTAAGATTTGCATTGCCCTCAATGCAACGACAATAAAGCATTTATGTGGAAACGTAAAAAGATACAGATAGAAAACACCCTGGGTTAAGAAATTGAAGCTTGAAGATCAACTCGTTTGTTTTCAGAGCTTCCAAGATTCATCCACATCGACCTACAAACAAAACCTGAAAACAGAACACACTAAAAATAAAAAATAAAGATAGATAGGACGATACACCCAAATCAAGTCAAGTCAAATTGAATTACTAAACAACGGGGACAGATTATTCAAGGCTCAAAACTTTATTTATTTTCAAAACTTTTATTAAGGCTGAAAACTCTATCCAACATGTTGACATCAAATCCCTATCACCATCAGTTGAATCTCTCTTAAAATAAAATCTCAAACTCTCGTATTTGAACCATTGGGTACGCATGTGAACGTTGTTACACAAGAATGATACATGCACTTGGAAAACCATAGATAAAGAGTTTCCCACACTTAGTAATTTAACCATGTTTTACCAAGTTGTTTTTAGAATGGGAAACCATCAAAATTTGATTTGGAAATATTTTACCAAGGTAGGTTCCCACACTTAAAACTGATTTATCCCTTTTTGCACAAAAAATAATTTTCTATTCAATCTAAGGAATATGTTGTCCAATTAAAAATATCAAAGTGAATGAAAAACCTTAATGCTTGAGATTTAGACAACAACCATGGTTTATCACTAGTGTTGGATAACAAATTAATCAAAAGTAGTTCATGGCACAAACAAAAAGAGAACCAAGCATGTTGAAAACATTATATCTGGTCTACTTGTTGTGAGATATAAAAGAGAACCAATCATGCCTCTAAAGAGCTTACACGCCACAGAGTCCCACTTGGATCTGCATGGAGCCTTGCTCCAGTTGCCAGGGGAGTTCTTGTTGGGATTTTGAGCGATCCTCGTATCAAACTGACACGAGAAAAACCATGATCTCAAACCTAACTGGTCAAGACACATGACAAAACCATATGAAACAAACTGTTCCAAAAGGTTAAACAATCAAACCTAACTGGTTTGATTAAGCGGAAGCAATAACGATTAAAATCCCGAAAACATCACAGATCTTATTTGTTTATCTTATTACAGTTAATATGTAGGTTTAGGGTTATTACCTGGATTGCTTGAGATAGATCCACCCGTAAACGACCAAACGGAATTCCCTCTAGCTGGATCTAACCCCGGAACGCTTCACGAACAAACGGTACGCGAAGAACACGATCAATCAGAAACGAGACCGGATCTGGTTTCTTTCTTGGTGAGATCGACGAAGAGAGAGAGAGAGAGGAGAGAGAAAGGTTTCTTGGTTGATTGAATTAGTTGAATGAATAATCATAGCCTAGCACATCTATTTATATGAATAATTTCCATATACTAGATTGCTTCCATATTCTTTCTTTCTCTCTAAGAAAGAATAATTTCCATAATTATCTTTATTCTTTCTTTCTCCTTAAGAAAGAATATTTACCAATTATTATATTTCCACATAATAATTACTAGATAATTATAAACCAATTAATTAACCCTTTTATATATTTATTTAACTAATAAATATATAACTGTAATTAATTATCAGAAACCTTTTACTTTGGGGTTTTTACAGAAAACACCCAACAGTTTTATAATTCACTATTATAAAACTAAACTCTCCAAACTGGGGTTATTATACTATCCGAATTATAGGTCCTCACAGGTGTGACCCTCAAGTGTCTTATAACGTTGGATGTGCGATCAAACGGTTTGTCAACTTATGCACATAATGCCAACAGACTCCCACTTGTGCAAGTTGGCAATACCAGATTGATGACACGGACCTAAGGAGGCCCCTAGACAGGCACTTAGGCTAACCAGGTTATAAGCACCCTTATACCCAGGTAGGTGATAAGAACGTTCCTAAAAGGAAACAACATTTATGAACAAACTGTCCACAAATCGGGTATAACTAGGCTTTTCCTTTTGCATCACGATATTTCAATTTTGAGTATGAGCATGGATACAGTCAACTCTGAATACTCAAAGATTATGTTTCTCGACTATCCGACCTCTACTGATTGGTAAACGACAAAGAACAAATCAGTTCGTTTGGGCATGGCCATGCACTTCATCAGTCTTTTCAGTCAGTCAAGGGGCCCAGGAAATATCTCTCTTCGAAGAAGAGGTGCAAATCCCATCTTGCATATCTGCATTTGACACCACGGCTTCCGCTGAATCTAGTTACGCCCCGTATGACCACCCTGTTACGGCGTGATGTTAGAACGTACTAAGTATCCAACAGTCCTCGCAATGTCAAACCAAATACCTCAGGTGCTAAGGACAACCTCTGGGAGTCTTACTCATGACTAAATCCATGGAGTAATCTCAACCGGCGGATCACCTCCGATATTCGCTGCTCTATCGAATATCCGTGTAGTTTTTGGTCTACATCACTTGTAGCTGTTATTGAACGACTGATCATAACCACCCAAAAACTCCACGATGACTTTATAGCCCTACCAAGGTTCCCACCTTGATAAGTTGTCACGGATAATTTCAAATAAAAACTGGAACTAGTTTTTATTCCCGGATCAAAACATGCTAAGTGTAAAAGAGACAAAGAAACTAATTTCGTTTAGTCCTCCATATTCCACTCTGTAATAAGAACGAAATTAATAGCATTTCTAAGCTACTTTTATGGTGTCTACTCAACGTATACTAAATACTGATTTAAACGAAGTATCACCCTTCTTCAGTTTAAACCCTTTGATTAGCGTTTACCATACTAATCAAAGAAATAACCAAAATAGTACAAGCTTAGTATCATCTGATACTTTCCACTTGACTATGCTAATTTTGTTCTTGCAAACACCCTTAAAACAAAATTAGACTTTCACCATATTTCCTGAACCTGGAGATACTGGAAAAACTCCTGGTTTCCTTGAATATGAAACATCAAACTGCAACTTCCCTTAGTTGCTGTGTAGATACATGATTTCGACCTGAAATCCAACAAAACTTCCATTTACCAAGTCTGGTAAATCCAGGAAATTTACTCTAGTGTTTTATAACACTTTGGAGTCAAAAGATATTTGATATCTTTAATTAAACATTCCAACACACTTTAATTATTGATTATCTTAAAGTCAATTATGACTTTGTACTGATTCTATCCCTTTTTAGCTAAAAGGTAGATTTTATATCTTATGAATTTATATCCTACCTGGATTATAATTCCGAGATATATTGAATCAATAATTAGCACATACAGACATATATACTTATATAAATCTTTTATTCTTTATCACGGAACTGGATATAGAATAAACTAGGCTCCCACTAACCTATATGAAAACTGACCATTACTTAAAATTAACTATTGACTTTAGTCAAAACTTGACTTCCTAGTCAATTCTATTTCAAGTAATACTAGAATTTAACATTTACAAAACTTAACTGGATTTTATCAAATCCCAATTCCAAGACTTGGAATTTCCTAGTTTTATAAATACTGATGTTGTCAACGTCATCTGAGACAACATCCTAAATTCTCTCTAAAACATGTGAGTAATATTTTATAATCCTTTTACTCATGTCTGTTTTATTCTCAAAAACACATTCCTAAAATAATAGTACTTCGTGTGTTTTTGACAGTTTTCATATAACTATTACTTCAAATCAATTAATTAAAACATTGAAGTAATTCTGTTAGTGTAATACATGACATCTAGGATCTACTTATTTGAATCAAGTCAATCTCGACTTTAAACAGATTCAACAATATCATCATGCACAAGATATTAAATCAAGACAATAATTTTAAAATTTAAAAACAATTTAATAAACCATAAATATCCAAAAGATCACAACCATAAAAATTGTTTTACAACCACAAATAGAAATTTAAAATTGTCTTGATAAATATCTAACGATAAACTAGCACGTAGATCCTCGCAATCCTGGGCTCCTCACTTCTGACCACCTGCAATATTTGCACTAGGTGTCAACATACTTGTAAACTAACAAGTGAAAGTGATAAACTAAAGCAATCACAAATACCTGAGGCGTTATTGCCTTCTTTGTGACGCTTTGGACAGTTTCGCCTCCAATGACCAAGTTCATGGCATATGAAACACCTATTCTCGGTCTTGGCATTGTTAGGCTTCACTTTCTTGCCCTTGCCCTTGCGTTCGTCATCGACCTTGGTCACACTCTGGCTTGCCTGAGACTGGCTTTTGCCCTTACTGGTGTTTCCATGCTCACGCTTTCTCTTCGCTCTACCATCTCCGACCATGAGCACATCCTTGGTCTTGGTCCCGGTCCCCATACTCAACTCAGCAGTTTTCAACATGGAATGCAACTCTGCAATTGTCTTTTCCATGTTATTCATATTATAGTTAATTACAAACTGCTTATAATCCTCAGTCAATGAGTTGAGTATCGTATCCGTTGCTAACTGCAACGGAACTAGGTGACCAAGCCTCTCTAGGTGATTAATATGCTTTTTCATTTTCATGACGTGATCACTAACCGAGGTCCCCTTGGCCATCTTGCACGCGTTCAGTGCCCGAGTGGCATCATAACGCTCTGTGCGTGCTTGCGTCTGAAACATGTCCCTCAACTGGCGGATCATGTCATAGGCATTGGTGTTCATGAGCCCTGTTTGCAGATCTGGGCTCATAGTCGCAAGCATGAGACAGCCAACATCCAGCAAATCATCAGAATGCTTTCTATAAGCATTTCTTACATTGGCACTAGCATTTGCTGGAGGGGCCTCACCTAGAGGCTCTTCAAGGACGTACCACTTCCTCTCGTGCCTGAGCACAATCATCAGATTGCGCTCCCAGTCGAGGAAGTTAGCTCCAGTGAGCTTGTCCTTTTCAAGAATGGAGCGAAGAGACAGGTTATTAGTGTTGGTTACAGTGTTTGCCATCTACACATATAAAACATTTGGCTTTAGTAACTGTGAATAGACTCCCAACAAATATCAATAAACCCTTAAATGATAAGTATTGGGCTAGGATCCTTATTTCATACGTCCTGATGTACGGCTTGCTCACGTCACACCAGGCCCGTACTATTTCGGTAGGTAAGGACTTATACCAATCATGTCTAACTGACATGACTCCTAGATCTTTTTCGGGACATCGGATGAAACCGTACATGTTTTAGTCCCTCAGTGCATTTTGGCCCGATACGACACGGTGAATTGTTACAAAACCAAAATAGATCGCACCATTTGGGACTGGTGTACTTATCACACCCCTTTCAGCTTGGGGTTTGAACGCGGACGCCCAAGGCTTGTTTACTTCCAACGTCCGCGTACCTTACGCCGTTAGGTGTCCCAAGTGGGTTGCACTACTGATCTATGATTTTCAGGGTTTTTAACTAAGTTTTGAGAAACCTTTTATTTTCCAGTATTTTTAGAAAACTTTGCAATTTTAAAACTGACTGTTTTAAAAAAGGCAACCAATGTTCAAAACTAACTGTTATTAAACATACACGCTATTTAAAACTAACTGTTTTAAAAGCACTTGCTAATTAAAACTAACCGTTTTAATAACATGACTGCTAACCAAAAACTAACTGTTTTTGAAAGCCTTCTTGCTGACCAAAACTAACTGTTTTGTCAACATGCCTTTATAAGAAAACAATCTTATAAATATAAGGTTTTAAAATAAAATTTACCGTTTAAAAAGGTTTGGAAAAACTGGCAATTTTAATTTTAAAACCTAACAGATTTCATGATTGTAAAGTTTTAAAACTCTCTCTAAATTTTAAAACGTTTGATAAAATAAACATGCAATAATTATCAACCAATCATGAGCAGGCAGTTAAACACATCTACGCAGTTAAAGATTAACAACTACGCATTTAAAACATCTAATTACAGATTTGCCAATTAAATGACCTATTATGAATTTTCTCTCGTAGCTCCCACTGGCCTTGGCATGTCTGATGGAACTCCGGGAAAAAGAAAATATTGAAAAATATCCTAAGGTCATTTTCATTATGAAGGGGTTGCAAGTAGCATACAGGCCTTAATGTACTAAGTCGGCAATTACTGTAATAGATACAACTAATATACACAACAGGTATAATTCATGCAATCATATAAAGCATTTAAGCAAGCAGAGAACAATCCTAGATCCGTTAAAGATTATCTTGTTTGGTTTATCGTAAAACATGGTTTTAACTGATTTATAAAACAAACTGTTTTACAAATCAAAACTAATATTTTAATCTGAAATCGGTTTTACTATAAATTTATTATATAAAACCAATTTTCTAAAATATTTGTTTTTATCCAAAACATATCAAATCGGACATTCCGAACCAACTGTTCGAAATTATAGACACTGGCCTAAAAACTGTATCGTGGTTTGACCAACTGGTCAAACATGACACCTGGCCCATTTGACCAAGACTGAGTCAAATACTGGTTTGATAATCACATGTTTAATAGAGATAATTATTAATTAATAAAATCTATTAAAACAATTTTATAAGATAATAAACTTATAAAATTAATTCGGATAAAAGCCTAAAACCATCAAACCCTTTTGGGCCTCAAACTGGGTCCAAAAATTCTGGGTCTTGGGCCTCGGATAGGTTAGGCCCAATAAAACGAAAAACCCAAAAACACGATCTCGTGATCGATTGACATCTCGTCGTTGATCACGTAATCATCGCCTTTGGTGATGATAACAACAAACGGTTGCTACCACCACCGCGATCACCACACCACTATAAACCGGCGACGACGGTAGCCAAGAAAACGCCACCGCCGTCACCAACGGTTACAAAACAATCATCGTTGCCGCGACGATCGACGCCACCATCACCGGTGACGCTCGACGAATTGATCGGCTTCGGCCGATTCTAACGACCGGCGACGATGTCGCCAAAGCGCCATCGCCACCTTCGCTTTTGACCGGCGACAGCCGTGACACCACCTTTCGGTGGTTTCGGCTTGACCAGCGACGACGACTGTCGCCGCCGCCATTGTTCCCGTCGAATCAACAACAATCGCTGCCACCACCGCACGGTGGCTTGCGATCGCGAAACAAAACAGCCATCGCCGCCGCCCGGCGAGGCCACAAGGCAGCCGGCGGACGGCTTGGTGGTTCGTGGTTTGTCCGGTGACGACGGTCACAGCCGCCGCCACCACCACGTTACAGCCGCCGTTACACCATCGCTAATTTGCGGTTCGGCTCATTGGCCACCACCGCGAATCGCCACCAACGTAAACCGCCAGCCACCGCTACGCCGATGGGTCGGCTTCGGTGATCCGGCCACAGCCCACCACGGTGCGCGGTTTCTTACCGCCGCCGTTCTCGGCCACCACCACGCTGGTGGTTCGGCCACGGCTTGGTGTGGTGCGGGTCCGGCCACCACTAGAGTGCGGTTCGGCCGCCGCCTGGCGGTCCGGTCGGTTGCTACCGCCGAGCCGCCGCCGTGGTGGTCTAGCTGGCGATCGGTGGGATGGTTGCGGTTTTCCACCATTCCTCCACCGATCTCGTTACCGTGTGTGATTTCGTGTTTTTAGTTTTAATGAGATAAACGATAAACAAAAACTGATAAAAATAAATTTTTTACACAACTGATAAAGATTAAACCTTTATCTAACTGATAAAGTTTTAGTTTTTATTGAAAAACTGATAATTACCCAAAATCTTTATCAAACTGATAAAGATAATCAAATCTTTACCAAACTGATAAAGATTAAATAAAATCAAATCTTTACCAAACTGATAAAGATTATGTTTTATTCAAAAACTGATAATTATCAAATTGATTAAATCTTTACCAAACTGATAAAGATAAAATCCAAACTTTATTCACAAGAAACAATTTTAACGGATCTAATAAACAAATAAATAAAATAAACAATTAAAACTGTGGCTCTGATACCACTGTTGGGATTTTGAGCGATCCTCGTATCAAACTGACACGAGAAAAACCATGATCTCAAACCTAACTGGTCAAGACACATGACAAAACCATATGAAACAAACTGTTCCAAAAGGTTAAACAATCAAACCTAACTGGTTTGATTAAGCGGAAGCAATAACGATTAAAATCCCGAAAACATCACAGATCTTATTTGTTTATCTTATTACAGTTAATATGTAGGTTTAGGGTTATTACCTGGATTGCTTGAGATAGATCCACCCGTAAACGACCAAACGGAATTCCCTCTAGCTGGATCTAACCCCGGAACGCTTCACGAACAAACGGTACGCGAAGAACACGATCAATCAGAAACGAGACCGGATCTGGTTTCTTTCTTGGTGAGATCGACGAAGAGAGAGAGAGAGAGAGGAGAGAGAAAGGTTTCTTGGTTGATTGAATTAGTTGAATGAATAATCATAGCCTAGCACATCTATTTATATGAATAATTTCCATATACTAGATTGCTTCCATATTCTTTCTTTCTCTCTAAGAAAGAATAATTTCCATAATTATCTTTATTCTTTCTTTCTCCTTAAGAAAGAATATTTACCAATTATTATATTTCCACATAATAATTACTAGATAATTATAAACCAATTAATTAACCCTTTTATATATTTATTTAACTAATAAATATATAACTGTAATTAATTATCAGAAACCTTTTACTTTGGGGTTTTTACAGAAAACACCCAACAGTTTTATAATTCACTATTATAAAACTAAACTCTCCAAACTGGGGTTATTATACTATCCGAATTATAGGTCCTCACAGGTGTGACCCTCAAGTGTCTTATAACGTTGGATGTGCGATCAAACGGTTTGTCAACTTATGCACATAATGCCAACAGTTCTCATGGTAGATGCATCAAAGAGCTTATACTTTGAAAGAATATCATGAACATATTTTGATTGATTTATGAAAATACCCTATGTGGATTGTTTGACTTGCAATCCGAGAAAGAATGTGAGTTCTCCCATCATGTTCATCTCAAATTCACTTTGCATTAGTTTTTCAAACTTTTTGCAATATTTATCATTTGTAGAACCAAAAATAATATCATTAACATAGACTTGGACTAAGAGAATATCATATTTCTTTCTTTTGTAGAACAAAGTAATATCAATGGTACCTCTTTGGAAGTCATTCTCAAGTAGAAAAATAGAGAGACGTTCATACCATGCTTTGGGAGCTTATTTCAATCTATATAGTGCTTTGTATAAGTAGTAGGCATGATTTGGATATTGCTCACTCTCAAAATCTGGTGGTTATTGAACATACACCTCTTAATGAAGTTTACCATTAAGAAAGGCTGATTTGACATCCATTTGATACACTTTGAACCCTTTGTGAGCTGCAAAGGCTAAGAAGATTCTGATGGCTTTAAGTCTTGCCACAGGGGCAAAGGTTTCTTCATAATCAATACCTTCTACTTGACAATATCCCTTGGCAACAAGCCTTGCTTTTTTTCCTTACAACTACTCCATCCTCATCCTTCTTGTTTATCAAAATCCATTTGGTACTTATTGCAATCTTGCCATTTGGCAGAAGTACCAAAGTCCAAACATGATTCCTCTCAAATTGTAGAAGCTCATCTTGCATTGCTTCAACCTAATAGGGATCTGACAGAGCTTCAACTACTTTCTTAGGCTCCAATTCACTTACAAAGCATTAGAAAAGGCAAAAGTAAGCTCAGGCCCTTGTCTGGACACCCTTTGAAGGATCTCTGATGAGTTGACTTTGAGGATGATCTTTTGTCTATTTAAGTATTTTGGGAATTGGATCATTAAAGACAGCTTTTGGGATTGGGCTTGCATTGATTGTTGAAGATTCAACTAGTTATTGGGCTTAAATAGGTACAACTTCTGTGGTAGTTGCATCTTTTGTTGACGATGATGTGGGAGAGGCCTCTGTGAAGATAGCTTCTGGTGGATTACTTGTTGAAGTGTTGGATGGACCAGATATGAAGGTTTCTTTATGAGAAACTATAACGCACCATTTCCCGAAGTTAAATTTTAGAGTTAATTACATATTTGGTCCCTGTGGTTTACACGAAATTACGATGGAGGTCCCTGAACCCTAATTTTCATGCCTACGGTCCATGTGGTTTGTATTTCGTTACGATGGTGGTCCCTTGCCCTAACGTCCGTTAAAAAACTCCGTTAGGGCAGGGGTATTTTCGTCTTTTCATATTTTTCTTTTCTTTTCTATTTATATTTGTCTATCTTCTTCCCTACACCTAACACCACTAACACCCATCACCTAATACCACCAACTCCCACCACCACCACCCACCACCACCAACACCACAATTACAACCACCAACTCCCACCACCACCAACAACCACAACCACCTACACCCACCACCACCATGACCATTGACCACCAACAACACCCACAACCACAACCACCAATACCCACCACCACCAACACCCACCAACAACAACCACAACCACCTATACCCACCAATCAAAAATCAAGCCACCACAACATCATCAGGTAACAGATCCAAATCCATTCTGATAAAAACAAACAAACAAAAAACACAAACATTTTGCAAAACATCGTCATCATTACAACAACCAAAAACCCACAATAAATCATTCAAGCATATAACCAACAAATGAAACTCAAAAGGTGTTTGCTTTCATATTCATTCCACCGTAACCAATCTGTTTTTATACATATAGTTGCACTAGCTTCTAATACCTACCAACCAACCAACATATTTTAATGGGAAGTAGTAGGCATATATATATATGTACCACCCACCAGCTACTGCACGATGGCGCCACCACCACCCACCTCACGGATCTGGAACGACATCTAGGGTTTCGTCGACGTGAACAGAGGTGAACAGATCTAGGGTTTCGTCGACGTAAACGGAGGTGAACGGATCTAGGGTTTTGTCGACGTGAACCGACGTGAACGTGGCCGTCGTTCACAACGGGCGGCGGTGGAGATACCGAGGGGCAACGTGAACGTGAACGTGAACCGACTGTGGTGCAGATCTGGCCGGTGGGTTTTTGCACGCGACGGGCAGTGGTGGAAGATACCGGCGGTGGCGTTCGACAGCAACGGCGGCGGTGGCGTTCGGCAGCGAGGCGGCGGTGGCGTTCTGCAGCGAGGCGGCGGCCTTCTGCAACAAAGGGTAGTGGTGGCCCTCTACTGCGACGGCGGCGGTGGCCGTCTGCAACGGCGGCGGTGGCCGTCTGCGACGGCGGCGGTAGCCTTCTGCAGCGGTGGTGAAGGTGGCTGTGGAGGCTGCTGCAATTTTCTAGGGTTTGGGGTTGGGGAAGAGGGGAAGGGGAAGGGGAAAGGGGAAAGGGGAAAGGGGAAAGGGTTAGGTTTATATTAGGGGTAGTTTGGTCTTTTAGCCCTTTTTTAACAGCTGATTTTAACTGAAGTTAGGGCAAGGGACCATGGTCGTAACGAAATACAAACCACAAGGACCGTAGGCATGAAAATTAGGGTTCAGGGACCTCCATCGTAATTTCGTGTAAACCACAGGGACCAAATATGTAATTAACTCTAAATTTTAACTTACTTTGTTAAGATTTAAGTTAAGTGGTGTCTTTTATGTAAATTTCAGGTTCAAGGGCCAATGGGTTATATTAGATAGTTGAGGGTTAAGTTTGATATCTAAATAAGGGGCATGAAAGCCCATCCCTTTTCCCATTTGCCTGGAAATCTGTAACGCCCCATTTCCCAAAGTTAGATTTTTAACCGAATTCGTTAAGTTTTACTTTTGTGTTAATTGTGTCAATTGTGTTATTGCGAGGTTCAGGGTCGAAAGTGTTATTTGTGATAGTGGAGGGTCGTGAGTGACTTGTGTATAACCTTTTAGAAGCTCAAATCCCTTTCTCTTATATTAGTCGATTTTCAGAAATTGGGAAGGGTTTTGAGAGCTTTGAGAGAGTTGGAGAATTGGTGTTCAATTGATCGTGTGGGGTGCAATTGATCATCGGGGTGTCGTTGTTATCGCGTTCCTAATCTAAGGTATGAACTTAATCGCACTTATTCGTTAGTTGTATTGAGTTTTGGTACTGTTGAGAGTTAGGGTTCATTCGGTTGTGTTTTGATCCAATTAGAGATCATTCGGTGTTGGTGTGGTGATTCTAATGTTTTGGATTGAGTTATAATGTCATGGGGATGTTCTATAACATCAATTTGGTGTCTTTTAGTCAATTTTGGGTTGAATGGTGGGAATCCCGTAGCCAATTCGTAATTTGCAACTAAGGATTTCAGTCTGCGGGTACCGGTGGGTCGTGACCGGCGGGGTGACCCGCCGTTTGACCCGCCGATACCGCTGTTTCAGCTTTGAGTTTTTTGGTTATTTTTTGTTTGGGGTTCTTTCGATCATGTTTCCCTAGGGGATGTTGTAACACCCGAAATTTTGTAAACTCGAACTTATCTGATAAAAGTAAGTAATGGAAATTCAATTGAATGTAACGCCTCAATTCCCGAAGTTGATTATTAGCTGATGTTTAAGTTCATAAGTCGAGTCGGGAATTTAACTTATCAGTTTCGGGGCAAAAAGATAAATACCCGAGAGATGGAGGGGTGTAGTGTAACTAGTCACCAACTAGTTGATAAGCCTTATCCCTTCCTCCCTTTTTCATTTGTGTGTGTGTTTGAGATCTTGAAGAAAGAAAAGGGAGAAAAGAGAGAAAGGGAGAGTAGGAAGAAGATTCGAGATCCGGAGGAAGAATCGAGCTTAGGAGGTGAAATCAAACCGTGAAATGTTGTTAGAATCGAGTTCCTAACAAAAGGTACGGCTTACTTCGTGTTAATTTCGTGTTTTAGTCGAGATTTGGGGTTTTGGAAAGCTAGGGTTTATATTTGGGGAAAACCATGGATCTCGACGATCCATGGAGTGTTTTCGAGTTTTGTTGTTAGTTTATCATGTTATATCATCATAGGATCGATCATAATCATTCGTGGGGTGTTTGGGAGTCAAAAATCGAGTTTTGGATGAGTTTTGGTAAAGATTTGCGAAACAGATCGCGGGATTGTGCAGGTCAGTAAAACCCCGCGACCTGACCCCGCGACCTGAGGTCCCGGGGTTAGGTCGCGCAAGTCACTGTTTCCGATTTGAAGTTCTTCGTTTGCGACCCTTTTCGAGTTTTGGCTTTGGGCTTTCCTTAAGGGTTATATTAGATGATGTTTGGGAGATTTTGGGGGCAATTGAGATATTCTAGCCTAGTTTTAGACTAGTGTTTCGGTTGTGAACCGTGAGTGACATTTTTGGTGGTTTATTGATGTATACCATGATACGATTGTATAGGTACTTTCTTGTGACGTGCTAGCTATCTAATCCATGTTGGATTGTGAAGAATACCAAGGTGAGTTGCTAAACCCTTTTTGTTAAAACTGAGAGCACATCATCTTGTTGATTTACATGTCTTGCCTGGTTGTTGTGATTAAACATGATAAAGGATGAAATGCCTAAAATGTTAGGTTTAAGGATTGCTATGAAATGAATGATTAATGATGCTTGTATGAATGGCTTGACTTGGAGTATCGTATACATGAAATAGATCATCGCATGCTACTAATGTATGAGTCGAATCTATGTGATTATATGATGAATGTATTTATGAGAAATACGTGTTATTATGTATGCCACGGAATTATGTAAAGGGATTGAATCCCGAACATGTTGGCTTATATGAAATGAATGAAGGGCTTGAGACCCTCGATCAATACCTATGAAAGGTTAAAATAACGGTATGAGTCTTTCTAGACAGTACACACATGCCTCCGAAGGTGTCATGATAGAAATGGCATTGAGGTTGATTAAATGTAAATAACATGGACGATCCAACGCAAGTGTCCACACCCAATAGTCTTGGGAGGTCCTGAAATAGGGACGCACCTATGTCGCCGGCTCTCGGGTGGCTCCGAGATGCGCGGGCCTCGGAAGGTGTCATAGTTGAAATGACATCGAGGTATTGGGAAGCAACGAATGTAGGGGCATTGGTTGGTGGAAATGGGTCGCTCCCATTGTTTCCGAAGATAATAATAAACCGGTTTAACATGCTACTTTCGTTATTAGTATGATATTGTATATTCGCATGCCTTAACATATTTTATATGCATAGTGTCATTTATACAACTCACTAGGCTCCTTTAGCCTAACACTTGCGTGGTGTCGATGTGTCTCTCAGGTGATAGTGGCGCCGCTCCAAAGTAAATGCTTGGGTTTAGAGTGAGCTTGGGGAATCGTGTGAAAAGATCGGTCATCTAGACCGCGAGTTGATAATAAATACCGATAACCTATTGTAGTCTTTTCCTTATTAGGAATTAGACTTGTTGGCGATTATATCGCTTCATTGAAATTGCAAACATTGTAATTGTACACTACTTATACCCCCGTTTTTGGGAAGAGCTCACGCTTTGGCGTATATTTGTACTAACACCTTTCATAAATGAAGGTTTTTTTGTTCGCCCTGATTTTTAGGGTGTTACAGATGTCTTAAAAGAATGTTTGGTGAAGTTTTAACTTATTTGGGAGGGTCTAGCCTAGCCTAAGACCTATGGTTCGGGATTGAGTAATAAAGTGTTGTGTAGTACTTTTGTTTATATGTGTATTGTTGTGTAATTATTATAGGTGCTTGAAATTATATTGTGGTGATCTAAGCACGTGATTATTGTGAAGTTAATCAAGGTGAGTACATTAACCCTTACATGTGGCACATGTGCAAATTACGTGAATTACGTATGTGGTATGAGACTAGCTTGTTATGTGTGACGTCGTGCTCATTGTAGTGGTAGTGGCCACCGTTAGTATCGGAAATGTGGTAGCCTGATATTAGAGTCTATAGTCCTTGATGGTGGGTGCCGTAAGGACGTATGTGATGACATGTCTAGTTCTTATTACGTGTGGTTTGTGATATATTGTTTACTTGTATGTAGTTTGTGCTCACTAAGCGAAAGCTTAACCCGTTATGGTTCCCTCTTAGATGCAGGTACTTCCGGAAAGGACAAAGGCAAGGGGCTGGCTTGAAGTTCCGATCTCCTAGGGCTTAGTTCAGTTTGTTGGTGTTATGAAACTTAAGTGATGAACAATTAACTTTGAGATTTTGAAATGATTATGATTATGTGTATTGGACCTCGTTTTGGGGATTTTTGTTGAAAGTTCTATTGATACTCTTTTACACTTAAAAGTTATCATATTGGACAAATTCCGCTGTAATGGTTACTTTTGTTTGTTTTGTTTATATTTTTTTCCGTTAAATAGTTTGAAAAATGTTTTGGGTTGTTACAAAATCGATCTTGGAGAAAGGGGAGAGCAAATTGGCGATTTTGGGAGATCAATTGCAAGGAGGAGATCGTGCAATCGGGTTAGCAAGTAGCAATCGTTGTTGTGGGTGATTTCATTAAGGTAATCACTTGTTTGTGTATGTATTTTTTTGGGGAAATTGCTTTTTGGTTTAACGGTTAGGTTTTCATATGAATGTTGATGAAATTGGTGATCTTTGGATCACCAATTGAGCTTTATGTTGATAAATTAGTCTTAGAATGATTATTGTGGTCTTGTAGAACTCGAAAAATCGAGTCTATAGCATTTTGAATCAGCAAAATCAGAGTTCGTATGAGAAAGTTGTGCGAAAAAGAAGAAAACCCGATTTTGGTCTCGATTTCCAAACTATCAGGTCCTAGTGATCCCTAGGAGGAAAGCTAGCGATCGCTAGCCTCTTTGGAGTAGCATTCACGATCGCTAGGCCATAGTGAGGTCGAACAGAAATCAAATCGTAAGCACCTAGCGATCGCTAGGCTTCACCTGAAGCCTAGCGATGGCTAGCATGCTGTGTTTGTGGTGAAAATTGTTTCGGCCATAACTTTTTCGTTATAGCTCCGATTTCGTTTCCGAAAGAACCGTTGGATTCGTATTTGGATTACCTACCCTATGAGACCATAAATTATAGGATTAGAGTTAACAACATTAGAGTGAATGGCTCTAATCATGGTTGGTTAAGGTCGAGTTTGTCTTCAGAAATTATTTTGAGTAATTGCTTATACGTACATGTTATGTAATGTTTCTAGGTGCTTGAACTAGTTGTTGTGGTGAATTAAATACGTGTTTGGGACCTCGTGTCAGGTGAGTACATTAACCTGCGTTCACAGTTGCTATGTTCATGATCATGTAGTGTATGTTGTTATATATCTGACATGTAATTTATGATAGTACCTATGATGGTGTCTCACCCCTAGGGAAGTTGGGATTAAGGCCTGGTACTAGTGTCGTTCACGATACTCTTGGTGTTTACACCTTGAGTAATGGCTATGATACATGTTCAGTAAATTGTTTTATGTTTGTGATTGTTATGTTCATGCATAGAGCCTAGGTTTGTGCTCACTAAGCTTTAATGCTTAACTCGTGTGGTTTATGTGGTTTAGTGGCAGGTACGTCTTCCAAGGACAAGGGAAAGGCGTCAACTTGATGACTCGGATCACTCAGTTCAGAGGATTACGAAGGATTTTGAGAATGGACACAAACTATTTTTATGAGAAAGTTTTAGTTACAAAGATAACCAATTTTGGGTAAATTTTTATTTTTATTTCAATTAAAGCTTTTAAAATTATTTACTTGGGACCCGTTTTGGGTAAAATTGTTACTTTTATTTCAATTAAAGCTTTCGCTATGTTTGGTTACTTATTTTCGTTAAATGTTTGTTAAAAATGAAAATGGTTGTTACAGAAACAATGGCTTCATTTCGAATATGTTCCACAAGGGGCACTATGAGCTGTCGCAGAGGCTCTGGTAGTCTCTGACAGAGTATCATCATACCATTCATCAAACAAGTGCTTGAGTTCCTTTGAGATAGACGCATCTTCTGATCTTTCTGCTTGCTCTTTAAGCACTTTGGTTATGTTGTCTGAAATTACCTAAAATGTGTCATCAAAATGGACATTAGTATTTTCAACTACTGTTTTAGTTCTTAGTATGAATGCTTTGAAGGCAACAGAGTTCCAAGGATATCCAACAAAAATAGCCTCATCTAATTTGGGATTAAAATTTTATTTGGCTCTCTATCATTGAGCACATAACACTTGCATCCAAATATATGAAAGCATTTGACGTTGGGCCTTCTACCATGGGGTATGTGATAAGGAGTCTTCTCATGTCTCTTCACTACTAGGGATCTGTTTTGAGTGTAGCATGCAGTGGATACTACTTCTGCCCAAAAAGAAAGTGGTAATCCAGAGGCATTCAGCATTGTTCTTGCTGTTTCAACAATGGTTATGTTCTTTTTTTCTACAACACCATTTTGCTGCAGGGTTTTGGGAGCTGAGAAGTTTTGTGAGATACCCTCGAATGATAGATATGCCTCAATCATAGAGTTATTGAACTCAGTCTCATTGTCACTTCTAAGAACTTTAACTCTGCAATCATGAAGAACTAGCAATCTTTTCAAAAGATTGATTAGTATAAATGGAACATCAGACTTTTTTCTAACAAATTCTACCCATGTAAATCTAGAAAAATCATCAACAAGTACAAGAATGTACTTCTTTCCTCCAAGACTCTGCACGGAGATAGGACTGATATCGCCAAAGTTATATATGATCTGTAATTGCTAAATCTATTGTTTTTCCTCGTTTTAGACCTGTTTTGGTCCATTTGACCTCAGAAAAGGATTGGATTCTTTGTTTTGTAGGTTTAGAAGACACTTGGAATAAAAAGAACGAAAAAAGGCTAAAAATGTGAAAAGTAGAATTTTGATGGAACAGAACGATCTCGCGTTCACGAGATGCCTATCTAGCGTCGCGAGATAATCAACACTTGGAGAGATTCCATGCTTTTCCAGACTTAGCGTCGCTAAATTATGTTTGGCATTCGCTAAAAGTGTCGATTCTTTGAAGAAGCTTCCAGAACATACGAGAAACCCTAAATTTATGAGGTGGATCAAGGGCCTCGCGTCGCAAAGCCCACTTCGCGATCACGAGGTGCGTCGACAAGCCTTTAAATACCGCCTTCCAGCCTAGGTTTTATATCATCATCACAAACACCAGCTCTGAAATTCATAGCTAGAAGAAGAGAGTCGTATGAACCAACAATTGAAGAAGGTGCTTAATCTTAGTGGAGCGACACCAGTCTGTACCCGGATCCGAGTTCAATATTAGTGGCAGGGATGCCAGGGACAACATGTACTGTCTGAGTGGGAACATAAGGTCCAGTTTCCAAAGAGTAAAAAATCTGAGGATCAACACCAGCTAGAAAGAGTTCCATTCTGGTTTTCCAAAGTAAAAAAGTTGTCCTTGTTAAACCTAGGTGGTTTTCCAAGGGAGCCAGTGTCAAAGTAGTTATCCTTGTTAGCTTGAAGTGCCATAAGGAATAGAAAAAAGGATCACAAGAGTTTTCTGGGAAGAGAAAGAGCTTGAATCTCTCTGATACCACTTGTTGGTCCTAAGGGATGACCTTCAAGTAATAAGGATTTAAGTTAAGGAATTATAGAAGGGGGTTGAATATAATCGCACAATTCTCACTTTTAAATTCTCTTTGTATTAACAATGGAATTTACAAGATTGTTTGCGGAAATAGAAAAGGATAAACCTAATGTAAACAATTTAAGTTACAATTTCTTTCACATGCACTAGCGAGTAGAACAAAGAGAAAGAAAACAGAAGAGAATTAAGAGGAGGGATTTGAGGTATGTGATAGAAGAAGAAGAAGAAGAGGTATGGAGAATATCTTCTTCATGTCCATATATACCTCATGCATTAAATGCATGGCAGAACCACTTTGTACATGTGTTGTACTCTAAGTGGTTCAACTGTACTATTTACTATAAACAATCGTATTTTCATGTTGTGCAAAACTGTGCTTATAGAAAATAGTCACCTTTTAGGTTGATAAGTATGGAGGAAACAGTAAAGTAACTGTTTTTTTTGTACTATGTGTCAGAAAGTGTAAGGATTATGTGCAAGACATTAACAGTAAAAGGGTTTACCATGTCCAATGTTATATAACACTAATGGGTCACACTGCTACACACCCAATTAGAGACAAATTGGATTTACCGATGTGTGGAAATAATGAATTTTTTTAACGGTATTTTAACTCACACACACGTTCCGGGGGTATCCGGATCCATACAATAATACCGATGTGTGGAAATAATTAATTAGTTTAATTAATTATTGAAAATAATAAACAGTTGTTTATTATTAGATAAATAAAATATTAAGTTTAATATTTTATGCACAAAAATTAATTAATAGTTTATTAATTAATTAAAGGGTTAAATATTTAGTTAATAGTTTATTAATTAAATAAAGGATTAATTAAAGGCATTCGGGCTTTTAATAGAATAGGGCTTTTTCTATTTGGGTATGGTAAACTTAATAGGGTTTCACACACAATTACAATTCATTAGTTTTTCTTTACCAAAAAGAAACCCATAGAAAAACCCTTTAACCTTTTTCTCTCTCTCTATCTCTCTCTCTCTCTTCTGAAATCGATACACACATACATACATACACAAATCAGATAGATTTGTGTATACGGGTAGAATATCATGCGGTCTAGCAGTCAGTCTCGCGGGGTGTAGTAGTGGTGTAATCTTGCCAGCGTTCTAGAAGTTTTGTGGCAATCGAAAGGTATATCTGATAACCCACTATATTGTATCTGTTTGTGATATGGTTGGATCTACGATTGGGAATCCGTGTTTTTATTTCCGCTGTGCATTATGTTTTTACCCACAAATTCCCAACAGTGGTATCAGAGCCACTTCCGTATTCACACAAATCTTTTTTGTTTATGTTGTTTTTGATAAATAGTTTTCTTGGAAAACAAGTTTTGTTTTCACTAGGGTTAATAAAAATTAGATTTTTATCAATAACCCACGCGTTAACAACAACCGGTGGTAGAACGACGGTAGTTAGCTGACCGAACCACCGAACGATCACCGGCCGAAGCCCGGCTACGGCTGTCACCGACCACCAAGTCACGGTGGTTGATCAACGGTCGTGGCAGCGGCGGTGGCGGCCTTTGCCCAACCGTCGGCTTACAACCACGGATCAGCGGCAGCGGCGGTGGCTGTGTGCTGCTGGGATCGCCCGCTAGGCAGTGGTGGCGATGGCTTGCTGCTGTCGTCATCGACCTCGCCCAACGGAGACAGAGGTGGTGGTGGTTTCCGGTGATCGCCGGCCGCGGTGATGGCAACGATTGCTGTCGTTATCGATCGGCCACCCGGTGGCGGTGGTGGCGTTTGTGAGCCGTTATCGCCACCGGCGATGGCGGTGATGGTGTTGTTGCTAAAGCCGCAAGCGGCGATGATGGTGGCTGATTGTTGTTGTTGTCGTCGCACGGCAACGATGGTGGCGGTCTTCTGTAGGGTGGTTGGCGGCAGCGGCGATGGTGGTGGCGTTTGCTGCTGCTATCGTCGGCCGCTGGTGGCGACGGCGGCGACAAATTGTTGTTGTCGTTGCCACCGATGGTGGCGGCCATCTCGCGGACAACGTCGATGACGGCTCGTCGAGAGATGGCGGGTGGCGGTAATGGGGATTAGGGTTTTAATCCTCGTTAGGCTTTGCGTTGATAGGGTTTATTTTTTAACCAAAAGGTTTAATTACTTTAACCCTAGATAAAATTATCTTTTTCTTTTATTTAATAATAGTATTAATTACTTTAAAAAATTAAAATTAATTTTGGTGAAGTCAGTTAGGATTTTATAATTTTAAGAAATCTTGTTTTTATCCGAAACAGTGTGTTGTTAGTTTAATTATTTTAATTTGTTTTATTTATTTTATTCAGTTTTGGTAAGGGAGGCCTGCGTGCCATTTACAACTCTTTTATACTTTATTAGATTAATTGGGAAGCATGCGTGCCATTTACAACCCACTTTGTAAATTAAAGAAAATTAGAATAATTACAAGACGCCAAACAACCGGAGACGGAGATCGGAGAAACAACCATGGATGTCAGAGCCAGTGGGAGTGCCAGATTTTCATGCCTTGTGTGTTGTTTGTCACATAGGTTTGAGACCGTCTTTTTTCCGTGTTGGCTCACGAAACGACAATAGTTTAAGGGCAAAGCTATGACACAATATTGTTATATCTTTTATCCTGCGTGTTTTGTTATTAATTGCCTGGTTGTGATAAAATATTTTCTTTAAATCTAATGAATCATATATTTTTCAAAAACAAGAGGTTCGATTAAAGTTTGTTTTCCCGAATCAGTCCTTAAAAGTTTTGAAAATTTAAAACTGGCTAAAAACCCGTAGGTTTAAATCATAGATGAGTAGTGCGACCCATTCAGGGACACCTCCGGCGTAAGGTACGCGGGCGTTGGAAGTGCCCAAACCTTAAGCGCCCGCGTTCAAACCGAAGCTGGGAGGGGATGAAAAGACTCTGCCATGATCGGGTGGTACCGGCTAGAGTACATCCAGTCTCGAATGGTGCGATCTGTTTTGGTTTTTGTTAAATTCACCGGGTGGTACCGGGCCAAAGCGCACTAGAGGGACTAAATATGCACGGATTTAAATATATGATGTCCCGACGATCTAGAAGTCGTGTTTTCGTTTAAAATGTGATTGGTATAAGTGGTTACCTACCCAAAATAGCATGGGTCGGCTTGTGTGCCCAAACCGCTTGCCGATACATGTGAAATATGGATTCTAGTCTAATAAACTTATTTTTCTAAGGGTAATAATTTTATTAGAAGTTTTATAATCAAATAACTAAACTGGAATTTTACTCTTTATGTAGATGTCTTATTCTGCTATACCGTTTTATTCACCTGAGGAATCTCTCCGCCTCATTATGGGGAAATGGAAGCTTACAGGCCAAAATTTTCCAGTTTGGAAATTGCACCTAGACAATGTCTTGAGTGCACAAGGTAAGCTCTATGTGATCGAGAAACCAATTTCACAACCTAAAAGCAATTCTCCAGAAAAGGAATTTGCTGAGTACTTCAAATTTATGGATGATGAGTCGGACGTTATGTCGATTCTTTCTTTCTCAACTTCGCCCGAGTTCACGGACGATCTAAGAGTCAAGTTTTGCCATGAGGTCATGAAAGATATAGAAAACCAGGTAGGTTTCTATAAGAACTGCGGGAAGTATCTGATCATGCAGGAGATATTTTCACTGAAGCTAGAAATGGGCCAATCAGTTAAAGACAATCTCATGGAAATGAGGAAGCTCTTTAAGTGGTTGTCACGATTAGGATACAAGATGACTCAGGAAAAGCTGGTGTACCTGATATGGTTCTCACTCCCGAATGAGATACGTGTCACAGCTAGTGATTACATGGGAGAGTTTCATGAGGACATTTTGGACAGCTTGGAGCCGAAACTAGCAAGTGCTGAACTCATGGACACTGATTGGATTGATGAGCTGAGAGATCTGAGTTTCCCAGAATGTGGTAGCCAGGATAATTGCATCCACTCACTAACAGCTGACCAAATGGACATTGGTTTGCCCAATGCACAAGATATCTTTATGATAGAATGCTTAATCACTTCTTATGAATCATGGGTACTTGATACAGGCAATGGTAATCACATTTGTAATCATTTACAGAGATTCAATAGAAGGGAGACTTTGAGGAAGGATCATTCGAAATTACGAGTTGGCGAAGGCACGACGCTGGTAGCCGAAGCTGTAGGATCTTATAATCTTAGTTTACCCCCGGCTCCAGTTTTGGAACTCGAAAACTGTTATTATGTTCCAAAGATGATTAAGAATATTATTTCTTTTGATTTATTGGTAGACCAAGGTTTTTATTATAAAGATGATTATAAATTGATTTCTTGTTTTAAAACTGATATTTTCTATTTTAAAGCAACTCCGATGAATGGTCTATACATATTAAATCTGCAAGAAAAATAATAATGAGGTCTATCATATAAGTAAACGATCCAAAGAAATTGTCGGTTGGGACATATAAACAAGAAACACATAGAACAACTCAAGAAAGGAGGACTTCTAGGGTCTTTCAATTTTAGACCATTTGATAACTGGGAATCTTGTTTGTCCGGCAAGATGACAAAGCAACTTTTCAACAAGGATAATGAAAGGGCCACTGACTTATTAGGAATCATACACACAGATGTGTGTGATCCTTTTAGTCATGAGGCAAGAGGAGGATATCGGTACTTCGTTACTTTTACTGGCGATTTTAGTAGGTATGGATATGTCTATCTTATAGGACATAAGTCTGAGGGATTTGAGAAATTCAAGGAATATCAGAATGAAGTACAGAATCAACTTGACAGAAAGATCAAGTTTTTGCGGTCAGATCGTGGGGGCGAGTATCTACGTCAGGAGTTTGACAATCATTTGATGGAATGTGGGATTGTATCACAACTCACTCCTCCGTATACACCTTAGATGAATGGTGTGTTAGAAAGGAGAAATCGTACCTTGCTGGACATGGTACGATCGATGATGTGTCGCTCCACGCTACTAGTATCATTCTGGGACACGTGCTCGAGACAACAGCACATATACTGAACAGAGTGCCAACAAAGTCGGTAGAAAAGACCCCGTACGAGATATGGACGGGCAAGAAACCTAAGTTGTCTTTTCTAAAGATTTGGGGTTGTGATGCATACGTCAAGCGTACTACCTCAGAAAAACTCAAACCCAAATCAGACAAGTCCATCTTTGTTAGAAAATATTATTAGTTGTGTCAATTTGTAATTTCTTTAATGTTAGTTTCCTTTTATGTAATTGTGGATTAGGCCCAATGTTTAGGGCCCATCCATTTATAGCCTTTTAGGCCTTTTTAGAACTTGTATAAATAGGAGCTTGGAACTTCATTTGTAGTTTCCTATCCTCTTCCAATTCTTCAATATATTTTGAGAGATATCCTTACACTTGATACTTGATCATACCCACCTGCATATACATTGTCATGTACTCAAGAATGTCTCTACATACTTAGTGTCATAGTTGTTGATTTGGAACCTACAATTGGTATCAGAGCCTACCACTGCTCTTGATCCATTGTGCGGTATCACTTGACATACCAGGTCACCCGCATATAGCAGGTCACCCGCATATAGCAGGTCACTCGCATATACTAAGTCACCAGCATATACTCCTGTTATACCAGGTCAACCGCATAGTCATTGCATTGTACCCCACCTGCATAGTCACTGCAGCTTGACATTGCACCCCACCTGCATAGTCATTGCACCTTGACATTGCACCTGTTAGAACCTGACTAGTTTAGTTGTAAAGAAGTCAGGGGCGTCTTTTGAAACGTTTGTAATAGTTAGTTTAAAACAATACTTTTGTGCGCCTCTTAAAAGAGTCATAGACTCTAGGGGTGCTTTATGTAACATCGGCTCTATAAATACGGGTCGATTGTTTACGTTTTTGAATAATCAAGTAACTGACAACTTTCGTTATATGCTTTGTCGTGTTGTATATCTTTCATTTATATGCTTGATTACCGCTATTTGAGCGTCATTAAGTCTTGTGATTGCTTGTAGTGGTCCATTTATTGCATCCTCGTTGATTATCGGACTCACAATTGGTATCAGAGCACGTGTTTTGGTAGTTTTTGGACAGAAAAAGAAGCTGTTTTTGCTGTTTTTTTGTAGATTCCCGAGTCGGATCATTCAGTCCCGAATTGGACACTCGTGTCCCGATTCGGAACACTCAACTCCCGAATCGGATCTTCTCATCAACCCCCGAATCGGATCTTTTTGTCTCTCCCGGTTTGGAAATTGGAACTCCCGCATCGGGACCCTAATTTCCCGAATCGGGACTTGACTTAGACTCCCGAATCGGGACTCACTCACTCCCGTATCGGGACTTGCTGTTTTCCCGCCTTGGCCTTTCTTTTTGAAATTTTCGAATTTCTATAAAGGAAAGCGCTTTAAGCGCGGAAGCTCTGTCCAATCAAGAAAACACCAACTACTCAAAACAGATCCTATTTCCGAGGACGCAATGTCAAAAGAAATAATCAGTATCGGTTCTGAAACCCGACCTCCAGTATTAGTCGTCGGCGAATACCAGCAATGGAAACGCCGAATGATTAACTTTCTTGATCTGCAGGATGATAAACTGATGGTCTCTATCACTGAGGGACCAATCAGACCGACGGTTACTGTAGCTGAAGTAGCCAGAACTGATGTCACTCCCTATCTACCTGCATATGAGGTTGAAAAACCGTACGACATGTTCTCTCATGAACAACGTGCTCGTGCAGCCATTGACAAACGTGCTCTCACGTTACTCACTATGGCTCTACCTAATGACATGTTCGCGAGGGTGGACAGCTGTAAAGATGCCAGAGCAATGTGGCTGGGCATTGAACAACAAATGCAGGGCGGTGACAAGGCACTAGAAGGCCAAAAGGAGAACGCTATGAACGCGTACGAAAGCTTCTGTGCTCGCGAGGGAGAGACGCTGACTGAAACCTACAATCGTTTAAATATCTGTGTAAACGATCTACGGAGACTTGGCTTAGAGAAGAACAAGTACGAGGTGAATGTAAAATTCCTCAAAAGACTGAACAAACTCTGGCAATCTGTCACAATCAGCATCCAAGTGAGCCAGAATCTTGGCCAGCTTGGACTTCATGATCTGTATAGCATGATGCTACCTCATGAAGAAACCTTATTCGGTAAAACTGAAAAGAAAATCGATCCTCCTACGTTGGCCTTGTTGTCAAATAGAGGATCGTCCTCTCATGAAAACTACACCGTTGAAGAACCTCAGTTTGTGGGAGGTCAGTCTAGCCAAGGCGGGTACCAGTCCAGAGAAAACTTCCAAAGAAACGATCAAGGGAGAACAAACAATTATCAACATCGTGATGGTTCTGGATACAACAATCAAGGATCTTATCAAGATCGAAGACAAAGCTACAACAACAACAACCAGCAACAGCAAAGGGATCAGGACTACAACTCCAACAACTACCACGGAAACAGAGGATATCAGGGAGGTAGTTACAATCAAAGGTGGAACGACCAATCTGGTTCTAACTACAACAATCAGAACCAGAAATCAAATGATGATGGTCGTCAGCATAACAACACCGGTGGAACTGAACCTCCATAACAGAACAAGCTTCTGTTGGGTTTTTGTGGGTATCCTCGGATCAAACTGACTCGAGGATTAACACGAACCTTACTGGTTTGTTAGATCTCATAGGTTTAAAACAAACTGTTAAAACCCACGCGATCAGAAACTCGCTGTTTCCGATCTAATCATGCGGAAGCGATAAAAGCTAAAAACCCTTAAAGCCAATCGATCTTTTAATCGTTCTAGTTTAATCCTAATAGATTGGATTAAGTCAATTTACCTGGATTGCTTGACGATAGTCCACCGGTGATCGACCAACGAACGTCCTTCTAGTTGAACTGTATGAAACCCGACCAACAAAACTGAAATCCGACGGGAGGGGAGGGGAGGTCGGCGCCGATGGAGAGAGAGGGAGAGGGAGGAAACTGAAAAACTGATTTTTGCTTAAAGCTTAGATTTTTCCTTAACCCATAAGCCTTATTTATATGGAGGAAAAAAATACAGTTTGTATAAGATTCAGTTTCCTTTTTATAATTATCTCTAATCCTTTTCCTTTTAATTAGCTGGAAAAGAATTTGCATACGATAATTATAATTTATATATTTATCTAATATATATATAAAATCTTATTAATTAACTATTATATATTTATTTATCTAATAAATATATAATATCCTAATTAATTAATAACCCTCCAACTTTGGTAATTCTGACTGTAATTACCCAATTGATTTATAATGCACTATTATAAATCCTAACTCTCCATTTCTGGGTTTCATCTAACTTGTTCGACTTATAGGTCCTCACAGGTGTGACCCTCAAGTGTCTTGTAACATTGGATGTGTAATCACTTGGTTTGTCAACTCTGCACATAATTCCTAACAGACTCCCACTTGTGCAAGTTGGCAATACCACCTTTGATTACACTGACCTAAGGAGGCCCCTAGACAGGCACTTAGGCTGACCAGGTTACAAGAACTCTTATACCCAGACTGGTGATATAAACATTCCGTGAGGAACTTGGTATCTATGAAACTACTGTTCATTGATTGGGTATATCTTGGCTTTTCCCTTTGCATCGCGATATTTCATCTGTGAGTATGAGCTTGGAAAGTGTCAACTCTAAATACTCAAGATTCTGTTCTCTTGATTATCTGACTTTCACTGATAGGTAAACGACAAAGAACTAATCAGTTCGTTTGGGCATGGCCATGCACTTCATCAGTATACTTAGTCAGTCAAGATGGGCCCAGAAATATCTCTCTCCTGAGAAGAGGTGCAAATCCCATCTTGCATATCTGCCTTTAACACCACGGCTTCCGCTGAATCTAGTTACACCCTTTATAGCCACCCTGTTACGGCGTAGCGGTTGAATGCACTAAGAATTCAGTAGTCCTCATGATATCAAATCAGATACCTCAGATGATAGGGACAACCACTGTGAGATTTACTTATGACTGTTTCCAAGAAGTAATCTCAACCGCGGATCACGTCCGATATTTGCTACTCTATCAAATATCTGTGCAACTTTTAGTCTACAACACTTGTAGCTGTTACTCAGCAACTGATCATAACTACCTAAAAGTTCACAATGACTTTAACACCTTATCATGTTCCCACAATGATAAGTCGTCACGGACAAGTTTTGAATGAAAACTGGAACCTGATTTCATTCCTGGATATATTAAAACATGCAAAAAAAATGTGAAAGTGATAAAGAAATCAATCTTGTATAGTCCATATTACACGCTGTAATAATAACAAGATTGAATGTCTTTTCTTTAATAACTTTCATAATATCTATTTAACGTTTGTTAAATATTGGTCTAAAATGAAGTATCACCTATCTTCAGTTTAAACCCTTTGATTAAAGTTTACCATTTTAATCAAAGTGATAACCAAAAATACAAGTCTGTTTATACGATCTACTTGTATCTGCTAATTATTGTTCTGCAAACACCTTATAAAAACAATAACTAGACTTTTATCATATTCCATGAACTCGGAGACCTGGACTAACTTCCAGTTCCTGAATATGTAATACTGCAACTTTCCTTAGTTGCTGTGTAGATGAATGATTTCTACCTGAAATCCGATTCCATTTGCAATCCTGGCAAATCTACTGGAATCCTATATTTTAATCCAACACTTTAATTATTGATTTCTAAGGTCAGTCACGACCTTTGTTTCATGGGTCCTGAAACTCTTATCCTTTTGACTAAAAGGGTAAATTATATCTTATGAATTCTTATCCTACCTGGATTATGAATTCCGAGATATATCAATAATTGCATCTTTTATTCTTTATCTGAGACTAGATAGAGAATAAATTGGGCTCCCACTTGCTTATATAAAAACTAACTATTACTCAGAATTTTACTATTGACTTAGTCAGAACTTTGATTAGTCAATTCTAATTTTAAGTAATGAGCTTTGAGAATTTCCTTTTATGAAACTTAACTGGATTTGGTCAAATCCTAACTCCCGATCTTGGAATCTTTCTAGTTTCATAAATACTGTTATTAACGCTATCTGAGTTAATATCCTAAATTCTCTTTTTAGAACATTTGAATAATAAAACTTGATCAAATTTGATTAGTTAATTCTGAGAATTTCTTTTATGAAACTTAACTGGATTTGTTAAAATCCTAATTCCAGAACTTGGAATCTTTCTAGTTTTATAAATACTGTTATTAACGCTATCTGAGTTAATATCTTAAATTCTCCTTTAAAATTTGATCATAAAACAATTATTCATAAATGTTTTATTCTCAAAACACATTCCTATAGAATCTCGTGTGTTTTGATAGTTTTTATACAAATACTTCAATCTAATAGATTTTATTGAAGTAGGCAACATCTAGGATCATACAAACACTAAGCACAATCAGATATTTCAATGTCAAGATAATAATCTTTGAAAAATAAAACCATAGAATTATAAATTCAAAAATCACAATCATCCAAAACTGTTTAAAACTAGAAAAATAAAAATAACTGTCTTAAATCCATAAATATCTTGACTTAAATTGAAATAAACTTGTGCTTCAGATCCTCAGCAACCTCTAGGCATTTCACTTCATTTCTGACCTCCTGCAATAATCATTTGCTCTAGGTGTCAGTATACTTGTAAGCTAACAAGTAAGAAGTGACAAAATAAAGCAATCATAAATTTTCTGAGGTTTACATACCTGCTTCATGACGCTTAGGGCAGTTTTGCCTCCAATGACCGATCTCATTGCATATGAAGCAGCGATTCTCGGTCCTAGCTTTGTTTGGCTTAACTTTCTTGCCCTTGCCCTTGCCTTTGCCTTTCTTGGGTGCACTCTGGATGGCCTGGACTGGTCCTTTTCCTTTACTGGTGCTATCTTGCCCATTCTTCTTTTTCACCCCTCCGTCTTTCACCATCAAGACATCCTTGGTCTTGTTCTTGTTCCCCATATTCAGTTCAGCTGTCTTAAGCATGGAGTGCAACTCTGCTATTGTTTTCTCCATGTTATTCATATTATAATTGACTACGAAGGGCCTGTAGTCTTCTGACAGTGAATTGAGTATGGTGTCTGTTGCTAGTTGCAACGGAACAGGATGACCAAGCCTCTCCAGATGATCTAAGTGCCGTTTCATTTTCATGACATGGTCACTTACTGATGTCCCTTTTACCATCTTGCACTCATTAAATGCTTTGGTGGTATCGTAGCGTTCTGTACGAGCCTGGGTCTGGAACATGTCCCTCAGCTGGCGGATCATGTCATAAGCATTTGTATTTATGAGCCCTGCTTACAGATCTGGGCTCATAGTTGCTAGCATCAGACAGGCAACATCAAGGAGATCATCCGAGTGCTTCTTGTGGGCATTTCTGGCAGCAGCCGGAGCGTTTGCCGGAGGTGCCTCCCCAAGTGGCTCTTCAAGCACATACCACTTTCTCTCATGTCTGAGCACAATCATCAGATTGCGCTCCCAGTCGAGAAAGTTAGAGCCAGTCAGTTTATCCTTCTCTAGGATAGAGCGGAGGG
This sequence comes from Centaurea solstitialis, assembly GCA_030169165.1. Lineage (NCBI taxonomy): Eukaryota > Viridiplantae > Streptophyta > Magnoliopsida > Asterales > Asteraceae > Centaurea > Centaurea solstitialis. The sequence continues at coordinate 45,937,726 of CM058047.1, forward strand.
AAAGATTGTTAGTGCTGGTAACAGTGCTTGCCATCTACACAAAATGAAACTTTTGGTCTTAGCAACTGTAAATAGATTAATTTCCAATAAAATATCAATAAACCCTTAAATGATCAATTTATTGGACTAGGATCCTTATTTCATACGTCCTGATGTGCGTAATGTTCTTGCTCCACCAGACCGTATTTATTTCGGTAGGTAAGGACTTTTACCAATCATGTCTAGCTGACATGACTCCTAGATCTTTTCGGGACTATGGCAACTACGTGTGCATGTTTTAGTCCCTCTTAGTGCTTTTTGGCCCGGTACCACCCGGTGAACATTATAGTACCAAAACAGATCTCACCATTTCGGGGACCTGATCACTATACTCTGGCCGGTACCACCCAGAGATAATTCGCAGAGTTATGTAACCCCTTCAGCTTCAGTTTGAACACAGACGTTGAATGTGTGATCACTTACGACGCCTATGTACTTTACGCCGAAGGTGCCCCTAGATGGGTTGCACTACTGATCTATGATTTTCGGGGTTTTGAAAAACTTTACTTCCAGGCTTTTGAAAAACTGATTGTTATAAAGGCTACTTATGTTTTAAACTAACTGTTTCAAACATACACATAATTTTAAAACCAACTGTTCTAAAATCACTTGCTAGTTAAAACTAACTGTTTTAATAGCACATCTAGTTGATTAAATCTAACTGTTTTTGTCAACTCTGCCTTTTATATAAAACAATCATCTATAGGTTTTTAAATCAAAAACTATCGTTTTGAAAAGTTTAACGAAACTAAAACCTATATTCCTTTTGTGATATAAACTAGTTTTAAAGTAACAACTCTATTTAAAACTATTAACATGCAAGATATCACAAATAATTAATCAACCATGCAATTAAACAATAATTAATCACATAGTACCTAATTATAGTTTTTTGCCAACGTATCCTAGGGACCAATAATGACCTATTCTACTAAAAGCTTCAAAAACTCGCGTAGCTCCCACTGGCCTCGCCATGTTTTGTTAGTACTCCGGTCGGATGAAGAATCTTAGTAGCTCCCACTGGCCTTGTCATCCCGAAAGAAGAAAGAAAAATTTTCTATCCTAAGGTCATTATTACATAAGGGGTTGCAAATGGCACGCAGGCCTCCCCGTAAAAACGTCAAGGGTCTAGGTTGGCAAAACACTATAATAGATATAGATACAAACTCAAACTGAGATGCATATATAGAACTCAAGCAATCACGCAATTAAATATGCAATATAATAAAAGCAATATTATAATTACGAGGAATAAACCTGGATTCGTTAAAATTATCTTGTTTCAATCATCGCAGAACTTGGTTTTATAATTGATTCGAAAAACAAACTGTTTTATGAATCAAAATATTTTGGAAAAAAGGTTTTTACAATAAATCCATAACCATTTTATCTAGAAATAATCCTTTTACCCAAAAATTAAATCAAACAGGTTTTATTGATTCAATTTATAAAACTGGCCTATTCGACAAACTGGCGAAAAACTTTAATTTTATAAGAGATTCATCAAACCCGAAAGACAACTCAATTGGTTTGAATAAATTTAATTGAATAAAAATTAAACAGAAAAATAATTTTTATTGGATAAGAAAACCTAAAAACAAAATATCTCTTTTGGGCCATAACTTGGTCCAAAGAACTGGGCTTTTGGGCCTGATAAACAAACTGGGTCCAGACAAAACGAAAAACCCTAGACAGATGATTCGGTTATTCTATTCGCGACGAGGAAACTCAAAACTGTAGTGACCGACACCCCATTGCGGCGGTTGTCGATCACCGTCTTGCGATCAAAGTTTAACTGCCACTATTGCGATTCGTGAACTGCTGGTCATGGCGTGACGCGGTCAGGTGGTTCGGTTGGCTTCGACCACCATTCCACCACCAATCACCATCGATGCCACCACCACCACACACGGTGGTGTGGTGGCTGTCTTTCGATTGGACCGGCGCCGCCACCACCGAATACGGCGGTTTTGGCCACCGCCGAGTGCGGTTTAGGCCGTGCGTGGCCCTTGGCCACCGTGTAACCACCATCATTCGTCCATCACCACCACCTCGCTGGTGGTGCAGCCACGGTGGTTTGAACTTCCGCGCGTGGCGTTTGGCCACCGCGTATCATCCCCACCATACCATCGCGGCCAATTTATGGCTTGCGGTGGTCGATCGATTTCGAGAGCCAATCGCCGCCGCCGCCTGGCATGGCCGTAAGGCAGCCGGCGGCTTGGCAGGCGTTTTGTGGTGTTCCGACGATGTCAACGGCCTTAAGCCGCTGCCACCACCGTACCAACAACGCTACCACCGCCACCAAATCGTGGTGCGGTGGTCGATTATCACGACGCCGCTGCCACCGGTTTTGATCACCACCATCTGTGGTCGATTACCGCCGTGGCTATCACCACCGTTGCTGGTGGTGTGATTTAACAGCGTGTGCCGCTACCACCAATCGGGTGGTGCGGCTTGGTGGCTGATAACGATAGCCAACGTCGCCACCACCAAACTGGTGGTCCGGCTCGGTGCTCATGTGGCGAGATTTTACAGCCGGCGATCGGCCTGGCGGTCCGGCCAGCTAACTGCCGCCATTCCACCGCCGATCGTCGGTTGGGTGTTCTTGGTGCGTTCGAAGTGATAAAATTAAAACTTTAAAACCAAAACGAGAAAAACGACCAATTTTAACGGATCACGCATAAATTGACATGAACAGGTAAAAACTAAAACGATTTATTAACAATGGCTCTGATACCACTGTTGGGTTTTTGTGGGTATCCTCGGATCAAACTGACTCGAGGATTAACACGAACCTTACTGGTTTGTTAGATCTCATAGGTTTAAAACAAACTGTTAAAACCCACGCGATCAGAAACTCGCTGTTTCCGATCTAATCATGCGGAAGCGATAAAAGCTAAAAAACCCTTAAAGCCAATCGATCTTTTAATCGTTCTAGTTTAATCCTAATAGATTGGATTAAGTCAATTTACCTGGATTGCTTGACGATAGTCCACCGGTGATCGACCAACGAACGTCCTTCTAGTTGAACTGTATGAAACCCGACCAACAAAACTGCAATCCGACGGGAGGGGAGGGGAGGTCGGCGCCGATGGAGAGAGAGGGAGAGGGAGGAAACTGAAAAACTGATTTTTGCTTAAAGCTTAGATTTTTCCTTAACCCATAAGCCTTATTTATATGGAGGAAAAAAATACAGTTTGTATAAGATTCAGTTTCCTTTTTATAATTATCTCTAATCCTTTTCCTTTTAATTAGCTGGAAAAGAATTTGCATACGATAATTATAATTTATATATTTATCTAATATATATATAAAATCTTATTAATTAACTATTATATATTTATTTATCTAATAAATATATAATATCCTAATTAATTAATAACCCTCCAACTTTGGTAATTCTGACTGTAATTACCCAATTGATTTATAATGCACTATTATAAATCCTAACTCTCCATTTCTGGGTTTCATCTAACTTGTTCGACTTATAGGTCCTCACAGGTGTGACCCTCAAGTGTCTTGTAACATTGGATGTGTAATCACTTGGTTTGTCAACTCTGCACATAATTCCTAACAGCTTCCAGCTCTAGAAGCTCCACCTGCAGCCAATCAGAACAGAAACCCTGCTCGGGTTCCCACCTGCTTCCAGCTCTATGCATCTGATTGAAAGAAGAAACTCAAAGACTCTGCCTACTTTGAGAAGAAGGCTGCCGTGATGAAGAAGAAAGAGCAAGGTAAGGTGCTGTTAGCTGATGAGGAAGACTGGATCATGGAACCGGAAGACTCAGATGATGAAGGCCCATCAGCCGTACAAGGACTCTACCTCATGGCTGATTTTGAGGAACCATGCATATCCGGTTCCCCAAATGACTCAACAGATGAAGAAGCTGAGGTACATTCTTGTTCATTATTGTCAAAACCTAATGATCTGTCTAAGTCTGAAACTCTAAGACTTGAGAGCCAACTCCAAATGGAAAGAGCTCTCGTCGCGAGATTCAGAATAGAGAGTGCTGTATATAAAAGTAGTTTAGAGGACCTCACCGAGAACTTTAACCGAATGGAGCTTGAGTCTGGGATTAGAGAATCTATCCTCGAAACCAAGCTCCTTGATCTTCAAAAATCTCACGACGAAATTGAAAGTAGTCGTGAGGAACTCAAGCTCAAATTTCACATTCTTTCCTTGGAAAGAACAAAACTGTTTATAAAAATAGAAGAGCTTGAGGAAAATAATCTAAAGAGAGGACAATCTGAACATACCTTGAGTCTGCTTACCAAGCAAACCACTCAACATCCCTTTTATCAAGCCAAACCTGGGTTGGGACATTAAGAGAAAAGCATTCTTGAAAAAGCACCTGCACATCTATACAACTTTGACAGTATGAGTGCTTCCAAACCTGAACCTAGGTCAGTCAAAGGACAAGACAATGATAACTATGTGATGCAGACTGTGACCTTTACTGAGATAATAGATGGAAAAGCAGTGTCTTTTACCACCAGTCCTGCCAATAGTTCAACCAATAGTCCACCTTCCAGTCCTGTTGCTAATGGTCCCATCTTTACCCCTGCTAGTAATCCAGAGAATACTTTCACTAGCTGGGAAGGCATCAAAGCTAGGACACCTAAGGTAGCAATGCCACCCATCAACTATGAGGATTTAAACTTTAGCTATGACACTAGGGAGATAGATACATCCGAGGACGCTGATGTTATCCAACCTTTGGATGTTTCCGCAACTCAGCCTCCTGCCCCTGTGTGTATAGAAAAAGAGATGTTACATCTTAGGTCCAAAGCCGTAGAACTTGATGCCTGTCGCCATAAGATAAAGAACTTTGAGTCGATTCTTTCTGAAAAAGACAGCCAAATCAAATCATTGGAACATAGTTATCATGAGGCAAATGCCGAAAGGATAAGTATGACAACCCAATGTAAGAACGCAAAGTTTTCTTGCTCATGTTTTAAAAACAAATTTGCAGATCTCCAAACACAACTAGTTGTCCAAGTTATAAATAACACAATGGAAAAGGACTTCTTTTATGAAAAGGAACTGTTGTTTGGTCAAACTTACGTAAATCAATGTTGTCAAATCAATCAGTTGAAAAGACATGTGTCCTTCTTAGAAGAATCTGACTCTTGGGATTCTTGTACCTGCAGCTCACCAATCATACCTAACCTAGTATTAGATCCTAATGTTGTGTATGATGTGAAGGTGTTTTTGGACGCTGATGATCCTCCTTCAGGTTATATTCCAAGAAAAACAGTTTTGCCAAAGGCACCTGCTGTAAAGCAAATCAGTTCTCCTAAGCCACTTGCATCAGTGTCTGTGATAAACACTAAAGGTAGAACATGTTCTGGTACTGACAAAGGGAAGTCAGTTAAGCCGCACACACCTACAGTAACACAGACACAGAATTCAAAATCTGCAGATACAAGTAGCTTGGTAAAACCCATTAAGGGACTAGACTTTCATTCTAGTTCATTTGATGTGGGTGAGAACTCCAAACCTAAACAACCTTTGAAAATGTTAAAATCAGTTTGTCAAACCACCGCTAATTTCAAAGGTGGTCAATCCATTCTAGTTAAGCCGTCACCCAACTCACAACTTGCTTTTCATGCAGATGCGAGGACAGGTGATGGAACTGCGAATGTGAAGCCACGAAGAAGGAGATATCGGAAGAAGAAGAACTCTTTTAATGCTTTCCCTAAATGGGGTGGTCATGATCATACTGGTCTTGGCTACAACCCACCTAGTTGTAATTCAAACATGAAATCAAAGTCTGTACACTTTAATCGCTCAGCGAATTCTGATAATCTTACAGCTTTCAAAAACCATATATGTTCTTTGTTTGATAATTACATGCGTGTTGATATGCCTGGTAATGCAAATGCTTATAGTAAGTCAGGTAGTCCTCACCGGGAAAGAAAAGAGAAAATGACAAAGCAGAGTGCTTTGCCTCCTGTAAAGTCTCCTAAGCCTAAGGAGAAATCTGAAAAGGATACTTCACCGGTTGCTTTATCTGTTTCTAACGGTAGGACACCCATGTGGCAATGGGTTCCTAAACAAATTTGATCTTGCGTTTTGCAGGGCAGTCACATGTGGTACTTTGATTCAGGAGCCTTCAGACATGTGACTGGGCAGCGCAACATCCTCTTCGACTACGTCGTTAGAGCTGAAGGCTTTGTCAAACTTGTAGACAAAAGACGTCTACCGATCATAGGATATGGAAGCATGACGAATGGAGAACACGTCATCAAGAATGTGCGCTACGTTGAAGGACTACCATTTAACCTACTCAGTTCAAGCCAATTCTGTGATGAAGGATATCTTGTGAAGACATTCATTCTCGGGAGCAACATTGAAGACGAGGATGGGAACGTGATTCTACGCGCTCGAAGGAACGGTCACCTATATACCACAATGTTTTATGCTGTTCCTCAACAAATGGAAACAGTGGTATTTCTCGCAAAAGCAACGAAGGAAGAAAGCTGGCTGTGGCATCAGCGTCTGTCTCATCAGAACTTCAGGGATATGAACAAGCTCGTATCTAAACACCTTGTCAATGGTCTACCGGAGACGCGACTATCTAAAGACACCCTATGCTCAGCTTGTGAGAAAGGGAAAATGAAGAAGAGTTCGCATCCTCCAAGGATGGAGACAAACTGTCACCATCCCTTTGACATGCTGCATATGGATCTCTGTGGACCGATGAGAGTCGAAAGTCTTGCACGCAAGAAATATATGCTTGTACTTGTCGATGAATACTCTCGGTACACATGGCTCGAATTCCTTAGAGCCAAATCTGACGCTGCAGATCTAATCATCGCCTTCATCAAACGAATCCAAGTCCTCTTGGGTCGTCAGGTGAAGAAACTGAGAAGCGACAACGGTACAGAGTTTCGGAATGCGAAACTCCAGTCTTTCCTTGAAGAAGTGGGCATCTCTCACAACTTCTCTGCTGTACGTACTCCCCAACAAAACGGAGTCGTAGAAAGGAAGAACCGTACGTTGGTCGAAGCTGCTAGATCCATGATAGCACATTCTGGTGTACCTCTATCCCTGTGGGCTGAAGCTGTATCAACTGCCTTTTACACTCAGAACAGGACTCTAATCGTTAAGCGGACTGGTAAAACCGCGTACGAGATGGTCAACAAGCGTAAGCCGAATATTAAATTCTTTAGAGTTTTCGGTTGTGTATGCTATCTACTGAACAACAGAGATGATCTGGGAAAGTTTGACGCTAAGTCGGATGAGTCTATCTTCATTGGATACTCACATAACTCAGCGACTTACCGTGTATACAACAAATGGACCCGATCCATCTTTGAGAGTCGTACGTTGACTTCTCTGAGACTGAGATGTATTCTAATGCCAGCCCTAGTTCAGCTAGTTCTGTCTTCCCTGAATTGCACACTATTTCACCACCGAGCACAACTGTTCCTACTGACTCGCTTGGATTTGATTTTATTGACTTAGCAGAATTTGATCTAACGACCCTCGTTGGTCCAATCATTGTTCCTGCTCCTGCTGATCATTCCATTCCTTCATCAACAACCATATCCGCAGATGCATTCGTGAATGAGAGCACATCCTGTTCTAACGCTGTAGGAGAAACCTCTTCTGACTCTGTAGAACCGATGTCTGTACTTAACCCGATCACAGAAACAGAATCCTCTTCCAACACTTTGAATGAGGAAACTGTTCTCTCCCCCCCTCAGCTCTCTTCAACACAACCCTCTCCTAAAACTACAGTTGAAGCGGTCCGAGAACAGACGGTGTCCACTGTTCTTGCACCAATTCCTGAAGTTGTTCCGCCACCTTCTCCATCAAGAACTTATGCTGAAGTGGTTCGTGAACCCCGTCCGGAGACTGTGTTGAATACTGATCCGGATGCTAGTCTTCTCTCCTCCGCCATTCGGGATGAGAATGACTCAAGAAACAACATGGAATACGATCCTATTCCCCATTCCAGAAAATGGACCAGAAGCCATTCCACTACCAACATCATCGGTAGTCCATCTGCTCCAGTGACAACTCGCTCTCAAAGAAAGATGAAAACCTAATCCTTTTCGGCGGCTTCCTGAGTCAATTTGAACCAACCAAGACCCAGGACGCTCTTTCTAATCCTGACTGGGTAAGGGCCATGCAGGATGAGCTTGCCGAATTCGAGAGAAACAGAGTTTGGCGCCTTGTAGAAAGACCAAGAAAAATACGAATCATTGACTTGAGGTGGATCTTCCGCAACAAGAAAGATGAAAAAGATCTTATTATCCGTAATAAGGCTCATCTGGTCGCCAAGGGATACCGTCAACAGGAAGGCATCGACTACGACGAGACATTTGCTCCGGTGGCTAGAATCGAGGCCATCAGGATTTTTCTCGCGTATGCAGCTCACAAGAACATGAAGGTCTTCCAGATGGACGTCAAGTGTGCGTTCCTGAACGGAGAACTTCAAGAAGTAGTGTATGTTGAGCAACCTAAAGGATTTGTTGATCCCAAGTACCCGGAACACGTTTACGTGCTCGACAAAGCACTTTACGGATTAAAGCAAGCACCTCGTGCCTGGTATGAAACTCTTACCATTTACTTGCTTGGGTCCGGATACAAAAAGGGTACTGTCGATCCTACCCTGTTTCTTCGAAGGTCAGGTAATCATTTGACTATAGTGCAGATATACGTGGATGATATCATCTTTGCATCTACAAACCCTGAGTCTTGCACTGAGTTTGAGCAGATAATGAAGTCCAGATTTCAAATGAGTATGATGGGCGAACTTACGTTTTTCTTAGGACTACAAGTCCGTCAAACCCCGCAAGGGATTTTCATAAACCAGTCCAAGTATACTCTTGACATTTTAAAACGCTTTGACTTCACTGGACCTAAGTCTGCTTCAACTCCAATGTCCACGTCATTCCAACTGGATGCAGATACGTCTGGTAATCCGGTTGACCAAAAAGTATATCGTGCGATCATTGGATCTCTGCTTTATCTCACGGCAAGTAGACCCGACATTATGTTTGCCACGTGTGTATGTGCTCGTTTTCAGTGCGACCCTCAAGAGTCACATCTCGGGGCTGTCAAGAGAATCCTTAAGTACCTAAAGGGCACACCTAATTTTGGCATTTGGTACCCTAAGGATTCTGGTTTTGAACTAACAGCTTTTACAGATTCAGATCATGCAGGCTGTAAGTTAAACAGGAAGAGCACGTCAGGAGCCTGCCAGTTTCTAGGGGACAAGTTAGTGAGTTGGTCCTCGAGAAAACAGAACTGTGTGTCCCTTTCAACAGCTGAGGCAGAATATGTCGCTGCAACGTGTTGCTGTTCACAGGTTCTTTGGATGAAAATTCAACTGGCGGACTATGGCTATACCATGCATCGGATTCCGATTTACTGTGATTCTAGCAGTGCCATACAGATTGCGGCAAATCCAGTTCAACACTCTCGAACGAAACATATCGATATCCGATATCACTTCATCAAAGATCACGTCGAGAAAGGTAACGTTGAACTATTTTTCGTTGAAAGTGAACGTCAGATAGCTGACCTGTTCACTAAAGCTTTTGACGAGAAGCGCCATTACTATTTACTTAGTAAACTGGCATGCTAGATCCCCCGGCAGATTTCTAGGGGAGCCAGTCGTTCAAATATATGCATGTGTGTAGGGGGAGCTCCTGTGTCGCATATATCTAGGGGGAGCTTTTGTATAAATGTTGTTTATCACTAACCCTGTCGGATCCAATCTGCACTGGATACCATTCCTAAATTTTCTTGCAGGGTGTAGAACCGATGAACGGCTTCTGAATACTTCAGTTCAGGACCCGGTAGTCAAATATCAAACTTCTGACCATTCGTGTCAGACCCGGTGATAAATCCGATCTCTGAAATTTCCAGGTTAGTCGTTTCAATAAACGTCCAGGGGCTGAACTTGTACTTTCTATGAACTTGTTAAGTTAAGGGACTGGAAGTGACAGGTTCCAATTATGACTAGTTCAGGGACCAGTTCTGCCAGTCTCCAAAACTTCAATGTTCAGGGACCATTTTTGCAAACTTTTGAAAACCACAAGTTCAGGGGAGGTTTTGAAATTCTTTCAAAACCTTATGTTCGGGGTTCATTCGGTCATTTCGTGATAGTCGTGATCTGTGAGAGCAGTTATCAGATAAAATTTTGAAAAAACCTGATAAGTTATCAAAAATATAAAAGCGGGAGTTGATAACTGAATTCAGTTATCACTTTCAAATTTTCAAACCTCTTATCAGTTTTCTCTGACGATCAAGAACACGAAGAACACCCCGATCGACCCATCGACTTCCCGGCTTCCCCGAGCGTTCGTTATCGATCCGTTCTACGATCCGACTACTTCTTTACGATCCTGGTAAGATTTCTAACGACTTAATGTATTCAGATTCATCTAAACTACGTCGTTTATAGTTCGGATTGAAGCCTAAAGTTTTCGGGTAAACCCGAAACTCCAAGATCCTTGGATTCGAGTTTCGGGACGTTAGATTGATCCGTTCTTCTTCCTAAACGTGTTTAAATCGTTAATGTACTTAATAGAACTTGTTTAGGACTGATTAGAATCGTTTTTGGATCGATTTGGTGACCGAAAGATGAACAGTCGCGTTTGGTTCGACAAAGTCCCGATTCGGGACTTTGGTGTTCTTGATGCGGGAGTTCCTGAGTTCATGATGCGGGACTTCCCAAACTCATGTATCGGGATTTTCATTTTCCCGATTCGGGGATTTGAATCTCCCGATTCGGGACTTTGACCATAGAGTTTATAACTCCCGATTCGGGACTTCACATTATATATATTGATTGTATACACCCCCGATTCGGGACTCTCCATTGTATATCATATGTCCCGATTCGGGACTTTTAGCTTATATAATTGTGTGTTTCTTGACAAACCCGATTCGGGATTTCAAACCCCCGATTCGGGACTTGACTTTCGCGTGAATTGTTCTTAACAAATCACCTTACGGGATTTGTCCATAGACCAATTCGCGTGTTAAGTCAGTCCTGGATCTGTGGTTTCGAATCCTGTTTCGGTCGTTTTTAAATTCTCGACATGAGTTTCGCGGGAAATCGTTTTTACCTTTTAAGTTCGACTCAGTTTTAAAAGATTCCCTCGGGAATCTTCGATAAACTGACTCGCGCCTAGTCGAAACTCTGCCGAATTTTCGTCAGAACACATGATTAGAGTTAAGAAGAGACTAACTATTAAAATTTTATCTGTCTATGTCAGAAATGGCAAACCAGAGACAACGTCCTTCTTCTCCGATCGATCCAGAGGCTGACCGAGCTCTGATAGCTCCCGAGGACATCGTTCGCATACTTCAGAACAACGAGTATGTGAACCTATCTTCTGTCCGGGTGCAGCATACCATCGTAAGGGAGATCCTTCGAGCTCATCCACTTGCTTACGCCTTGACGGCCACTGCCGAGGTACCGGGAATATACCTGCAGCAATTCTGGAAGACAACAGTTCTAGACACCCGGTTCGGTGTCTTCTCGATCATTGGTAGAGTAGATCACACCGAACTGGTCATCACTATGGAGGACGTCCGCCGAATCCTTCGCCTCCCTGCCGCTACTGATGGCGGCCACCAGGAGTTCGACGAACTAGTCTCGGGCCCCATTCTATTGAGCGAAATCCTAGCTCTTGGGGTTACCGAGGTCGTGAACGGCGTGTCGCAGATCACCACAAGCTTCTTACCACCGATCTGGGCTCAACTGTTCAACATCATGAACAGGTGCCTCTCCTCCAAGACGAAAGGAGTCGACAGGGCGACGACCTCATTCTGGCATATCTACCATTCGGTCGCTTACGGACGCCGCATCGACATCGCGTCCCAGCTATGGCTTGACATCACCAAAGACTTGACGACTCGGGAACGCACCCGACATAACTCGATCCCTTGGTTGCGATTCTATGGTCTCATCATCCGAGACCATATGAACCGTAATCAGGAGATCCGACGCCGTTCCGGTCATCCCGTCATCAAGCCGAAGAAGATCAGCTGGTTAGCCAAGCGAGACTACACCAACGGCCAGTACGAGATGCCGATTCCTGCGCACGTCCTCGACGCACTAGACCAACGGGCTCCGAGTGTGGTAAGATATAGGATACGCTTAGGTCTAGGAGCCGCACCTATGGACCATCCAGAACCGGAAGGTCCTGCCCAAGGTGCGCAAACCCGTCCCTTCTAGTCCTCGGGCCTTACGTCCGAGGCGCCGGGATCCCACTGGGGGGGCCTCTGGCTCTGGTAGAGTGATGAGCGTAGACGTCAGGGAAAACGTGGGTAGTTATTATCCGCAGATCCGCCACCGCTCACGCTGCTTCTGCGTCTACATCTTCCGACCTACCGAAGACTCGAGAAGAAAGATTGAGCCGTCTTCGCCAACGCATGCACGAGGATCCACTTTGCCAACACCGAGGGTGAAGGAGTACGTTCCACAACGTCGATCCACGACTCGGCTTCCAGGACTCCCTACTGTCCCCGAGTCCCCGGAGGTACCGGAACCATCTACTCCATCGGACGCCTCGGGATCTACTCCTTCTGGCTCAGCAAGAGACATCCCTGCTGCATCGCCGGAAGAACCAGCCCATACTTCACCGCTTCCTCAGGCCACCACATCTAGACTCCCGACGGATCCATCTGGTGATCCAGATAGTAGCTCGTCTGACACGACGCCACCAGATTCTGATCCGGATGAAGGCCTGGGAGAGGGCAAGGGCAAAGGCAAAGGGAAAGGCAAGGGAAAAGGCAAAGGGAAAGGCAAGGCCTTTGATGATGACGTCTCCACTTCCTCCTTCAACGAAAGCGACTCCGTCCAACTACTTGACTACTCCGGGACGGAAGAGCGAACGTTGAACACTGAGGTCGCTGAACAGGCTCAGAGCGAATCGTGGATGCAGATTGGAGCGGGTAGTGAAGGTTTTGAGGGAGAAAGCCAGGGTCCGGTCAATCAAGAGGCCGAAGGTGAAGAGGCCCAACAGGTTGAAGAGGCGTTAGAAGCCCAAAAAGAGGCCAAAGTAGAAGTGGCCCAACCTAGGCAGCCAGAAATCAGAACCCAACCAGCCAAGAGTCTATCCTCCACAGAGGCATCCCACACCGATGCTACTCGGCCAATGCCGAGTAGTCAAGTCGTTGGCAGCCAACCAACGCAAATGCACACCCAAGCCATCCACTCGACCACCTCCCAACAGGTGGTCGTTTCATCAGAACACGGGGCTTTACCACCTATTCCATCGTTCACTCGTTTGGAGTCGATCGGTGTTGAAACAAGAGTTGCTCATCCCCAGCACTCGCCGTCTTTCATGACACATGGAGTCCTAGAGCCCC
>CM058047.1:45951206-46279313 GCA_030169165.1 Centaurea solstitialis
CTCGCCTAGACCTCCCCTCCGGCTCCGGAACCGCAGCCGATGATACACCGGCCGACACCGCTCCACCAGCAGATCAGCCTGCCGATCTTGCAGATCCTACTGATCGTCCCACGGATCGTTTGGATGATGATTCCGACGAAGACATACCGGAAGAGGCCGCGAACTGGAAGTACGAGGCTATCCCTGTGGGTACGACGGTCCAGTTTCCTCACGAGAAGGTGACTCCTGCCATAGACCTGATCGATCCAAACACCGCGCCGTTGGATCCTTCTGAACTTCGTATCTCTGACGAGGCGAGGAAGATCCTGAACCAGCATGCCCAGAGCCTTCGGTTTTGGAAGAGATCAGACGACATTGTTTCTAGTGTGGAGTACGACGCCTTTCTCCCTACGGTACAGACGCCCGAAGCATTCACAGCTCAGCAGCCGATCAGACTGGGTTGGAACCACACCGTCATATTCAGGCCCTTCCTGGAGGAATCCTTCACACGGATCTTCCAACAGGAACGCCTCTTCTCGTGGTCCAAGAAGGTCTTCTTCGGCCTGTCTCACATCAAGAAGCGTCGCCGCCGTACCGCGTACATCTATCAGAGGAAGCTCAGCTGGAACGAGCATGGGCAGATCAGAAAGAAGCACCGGTTCGTCAAGGTAACTGATGTCCGACCTTACAAATTCGGACACCAGCTTTTCCTTGAGTTCCACGTACGGATGTACAACCCAGGCAAGCCCGACGGAAACCTCCGAGACTACATGTTCACAGAAGCCGATCTGGACAGTATTGATCTCGACGATCTTCTTACACTCATCAAGCACCTTGAGGGCCCGATTCTGAAACCAGACTACTTCAGAGACGGTCTGGAAGTCCTCAAGAGGTATGTACGCCACTCCATCAACCTCGCGCATCTCACTGACTATCAGATGGCGATTGAAAGCAAACAGCAGAAGGTAAACCTGCTTCCTCCCAACCTGAAGGCAAATCTTCTTGACCAATACATGCCCTACTTCCCAACGGAACTCCCAGAGCATGGTGTTGTGTATATCACCTTCAGGAAGAACCAGCGGAGGTTTATGCGTTTCAGTGAGCTATCTAGCTTCTGTGACGGCACTCTTCTGTATGTCTACAACGGAATGAAGCGTCGTCTGATGGAGGAGACTATGCCAATGTACAAGGGCACTCAGTGGAAGAGAAAGCTGAACGAGGCCCTGAATTTGATCGAGGTCAAGCTGAAGGAAAGACTAATGCTGAGAAGAGTTGAGACTGCGATGGAGCTCCGTACGAGATCGATCCGCGAATGGGACGAGTACTTGCAGCTCTCGCAGTGGGAACCAGCTCTGAAGTATCCGCCGCCTTTCTGACTTCTTCCCAAAGGGGGAGATTGTTAGAACCTGACTAGTTTAGTTGTAAAGAAGTCAGGGGCGTCTTTTGAAACGTTTGTAATAGTTAGTTTAAAACAATACTTTTGTGCGCCTCTTAAAAGAGTCATAGACTCTAGGGGTGCTTTATGTAACATCGGCTCTATAAATACGGGTCGATTGTTTACGTTTTTGAATAATCAAGTAACTGACAACTTTCGTTATATGCTTTGTCGTGTTGTATATCTTTCATTTATATGCTTGATTACCGCTATTTGAGCGTCATTAAGTCTTGTGATTGCTTGTAGTGGTCCATTTATTGCATCCTCGTTGATTATCGGACTCACAGCACCTCACCTGCATAGTCTTCAAAGTACCTAGCACCTCACCTGCAAGGTTTTAAGTGTTGAAGACTACTCAACACTCACCGGATCATACTTGTGGTTTAAGATCCACAATCAACATCACTATGAATAAACGTGACGCTTTGGCAATCGGGTCCGATACCCGACCACTAGTCCTTATCCATGGAGACATCTCCAATTGGAAGTCACAATTGGAGGAGGGAGGTCAGGTCTACATGCTGGCTGAGGATGAAGTATGGGATCTGCCCAGCGATGAGGATAGAAAAGATCAACTTTGCCTGATGGCAAATAATGAGGATGAGGGATGCTACTATGAAGATGGAGATCAAGGCTACAATGATCTTGACTCGGAGAATTATGAGTCATCTTCTTCTGAGGTACTCCTAGACCCTTACATTGAACTCAAAAATCAAGTGAAAGATCTTGCTCTTAAAATTTCTGGGTATGAAAAGAAAATTAAACAAGCAAACAATTAAACTACAATTGCTGAATCCAAACTAGCTAGTGAGCATGGTTTAGTCATGAAATTCAACATTGAGTTTGCTCACTCTAAGGATACGATCAACATGCTCACTCTTGCAAATAAAACCCTTGAAGATAAGGTCACACGCTTGAATGACAACATCACTGATTTACAAAAGAAACTACGTGAAGCTGAAATTGTGAGTAGTGAGAATGTAAAGAAGTATGAAGTCCTTTTTGCTCAACGAACTAATCTGTTTGCAAAAATCAAAGACATGGAGGATAATTTTTTGAAAAGAGGTCAAACCGATCAAACCATCCACATGAACCAGCCAAAGGAATTCAATTATTACAATCCCAAAGAAGGCATAGGATACAAAAGTCCATGTCATCTCAAACGTGCTTGTTGGTCCCAAGTAGGTGACCTTCAAGCTAGGATAGTGTTTGGGATTATAGAAGGGGGGGGGGATGAATATAATCACACAATTTTTCACTTTTAAATTCTTGTTATATTAACAATATGAATTTACAGATTGTTGCGGAAATAGAAAAGACAAATAGTCTAAACTAAACAATCTAAGTTCTTTCACTATGCACTAAGTGAGAAGATGTAAGAAAGAAGATAGAGGGTAATAAGAAAGAAAGGACTTGAGTATTTTTGGATGCAGAAGAGGTATGGAGAAAATCTTCTCCACGTCCAATTTATACTCCATGCATTAAATGCATGCAGACCTACTTTTGTGACGTGTCACGCTGTAGTTGGTCTGTTGTACTATTTACTATAAACAAATACTTTTTGCATGGTGTGCAAAAGGAGTATGTTTGCAAACAGTTGCCTTGAGGTCTGATAAGTACGGAGGGAACAGTAAAGAGACTGTCCTTATGTACTTTTGTGTCAGTAAAGGCAGATAATCCTTTTGTGCATTAGATTAAGACACTTTTCTAATCCTTCAGGAGCAGGATACTGATCAGTGACTAGGGTCCTGATACTGATGAAGCTCAGGGTCACTTGTATCCTGTTGAGTCTTCAGGATGTCATACGATATTGAGCAGCCTGCTATCACTGAATTCCGTCTTCTGATCACGAGCATGCTGTTCCTGTCATCAGCTATTTCTTCGACGTCGTTGATGGTTCTTTGTGTATGATCTTAATGTCTTCAGGAGGTCTTCACTTCAGTGGATAGGATCAGTCGACTGCAGAACAGACTCGTTCGTCTCCTGATCCTGATCCTGATTACTATAAAAATAAGTTACAGCATAAGTGACATGGAATAACACAAAACAGACTCAGTGATAATTCCTCAAGCTATAACGGAAGTAAAAACCTATTCACTAAGTAAAGATTCAGGATCATTATCATTTCATTAGGTCTTAGGAGAGCTGGATCAACAATCTCCCCCTAAATGATAATGATAAGACAACAGAGAAATTGTCTAAGTCTAGAAAGAAAAAAAATTCTAAGTCTAGATAAAACAGTAGGAAATAGAACTCATAAAGGTACATGTCCCATTTACTGTTTTGAGGGATCTTTTTCACTATTATGATGGAGTGAAGTACAATGCACTGAAATGCATTTTCATTAATCTCAATCAGGTTACAAGAGTAAAGAAAATACAAGAGTACATAATTGAAGTACTGAAAGCAAAATTTACAAAGCTATTCTAACTATCAGAGTCTTCGCTAAATTCTTCAGTCTTGACTACGATTGGAACAGGAGTGTTGCTGAAGGCGAGTCGATGATCGAGTATGGCTCTGACAGAGCGAATAATCTCTTTATTATCTTGGTTTTTCTTGTCTCTTTGAGCAGTGAAGAGAACAGAAACCAAGTGTTCATATGGTGCTTTGTGTAGCTTGTTGAAACGCTGAAAGCGTAATATTTTGGAGTTGTCGCTTACACAAATACCATGAACAGGTTCTCTGATGACTTGTCCTTCAGAGAGAGAGAGACTCCTAGAGGGAGTGAAAGATCAAGCATCGAGAGGTCCAGAGGCTTGACAACCATCCTGGGCATGCAGGGAGTTGGTCTCCTTGTTGAGGTGCCTGCAGATCTTCGAATAGGTTGCTGAGGTAGGACTGAAGAGTAGTGGAGCAGGTCATCAGGTATTTCCGTTGTCCTTCTGATGCGTGCAATAAGTCCTTCGATGACTTCTTCTACTTCAGCCCGATAGTTCTTGTTGGCTTTGGGAAGTAGGGATCTGATTTCGTTCCACTCTGACAAGTTGTAACGATCTAACTTGTCCAGAGTGTGTTGCACGTCCTTGACTCCTGAGCGTTTGACGGTGATCCATGTTTTTGCTCTTTTGCCGCGAGTTCGGCTGAGATGGATTCCAGAGATAGCAGCACCATGTTTTCTTAGGTGTAGACGATCTCTGCACCAGTCAAGCTTAGTGTTTACTTCTTCAGTCTGTTCCTTTGTATTTTTGTTGAAGACCTTCAGAGCAGCCTTCTGTGCAAGAATAGGATCTGCACTTATTTCAGCATCTTCATCCACAAAGTCTGATGCAAGCCTTCGGGCGGCTTGAGCAGAGAGGAAGGCTTCCTTCTGCTTTTTATTGTGCTCCTCCTGAGCCTGTACAGCAGCGTTGTATTCTTCTTGTGATAGATAGGCGAACTCGGAGTCACAAGAGGTACGAAAAGGAATTTTTACTCTTGTACTCTCGAGTCGCTCTATCACGGCGTCTAAACGCCCATCCCTGTTGACAATAGCAGAGTTGTCAGGGTAATTCTCACCTTCAGATCTAGGAGAGTTAGAGGGAGGATATCTGGGAGAAGAGGCAGGGGTAGAGAAGTCATCAGAGATGAATTCATCATCTGATGAGAGGCAAATGGTTTCAGGAGGGGCTCGGATTTCAGGGGTTCTAGAAGAGGATGCTTCAGGGTTAAAGCGGGTTGGTCTAGAAGGAATGGTTTCAGTGTTTAGGGGTGTTACTCTGAAAGTCATTCTGCTTAATTCAGCTCTTGTCTGTTCTGATGGACTATTCTCCATAAGGCGAATAATCTCACCAGTGACAGAGCCAAAGTTCACATCCTGAAAGTCAGAGTTTTCTTGGTTTTCAGGCTCAGAGGTTTGTTTAGGAGAAGAATGGGGTGTTGGTTCAGGGGTAGGTTGTTTTGGTGGTTGGTAGACAACCATTTGTAGGTTGTTTATTAGAGAGTCATCAGAGGAGGTGTCGAGGGTTATGGTTTCAGGTGCAGGTTTAGGTTTAAGGAGAGAAGAGATTGGTTGGTTATCAGAGGATGAGGGAGAGGATGGTAATAGTAACGTACCAGGTGCACCGAGGTTCTCCCCCTGAGATTGTGCAGGCCCTGGAGTGGGCGTTGGGGTTGCAGCCTTCTCGACGAAGATATCGTCGTCTTCATCATCATCTTCATCTTCTTCATCTTCCTCGTTCATTCCCCCTTGTTCGTTGGTTCTCCAGTTGGTGGAGGGGGAATAAACGGACTGGTCTCTAGGCTGTCTCTCCCCCTCAACAGGTGCCTGGACTAAGGCGGCTGTTGATAAGTTCCTCTGGAGGAGAGAGGCCATGTCGCTAAGGACTTTGCGTGAGATGAAGGAAGATGAGATCAGGGATTGCAAAACATCCCTGTCTGCCGCGGTGAATGACGGAGGCGGTGCAGGAGCAGAGGTGAGGGCGTTGACAGCAGTGGTGAGGCCAGTCACCTGCTCCTGGAGGGCGCGGAGGCCTGCTTCCTGAGCATCCAACCTCTGAACCACTGTTGATTGGAAAGTGGTGAGAGAGTTGGTGCTGTTGTTGATGGTGGTGGAGAGTGCAGGCAGAGCAGAGGCCTTCAGGTCATCAATAGATGCCTGAAGGTTGTTGGAGGAGGTGGCCACTTGTGAGACCTTGTCATGGATGTTATCCAGACAGGGAATCGTAAGGGTAACAGCCATAGGCGGCGGAGTGGCGGCGACGGCGGCGGCAGTGGCATTGGCGGCGGCGGCTTCAGCGGTACTGGCAGCGGCCTTTGCAGCGGCAAGTTCCAGTTCCAACGCCTGGAGGCGTGTCTGGTGCTCGTCCTCCTTCTGTTGGAGAGCTGTGCGTGCCTCCTGCAGTTGTCGTTCAGCGGACTGCCGACGTAGCTCAGCTGCGTTCAGCTGACGCTCGGCGTCCGTGAAGACAAAGTCATTGAAGGGGTCATCCTGATGAAGTTGGGGATGCCCTTCAGTGGCTGCTCCTAAAGAACCTGTAGACAGAGTAGCTAAGTGAGTACTAGAAGACTCATTAGCTTTCATAAAAGAAGAGACAGTAATATTTTGCTTAAAAGTATTACCTAAGGCTAGGAGGGTATCAGAGCGATTACCCCCCATGTTCTCTGAGTGTTCGAGGTGAACAACCTCAGGTTCTTGTTGTACAGGAGCAGAGATGGAAGCATCTGCAGGTGAAGAAGTTTTAGATAAAGGAGATGGTTTATTAAAGAGTTGAGGCAGGGTAATATAGTATTTCTTACCAGCCGCCTGTTTCTTTTTCTTCTGCGCCTTCGACTTGGCGCGTTTTGGAGGAGGTGGAGGAGTGGCAGAAGAAGGTTGGGGGCGCTTCTGGAGCGCAGATGAAGTGTTTGCAGCTGGGGAAGTCAGTATGGGGTTAGCTACTGACATAGCATGCAGAGAAATAGAAGAATGGGGTTTGGAAGAGAAGAGAGAGTACATACCTTCAGTGGGAGAGGTGGAGTGCTCTTCATCCTCCTGAACTGGTTCAGGAACTACTAGAACAGTGGAGAGAGGGACGTCGTCAGGTTTTGGAGCAACCTGATCCAGGAACTTAGGCCCGAGGGCGTAGTTGTTGGAGTTCCCGATTTTGGGGTAGTTTGGCCCCATATGCAGTTCCAGGACTCCCGAGAAGAATCTGGTGAAGGCGACGTTGACGACCCGCTTCGTGTTCCTGACCTTCTTGACCATGTCCTCCCATATGCAGCGAGCATAGTCAAACTCGCGATTTTTGATCGCTGAGAAGACCATGTGCTGAATCACGGTGGGGAACTGCTCCGTGCTTCCTGTCTTGCCAGATAAGCACAGGCCAAACGTATTCCATATATAATAGAATGTAGCGTTCAGGCCTGTCTTATGGACAGTCGCAGCAGTCTTGGGAAGCATGACGCCATCCTTCACAGGCCATCTGTAGCCAATGGCGTCCAAGAACTCGATGATTTCGTCGGAGGTAGGAGCAGGAGGGAAGCGTTTCTTCTTTGGGAAGTTCAGTACGTTCCTCAGAGTTCCGAAGCCAAAGGAAATGATATTTTCCTTGATCTGGAACTTGATGACCTCCCTTAGGACACCTTTGGAGTTCCTTTCCTTAGCAACAGTGGCAGTAGACCATAGTTGTTGCAGCATCGGTTTGTTCGGCTTCGGGTCTATTGTAAAAGCCGTCTTCAGGGGGCTGCTCAGGAGGAAGTTCTTAGCAGGCAGCAGATATTCTTTGCCTTCTGGAATGTCAAACAGGCCAACGACGTTGTTCTGCTTGAACTGTACGTCGTGCTGCGGAATTACGATCGGCAGGCTTTCAGTAGCGGTTTGTAGAGGTGTAGCTTCGGAAGAGAGTTGGGCGTCCAAGGAGGAAGTAGTAGCAGCCATCCTGTTAAACACAAAAATAACATATGTGGATGATTAAAGATCCAAAATATGCATTTTTCTTCATTTTTCAATGAACACAGAATATGTTCATAAAAATGGTGAAATCCTTTATACTTGGAATGGATTAGATACCAAAATTCACAAAAGGAATGTGTTTTGGTATTAAAAAGAAACTTTTATTTTGATGAGAAGATATCAAAATAAGAGTTTATGATTTGTCTTAAAAGAAATAAGAAAATCATATAAAATGTTTTAACAAAAATCTCAGAAGATTTTGGGAAAAACTAAGATCAAACGAAGTGATCTTAGGGTTTTTGGAAGAACGCATACCAGAATAAGTTGTTTATTTGAAAAAAAAAACCAACTTACAATGTGGAAAGAACAAAGAAAAAGAGACACTTACGATGATCTTGTGTAAAGGAAAGTGATGAGTGTTCTTAGTGTTCTTGAGAGAAAACTTGTTCTTGCTTTTTCTTGCTAGATTGCTTAGAGAGAATTTGTGAGCGTAAAGAGTGTGAAGGATTACGAGTGAGGTTTTTATACCTCGTGGTAGGAGAGAGAAAATGGATGAGAGAGAAAAGAGCGGCTAAATTCAAACGTAATGATGAATAAAGGAGGTTCTACGCGCGTTCACGCGCCTGACACACGTAGTGGGGAACAGGAAACGTCCCATTACGTGTCAGTGCAGATGAAAAGTTTGTTTTATTTGAAAAGATAAAAACCGCCTTTTCAGGGGATGATTCCATTTTGGTGAAAGATATGTTTTATAGGAATCAGAGTACTTATCAGATAAGTACTGTTTTGGGAAAATCCTCTTATCACATTTAATGCGATAAGGTTTCAGGAGCAGAGGGAAGAAATACTTACCTGAGAATCATCAGTATTCGGATATTGAACAAAGATTTTGTAAGTACTGAATAGAGTCATCCTCTGATGAGAGTTAGTTCAGGAGTTGTTAAAGAAAGAGTCCTGAGAATGATTATTCTATAGGATTTAACAACTGTTTGTCCTGATAAACTTCAATCATCAGGATTTAACATCCCAAGTTCACTGATGAGCATATTAAAACGCGTCACATCCTGTGGTTTGGTAAAGAGGTCAGCAAGCTGATATTCAATAGGGACAAAATGGAGTTCAATATCACCATTCATCACATGATCCCTGATGAAGTGATATCTCACTTCAATGTGCTTTGTCTTGGAGTGTAAGACAGGATTGTTGGTGATGGCTATCGCTGAGGTATTGTCACAGTAGATAGGAATTTTAGAAAGTTGTATGTCATAGTCCTGAAGTTGATTTCTCAGCCACAGGACTTGAGCACAACAGATTCCTGCTGCAACATATTCAGCTTCAGCAGTTGATGTGGACACAGAGTTCTGCTTTTTGCTAGTCCAACTCACCAACTTGCCACCTAGCAGGTGACAACCACCAGTGGTGCTTTTCCTGTCAATCTTACATCCTGCAAAGTCACTATCAGAATAAGCTGTTAGATCGAACCCTGAGTCCTTGGAGTACCAAAGACCCAGATTAGGAGTTCCCTTCAGATATCTGAAGATCCGCTTTACAGCGGTCAGATGGGATTCTTTGGGTTCAGCCTGATAACGAGCACATAGACATGTAGAATACATGATATCAGGGCGACTAGCTGTAAGATACAGCAGAGAGCCGATCATTCCTCTGTAGAGAGTCACATCGACAGATTTCCCTTTGGAATCCTTGTCAAGTGTCAGAGGAGGAGCCATTGGAGTCTTCATCGGTGTACAAGATGTGAGATCAAATTTCTTCAGCATCTCATGTACATATTTACCTTGATTGATGAAAATTCCCTTTTCAGATTGCTTGATCTGAAGTCCTAAAAAGAATGTTAGTTCGCCCATCATAGACATTTTATATTCAGATTTCATGAGCAACTCAAACTTTTCGCAGAGTTTGGGATTTGTGGATCAAAAGATAATGTCATCGACATATATCTGGACAAGAAGGATATGCTTAGGATATTTCTTTAGAAATAAAGTGCTATCGATCTTTCCACGCACAAAACCTTTAGAGAGAAGAAAGGTTGAGAGGGTATCATACCAGGCACGAGGAGCCTGTTTTAACCCATAGAGAGCCTTGTTTAACTTGTAGACGTGATCAGGGAACTTAGGATCTACAAAACCAGGAGGCTGAGCCACATAGACTTCTTCATTAAGTTTTCCATTCAGAAAGGCATTTTTAATGTCCATTTGATAAACCTTGAAGTTCATATGTGCTGCAAAAGCTAGGAAGAGTCGAATTGCTTCGAGCCTAGCAACAGGAGCAAAGGTTTCATCGTAATCAATGCCTTCTTCCTGCCTGTATCCCTGAGCCACAAGGCGAGCCTTGTTTCGAATAATCGTACCAATCTCATCAAGTTTATTTTGAAAAATCCACTTGGAACCAATGATAGTACGTTTTCGAGGCCTAGGGACGAGAAGCCAGACATTGTTTCTGATGAACTCTGCTAGCTCTTCCTGCATGGCTGAGACCCAGGCAGGATCACGCAAAGCATCATCTATTTCTTTAGGTTCATTTTCAGAGATAAAATTTACATAAAGACAGACGTTACCAGATTGGCGTCGAGTTTTAATGCCAGAGGAGGGATTACCAAGAACTTGATCAATGGGATGATCCTTGGTCCATCGAAGAGCAGGTGGCTGATACACCTGTCCTGAAGTGGAAGCTTCATTTATTGATGGATCAGGGAGTAGATTTGTAGGAGTAGGCTCACTAATAGTGGTTTGAGAAAAGTCTTCACTGTTAGTGGGTTGATCAGGTTCAGATGGTATGATTTGGGTGATTGGAGTGGCATTTATCAGAGGTGGAGAGGATGTTTCATTGGGTGGTAAAGGAGGATCTTCTTCAAAACCATCAGGAAGGTCTTGAGGAGATGGATCAGCAATAGGAGGTTCAGGGACTTGAAAGAAAGAATCAGCCCACTGATTGATTTCAGAATTTTCATGAGGGTGAGGGAAGGTAGGACCCGATTCATCAAACTTGACATGAATTGTTTCCTCTATAGCTTGTCTTCGTTTGTTGAACACACGGTAGGTTTTAGAAATGGATGAGTATCCAAGGAAAATTCCATCATCAGATTTGGAATCAAACTTCCCAAGATTATCTTTGTTGTTTAGGATGTAGCAAACACAACCAAAGATATGGAGATGTTCGATTGATGGCTTCCTGTTACGAAAGAGTTCGTAAGGAGTTCTTCTGAAGCGTTTGACTATCAGAGATCTGTTCTGAGTATAGCAAGCAGTATTTACAGCTTCTGCCCAGAACTGAGTGGCAAGGTTGGCTTCACTCAGCATAGATCTTGCAGCTTCAATCAGCGTCCTGTTTCGTCTTTCAGCAACACCATTTTGCTGAGGAGTTCTTACAGAGGAGAAGTTTTGAGAGATACCTTTCTGTTCGAAGAAGGTTTCCAGGGTACTGTTTTTAAATTCAGTTCCATGGTCACTTCTTATTGATCGAACAATAAGGTTGTTGAGCTTTTCCATCTTCCTGACGAACAGGATGATTTCTTCAGGAGCATCACTCTTGGCACGAAGAAAGAATACCCAAGTGTATCTGGAATATTCATCAACAATTACCAGAGTGTATTTCTTTCCAGCAATGGATTGGACGTTGACTGGTCCAAAGAGATCCATGTGGAGAAGTTGTAGAGGAGAGCTGATGGAGGAAATTTGCTTGGACTTGAAACTAGCCCTGGTCTGTTTTCCTTTTTCACATGCTGAACAAAGAGACACCTTTGTGTAGCGAAAGTCAGGAAGACCAATGACCAGGTTGTCAATGCAGAGTTGATTCAGCGTCTTGAAGTTGAGATGAGATAGACGCTTGTGCCATAGCCAATTTGTATCAGTGGAAGCACGGGATACAAAACAGAAGTTGTCAGTGGAGGTGTTCATGTTGATGATGTAGATGTCTGCTCGTCTAACACCAGTGAGAATGACTTCCTTTCTTCTGTTCTTAACTTTGCACTTTTTCTTAGAGAAAGAAACTTTGTGATTCTTATCACACAGTTGACTGATGCTCAGAAGATTATGCATCAGGCCTTCAACATAAGCAACTCTTTTGAAAGTAGTTACTCCGTTGGTTAGTGTGCCATACCCTCGGGTTTGGCCTTTACCGTTTCCGCCAAAGGTCACATCAGGACCTCTTTCTTCACGGTAGTTAGAGAGGACAGATTTTGAACCAGTCATATGTCGAGAGCATCCAATGTCCAGGTACCAGATGCCCTTATCCTGAAAAATTTAGAGTTTAAGTTTTTCTTGGTACCCATAGAACTATGGATCCAGAATTATCAGTAGGACTGGTGGAGTCAGTGGCAGCCTTAACTGATTTATCAGTTCTTGAGGCTGGAGTCTTGACTGAAGGAACAGTCTTGACAACCTTCTTTCCTTTGACTGATTTCTCAGTCTTGGGAACCTTCTTTACCTTAGCTGATTTTTCAGCTTTGGTAGCATCAGGACACTTACTCGCAATATGGTCATTTAATCCACAGTGATAACATTTGCGATATTGAAAGCGTTTAGTGTGGTCCAGAAAGTTTTTGAACTTTAGGTGAGCAGGACCAGCACCAAGTATGCCTTTAGCATTGGACATTGGAGGAATTGGTTTCTTCTCCTGAGTCTTTTGCTTCAGGTCAATCTTCAGTCTGGGAGCAGGATTTTGAGAGAAAGATTTTGATCCTGAGACTGAAGGACCACCACCCAGAACTTTGTTCTTGGGTTTAGGACTCTTGGTCTTTGAAGGTGTTACAGTCTTAGATTTTTCTTTGACTGTGTTCTTTTTGCTCTTAGGAGCACCTTCAGAGTGTGTGTTAGAAGAAGAAGGGATATTTTCAGAAGCATTAGGAATGGGAATAGAAGAGACAAATTTTCCAAATTTGAGCATGGAACTTTCATACTTAGTTTCTTCATACGTATATCTATGAGTGAATCCAAGACCTCTTTTGCTTTTGTCAGATCTCCCTGAAGCTAATATTTCATCAACTTTTTCAGAGGCGTCACTCCATCCTTTGATGGTGACTTTTTCAGCATTTAATTGAGCAAGGGCTTTTTCTTTGGCAGCAAGAGCCATTTCTCTTTCAATACAGAGAGTTTTATTTACAGTGACCTGGTCCTTATAATTTTCTTCCAAAATGGTAAGCTGTTTTATTTTTTCTTGACATTCTTTGAGTTGTCCTCTGAGATCAATATTCATTTTTTCAGCAGAGGTTTTACCATTAAGGGCTTTGTAAAGATCGAGAGTGACCAGGTCCAACTGAGTTAAGCTTTCAAGAGGGATGAGAGGAATAGGTACCTGACTGGAAGAATCAGTCGCAGAGGTGGAAGCTTCAGGAGTTGTGGAAGAAGAAGCTTCAGGAACCTGAGTAGGAGTTTCTTCAGGGACCTCTTCTATCTTAGCCATGAGGGCTAAGGTAGGTTCCTCAATTATGGCCATCAGTGCCACTTGAGTGTCTTCCTCATCAGATGAGTCATCAGAGGAGACATCATCCCAGTCGCAGTCTTCTGCGATTAAACCTTTGCCTTTGCGCTGAGTTTTCATCTTTTTGTATTTTTCTTTCAGACGCTGGTTTTTGGGATTCTTGGAAGAAGATTTAGCAGAGGAGGGAGCAAACTGACTTTTCCTGTACCTGCAATCATTAGCAAAGTGTCCTTTGCCCTGACAGTTGTAGCAGATAGCAGTAGCCTTATCAACAGGGTCTGATTTAGGCTTGTCAGTAATAGTAAGATGTTTCTTTTTGTGGAAGTTTCCCTTTTTGGCAAACTTCTTGAAAGATCTGGTTAAAAGAGCAAGAGATTCATTGAATTCAGGATCTTCTTACATGTCAGAGTCAGAAGATTCTAATTCAGTAATAGTTACTGAAGAAGAAGTGGCAACAGTAGGAACTGAGTCAGAGACCAATGCAACAGAGTTGCTTTTGGTGTCTTTAGAGTCTCTTATGAGATTCTTTTTCAGTTTCTTCTGTTGTTCTCGGTTGAGAAGAATACCGTACAACTCACTTAGTGTGAGTGTCTTTATGTCCTTTGACATAGTTAAGCAGGAGG
The DNA here is from genome assembly GCA_030169165.1 of Centaurea solstitialis. Lineage (NCBI taxonomy): Eukaryota > Viridiplantae > Streptophyta > Magnoliopsida > Asterales > Asteraceae > Centaurea > Centaurea solstitialis. The sequence goes on from CM058047.1 coordinate 45,965,026, forward strand.
TGTAAATTTCCCAATGTTCAGGAAGAGCTTCCATAAACTTGGTAACCACCTCAGAGTTAGAGTAGGTAGTACCGATAGTCTTCAGATCAATCAGCAGACAGTTGAATCTCTGATGTAGCTGGGAGAGAGTTTCATCCTTTTGATGAATAAAGCTTTCGTACTGTCGAACCAAGAAAATCTTTCTTGATTCCATGAGAACAGCAGTACCTTCATATTGAACACAGAGAGTGTCCCATATCTCCTTAGCAGAGCGAAGGTGAAAGACAAAGTGGAATACATCGTCAGGAAGTGACATGGCAATGAGAGACCTAGCCTTAGTGTCAATGTTGACCAGGCGTCTGTCTTCATCATTCCAGTCAGTTACGGGCTTCACCAGCTGCCTTTCAGGTACAGCTGGTTGGCCAGCAGCAGCAGGAATGGGGTGGACGGTTTGTGTAGGCACATGTGGTCCATTTTCCAGAAAGTATGGAATCTGGGGATCAGAACCAGAGAGAAAGAGTTCCATCCTGGTTTTCCAAAGAGAGAAGTTATCCTTGTTAAACCTAGGAGGCTTTCCAGCAGAGCCGGTATCAAAGTAGTTATCCTTAGCTTGAAGAGCCATGGAATAGAAAGAAGGATCACAAGATTTTTCTAAGAAGAAAATGAGAGCTTGTATCTGCTCTGATACCACTTGTTGGTCCCAAGTAGGTGACCTTCAAGCTAGGATAGTGTTTGGGATTATAGAAGGGGGGGGGATGAATATAATCACACAATTTTTCACTTTTAAATTCTTGTTATATTAACAATATGAATTTACAGATTGTTGCGGAAATAGAAAAGACAAATAGTCTAAACTAAACAATCTAAGTTCTTTCACTATGCACTAAGTGAGAAGATGTAAGAAAGAAGATAGAGGGTAATAAGAAAGAAAGGACTTGAGTATTTTTGGATGCAGAAGAGGTATGGAGAAAATCTTCTCCACGTCCAATTTATACTCCATGCATTAAATGCATGCAGACCTACTTTTGTGACGTGTCACGCTGTAGTTGGTCTGTTGTACTATTTACTATAAACAAATACTTTTTGCATGGTGTGCAAAAGGAGTATGTTTGCAAACAGTTGCCTTGAGGTCTGATAAGTACGGAGGGAACAGTAAAGAGACTGTCCTTATGTACTTTTGTGTCAGTAAAGGCGGATAATCCTTCTGTGCATTAGATTAAGACACTTTTCTAAATCTTCAGTAGCAGGATACTGATCAGTGACTAGGGTCCTGATACTGATGAAGCTCAGGGTCACTTGTATCCTGTTGAGTCTTCAGGATGTCATACGATATTGAGCAGCCTGCTATCACTGAATTCCGTCTTCAGATCACGAGCATGCTGTTCCTGTCATCAGCTATTTCTTCGACGTCGCTGATGGTTCTTTGTGTATGATCTTAATGTCTTCAGGAGGTCTTCACTTCAGTGGATAGGATCAGTCGACTGCAGAACAGACTCGTTCGTCTCCTGATCCTGATCCTGATTACTATAAAAATAAGTTACAGCATAAGTAACATGGAATAACACAGAACAGACTCAGTGATAATTCCTCAAGCTATAACGGAAGTAAAAACCTATTCACTAAGTAAAGATTCAGGATCATTATCATTTCATCAGGTCTTAGGAGAGCTGGATCAACAGTGCTATATCCAAGACACCTACTATGTACGACTTTAGGTTCATGAATCTTGGATATAAAATCGTCTTTATGAAAGAGTCAGATGATCCTAAGCAATTGAAGGAAATTGAAAAGAAAGAGAAAGATAGGAAAAACAAACACTCAATTCCCTTCAATTACAATTCTCTCAACGCCAGTTATGCAACGCGTGAGATCCCTTTGTCCAGGGACTTCATGCCAAGCTATACTGAGGGTGAGATGAATCAGGAAGTTCCAATCCTTGAAAAAATTTACAAAGATAACAAAACCTTTTATGAGAATAGGATTGCTAAACTTGAGGCTGAACTCGAGGATGAGAGGCGCATGAGCCTTATGTTGGGATTTTGTGAGATCCTCGTATCTAACTGACACGAGAAAAACTGTGATCTCAAACCTAACTAGATTGAGATACACGACAAAACCACATGAAACAAACTGTTCCAAAAGGGTTAAACAATCAAACCTAACTGGTTTGATTAAGCGGAAGCATAATGATATAAATCCCGAAAACATCACAGATCTTAATTATTTATTCTATTATACAATTAGTAATAATTATAGGTTTAGAATTATTACCTGGATTGCTTGAGATAAATCCACCCGTAATCGACCAAACGAAATTCCTTCTAGCTGGATCTAACCCCGAACTATCACGAACAAATGGTACGCGAAAAACACAATCGAATAAACACGAAAACTGAAACTGGTTTTCGGGTTTATGATAATGTCGACAGAGAAAGAGAGAATGGAGAGAGAGAGAGAGAGAGAGAGGTTTCTTGGTGTGAATTGAATTAATGAATCAGTGAACAAAACTGATAGCCTAGCATATCTATTTATATGGAAAACCTTCCATATATCAGATAGCTTCCATAGTTATCTGTATTCTTTCTTTCACTCCAAGAAAGAATACCTTCCATAATTATCTCTTATTCTTTCTTTCTCTCCAAGAAAGAATACCTTCCATAATTATCTCTTATTCTTTCTTTCTCCTTAAGAAAGAATATTCACTAATTATTATATTAACTATATAATAATTAATTCTAGATAATTAGTTACTTATTATTATATATTTATTTAACTAATAAATATATAACCTTAATTATCTGAAACCTTTTACTTAGGGGTTTTTATAGAAAACACCCAAGTGTTTTATAATTTACTATTATAAAACAAACTCTCCAACCTGGGGTTATTTTACTATGTGAATTATAGGTTCTCACAGGTGTGACCCTTAAGTGTCTTATAACGTTGGATATGCAATCAAACAGTTTGTCAACTTATGCACATAATTGCTAACAGACTCCCACTTGTGCAAGTTGGCAATACCAGATTGATGGCACGGACCTAAGGAGGCCCCTAGACAGGCACTTAGGCTAACCAGGTTATAAGCACTCTTATACCCAGGTAGGTGATAAAACGTTCCCCAAAAGGAAACAACATTTATGAACATACTGTCCACAAATCGGGTATAACTAGGTTTTTCCTTTTGCATCACGATATTTCATCTATGAGTATCAGCATGGATAAAGTCAACTCTGAATACTCATGATTATGTTTCTCAACTATCCGACCTCTACTGATTGGTAAACGACAAAGAACAAATCAGTTCATTTGGGCATGGCCATGCACTTCATCAGTCTTTTTTTCAGTCAGTCAAGGGGCCCGGAAATATATCTCTTCATAGAAGAGGTGCAAATCCCATCTTGCATATCTGCATTTGTCACCACGGCTTCCGCTGAATCTAGTTACGCCCCGTATGACCACCCTGTTACGGCGTGATGTTAGAAACGTACTAAGTATCCAACGGTCCTCGTAATGTCAAACCAAATACCTCAGTTGCTAAGGACAACCTCTGGGAGTTTTACTCATGACTAAATCCATGGAGTAATCTCAACCGGCGGATCACATCCGATATTCGCTGCTCTATCGAATATCCGTGCAGTTTTTGGTCTACATCACTTGTAGCTGTTATTCAACGACTGATCATAACTACCCAAAAACCCACGATGACTTTGTAGCCCTATCAGGTTCCCACCTAGATAAGTTGTCACGGATAATTTGAAATAAAAACTGAAACTGGCTTTTATTCCCGGATCAAAAACATGCTAAGTGTAAAGGAAACAAATAAACTAATTTCGTATAGTCCATATTCCACTCTGTAATAATAACGAAATTAATGGCATTTCTAAGTTACCCTTTTATAGTGTCTATTCAACGTATACTAAATACTGATTTAAACGAAGTATCACCCTCCTTCAGTTTAAACCCTTTGATTAGTGTTTACCGTACCAATCAAAGAAACAACCAAAACAATACAAGTTTAGTATCAACTGATACTTTATACTTGATTCTGCTAATTTCGTTTTGCAAACACTCTAAAACAAAATTAGACTTTTCTTTACCATATTCCCTGATCCTGGAGATACTGGAACAACTCCTAGATACTTTGAATATGTAAAGTCAAACTGCAACTTTCCATAGTTGCTGTGTAGATGAATGATTTCTACCTGAAATCAAAAAAAAATTTCCATTTACCAAACTGGCAAATCCAGGAAATTTATTCTAGTGTTTTACAACACTTTAGAGTCCAAAAGATACTTAATATCTTAATTAATCCAACACTATTTAATTATTGATTTTCTCAAAGTCAATTATGACTTTATATTGTCTCAAAATATGAAACTATTTTTCTATCCTTTTTAACTAAAAGGTATATTTTATATCTTATGAATTTATATCCTACCTGGATTATAATTCCGAGATATATCAAATCAATAATAAATATATATACATATATATATATATATATATATTTTATTCTTTATCACAGACCTGGATATAGAATAAACTAGGCTCACACTAACCTATATGAAAACTGACTATTACTCAAAATCAACTATTGACTTAGTCAAAACATGATTACTTAGTCAATTCTATTTTAAGTAATAAATCTTAAGTCTTTAGACTTCTTTGCCGGAATTTTAACATTTATAAAACTTAACTGGATTATATCGAATCCTAATTCCAAGACTTGGAATTTCCTAGTTTTATAAATACTGATGTTATCAACGTCATCTGAGATAACATCCTAAATTCTTTCTAAAACATATGAGTAATTAAATCTGACTATAAAATACCTTTATAATCTCTTTTACTCATGTATGTTTTATTTCAAAAACACATTCCTAAAATAATAGTACTTCGTGCGTTTTTTACAGTTTTCATATAACTATTACTTCAAATCAATTAATTAAAACATTGAAGTAATAGACAACATCTAGGATCTACTATTTGAATCAAGTCAATCTTGACTTTGAATAGATTCAAAACATTATGCACAAAATATTAAATCAAGACAATAATTTTAAAACTTTAAAACCAATTTAAGAAACCATAAATATCAAAAGTAACAACCATCCAAAAATTGTTTTAAAACCATAAACATAAAATTGTCTTGATAAATATCTAATGATAAACTTGCATGTAGATCCTCGCAATCCTGGGCACCTCACTTTTGACCACCTGCAATTAAAACATTTGCACTAGGTGTCAACATACTTGTAAACTAACAAGTGAAAGTGATAAATCAAAGCAGTCACGAATACCTGAGGTGTTAATACCTGCTTCGTGACGCTTTGGGCAGTTCTGCCTCCAATGACCGACTTCATGACATCTGAAGCATCTGTTCTCGGTCCTTGCTTTGCTAGGCTTCACTTTCTTGCCCTTGCCCTTGCGTTTGTCATTATTCTCGACTTGGTCACACTCTGGCAAGCCTGAGCCTGGCTTTTGCCTTTACTGGTGTTTCCATGCCCACACTTTCTCTTTACCCCACCATCTCTAACCATGAGCACATCCTTGGTCTTGGTCCCGGTCCCCATACTCAACTCAGCGGTTTTCAACATGGAATGTAACTCAGCAATTGTCTTTTCCATGTTGTTCATATTATAATTGATTACAAACTGTTTGTAATCCTCAGATAGTGAGTTGAGTATCGTATCCGTTGCTAACTACAACGGAACTGGGTGACCAAGCCTCTCTAAGTGATCAATATGCCTCTTCATTTTCATGACGTGATCACTAACCGAGGTCCCCTTGGCCATCTTGCACGCGTTCGGTGCCCTGGTGGCATCATAACGCTATGTGCGTGCTTGCGTCTGAAACATGTCCCTCAACTGGCGGATCATGTCATAGGCATTAGTGTTTATGAGACCTGTTTGCAGATCTGGGCTCATAGTCGCAAGCATGAGACAGCCAACGTCCAACAAATCGTTAGAATGCTTTCTATAAGCATTTCTCACATTGGCAGCTGCATTTGCTGGAGGAGCCTCGCCTAGAGGATCTTCTAGGACGTACCACTTCCTCTCATGCCTGAGCACAATCATCAGATTGCGCTCCCAGTCGAGGAAGTTAGCTCCAATGAGCTTGTCCTTTTCGAGAATGGAGCGAAGAGACAGGTTATTAGTGTTGGTTACAGTGTTTGCCATCTACACATTTAAAAGATTTGGTTTTAGTAACTGTGAATAGACTCCCAACAAGTATCAATAAACCCTTAAATGATAAGTATTGGACTAGGATCCTTATTTCGCACATCCTGATGTACGGCTTGCTCACGTCACACCAGGCCCGTACTATTTCGGTAGGTAAGGACTTTTACCAATCACATCCAACTGACATGACTCCTAGATCTTTTCGGGACATCGGGATTTACCGTACATGTTTTAGTCCCTCTAAGTGCACTTTGGCCCGATACGACACGGTAAACATTATAGAACCAAAATCGATCGCACCACTTGGGAATGGTGTACTTATCACACCCCTCTCAACTTGGGGTTTGAACGTGAGTGCCCAAGGCTTGTTCTCTTCCAACACCCACGTACCTTACGCCAAAAGGGTCCCCAAGTGGGTTGCACTTACTGATCTATGATTTTCTAGGGTTTTGAAAAAGTTTTGGAAACCCTTTTTAATTTCCAGTATTTTGAAAAAACTTGCTATTTAAAACTAACTGTTTAAAAGGCAACTGATGTTTTATAACCAACTATTATTAAACATACACGCTATTTAAAACTAACTGTTTTAAAAGCACTTGATTAATTAAAACTAACTATTTTAATAGCATGACTGCTAACCAAAACTAACTGTTTTGAAAACATACCTGTTGACTAAAAACTAACTGTTTTGTTAACATGCCTTTATTAGAAAAACGATCTTATAAAAAATATAAGGTTTATTTAAAAATAAAATCTACCGTTTGAAAAGGTTTGAAAAACTGGTAATTTTAATTTTAAAAACATATTAGATCTCATGATTAAATAGTTTTAAAACTCTCTCTTAATTTTAAAATGTTTGATAAAAGCTAAGCATGCAATAATTATCAACTAATCATGAGCAAACAGATAAACATATTTACGCAGTTAAATATTAACAACTACGCAGTTAAAACGTCTAATTATAGATTTGCCAACTAATTCCTAAAGGACCAAAATGACCTACTAATTATAAGTCTTCAAACTTCTCGCGTAGCTCCCACTGGCCTCGGCACCTCTGATGGAACTCCGGAAGGAAAAATATTTAAGAGCTATCCTAAGGTCATTTACATTATAACGAAGTTGTAATTGGCACGCAGGCCTCTCCAAAAATAAACCAAGGGTCTAAGTTGGCAAATCCTATAACAGACACAAATAATATACACAACAGGTATAATTACATTTTATGCAAACAAACAAGCAACATATATATGGCATAAAACAAGTCCTAGATCCGTTAAATAACATCTCGTTTGGTTTATCGCAAAACATGGTTTTAACTGATTTAAAAACAAACTGTTTTATAAATCGAAAGTAATATTTTATTCTGAAATCGGTTTTATAAAATTACCTAAGATTTATAAACTATAAATCTATTTTATAAAATAAAACCAATTTTCTAAAATATTCGCTTTTATCCAAAATTACATCAAACCGGACATTCCGAACCAACTGGTCGGAACATTAAATACTAGCCCAAAAACTGTGTTGTGGTTCGACCAACTGGTCAAACATGACACCTGACCCATTTGACAAAAAACCGGGTCAAATAACTGATTTGATAAACACAGGGATAATTAAAAAAATCCCATTATTATAATTTATAAGACAAATAAAATTATCTGATAAAAAATAATTTGGATAAAAATTCTAAAACCAAACACTCTCTTTTTGGGCCTCAAACTGGATCCAATAAATTCCGGGCTTTGGGCCTGTTTGCATCGAGGCCCAATTAGATCGAAAAACCCAAAAATTGACCCGTGATCGACCGACAACTCGTCGCCAATCACGTAATTGACTGGTGACGATAGTAGCTTACGACCACCACTATCACCGTGGTTGCCGGCGTTTTATCAAAACAACACACCACCGCCGTTGCCGCTAAGGCGGCCGGCAGTTATCAAAACAAAACACCATCGCTAGCACCAATCGCTGCTGGTCGGCGATCAATCGACGGCTGTCGCCGTCGTCCTCGATCGCCGGCGATAACCACGGCGATTCTGCCGGTGACGATAGCAGCGAACTGCCACCACCGTCCCACGGCTGCCGTCGAAAAAACAAACCACACCATCATCGTCATCATCGCAATCGGCGGTCAACAAACCACCACCGCCGTTGCGATCGACGCCACAGCACCGTCGTACGACAACTCACTCGCCGCCAATCACCACGACTGGTGATCGCACGGCTCCGGCGATGATCGGCGGTAACGCCAAAACATCACCACCACCGTCGCTTTTGCGATTGGAAACCGCCGGCTACCACCCTCGCGACGACAGCAGCCGGTGGCCGCCATCGCCGCTGCCACCACGCACACCACCATCGCCGATTAATCGGCTTTAGTGGTCGGTTCGATTTCTCGGTCGATCGTGACAAGCCACGCCGCCGCCGCTCACGGCCACCACCAAACTGGTGGTTTATCCACGGCTGATGTTCGGTTCGGTCACCATCGCCGATCACAGCCGCCATCGAACCGGTGGTGCGGCTTCGGCGATCCGGCTGCCGGTTCGGTCGGCCGCTGCCGCCGTTCAGCCGCCGTCGTGGTTTGGGAGGCGATCGGTGAATGGTTCAGTTGCGGTGTGCCACCGTTCCGCCACCGATCATGTTATCGTGTGTGCTTTCAGTTTTTCAATTTTTAACGAGATAAACAAAAGAGATAAAACGAGAAACGAGAAATAATAACTGATAATCCTAAAATCTTAATACGAATCTGAAAAAGATTTTAAACTGATAAAAATCAAATTTTACACGAACCGATTATCAATAAACTTTATTTGCAAGAAAAAAAAATTTAACGGATCTTAAACAGATAAATAAAACAAATAAACCTGTGGCTCTGATACCACTGTTGGGATTTTGTGAGATCCTCATATCTAACTGACACGAGAAAAACTGTGATCTCAAACCTAACTGGATTGAGATACACGACAAAACCACATGAAACAAACTGTTCCAAAAGGGTTAAACAATCAAACCTAACTGGTTTGATTAAGCGGAAGCATAATGATATAAATCCGAAAACATCACAGATCTTAATTATTTATTCTATTATACAGTTAGTAATAATTATAGGTTTAGAATTATTACCTTGATTGCTTGAGATAAATCCACCCGTAATCGACCAAACGAAATTCCTTCTAGCTGGATCTAACCCCGAACTATCACAAACAAACGGTACGCGAAAAACACGAAAATCGAAACTGGTTTCGAGTTTATGATAATGTCGACAGAGAGAGAGAGAATGGAGAGAGAGAGAGAGAGAGAGGTTTCTTGGTGTGAATTGAATTAATGAATCAGTGAACAAAACTGATAGCCTAGCATATCTATTTATATGGAAAACCTTCCATATATCAGATAGCTTCCATAGTTATCTGTATTCTTTCTTTCTCTCCAAGAAAGAATACCTTCCATAATTATCTCTTATTCTTTCTTTCTCCTTAAGAAAGAATATTCACTAATTATTATATTAACTATATAATAATTAATTCTAGATAATTATAAAACTAATTAATTACTTATTATTATATATTTATTTAACTAATAAATATATCACCTTAATTAATTATCTGAAACCTTTTACTTTGGGGTTTTTACAGAAAACACCCAACTGTTTTATAATTTACTATTATAAAACAAACTCTCCAAACTGGGGTTATTTTACTATCCGAATTATAGGTCCTCACAGGTGTAACCCTCAAGTGTCTTATAACGTTGGATGTGCGATCAAATGGTTTGTCAACTTATGCACATAATTGCTAACAGACTCCCACTTGTGCAAGTTGGCAATACCAGATTGATGACACGGACCTAAGAATTATAGGTACACATACTGCCAGTATATGTGACGCAGTCTCTGCTCCATCCATCACGAGTCTGAGTGCCGTGATCGGAACCCCAAGAGTGGCGTTCATGACGGGCGTTTCACAAGGACCGGTTGGAAGTTCTACCACGACTATCATCATGCCAACCGTGAATGTAGGCCACACCGTTGATTCAACGATTGTGCTAACAGAGCGTCTATGTGACCCTGGCGTTACTTACCCGGCATCTGTTGTCAGGGAGATGATCGAGAGCGCCTTAAAGGCTCAGATCTAGATGATACGGGAGGAGTTTTCTGGCAAGATTGCCGCCCTTGAGGCCCAAGTTAAGGGCAAAGGGAAGTCGACAGCGAGTGATACTACATCATCCCCCCGTACTTCACCACCGACTACACCCGACTACTCTGCTACTGATTTGAGGGAAGTATTGACTGCAAAGTTGCTCTCCCAAGGGAATCTCCTTGAGGATGAGGTCAACTTACTTGGATACTTGCAGCGGTCTTCATCATCCGACCTTCCAGCGAACCTTCCCGAGCCGACTATCGCACCCTCTCATGCGGTAGGCCCTTCCACCCAGTGGCTTGAAGGGAAGTTTGATGACCTCAAGGTAGAGGTGAGATCAAAGATTGCTGAGGTCAATGACTCTTCTTCAGACATTTATAAAGTTCTTGCGACCTCCTGCAGAGCAGCGGGCGAGCCACCGAAGAGATGACACGACGACCGAAATGACACCGATCGCCGTGAGGGGGAAATCAGCAAGGAGGCTCGGCATGACTCCTCAGTTTCAATAGGCACATCTTCCAACGCTGCGTCCGACACTCATATTGGTGCCAATGACCACCACTCACAGCCTGGTTGGAACTCGACGGCTGACGTTGATGGGATGGGTCAAGAGATTGTGATTTATGTTAGCTCAAAACCGGATCACATTTCTTCGATTCCTACCACATGCGTCCCCGCTTCTAATGATGAGCTTAAGGAGACTATCAATCTTGATGATATCTCCTCATATGATGATGATGAGTACTTGCAGTTTCCAGTCTTATTTGCCATTATTCGACATATCTTCACCTCACAGATCACTGATAACTCCAAAATTATACATGTTTTGATCGTTTCGGTTTGTAACGTTTTACCCATTTTAACCCATTTCTTGGGTGTTTTACTCACGAAAGCTACTGAATCTTGGTTTTATAGGTTTTGGAGGCCATTGAGCGGAAAAGTACTAAAAGTTGTGAAAAAATGGAAAAAAAAGTGCAAAAGTGATCCATAGAGGTTTCGCGTCCGCGAACCTTATAGTTTCGCGCCGCGAGGTGTGAAGTTTCTAGAAGATTCCTACTTTTTGGCTGATTTCGCGTTGGAGTTCAGAAGTTTAGCGCCACGAAGTAAGTGAAGACCCTCTATGGAAGATTCCAGAATGTGCTGAAAAAGGAAATTAAGGTACGTTTAGTGTTTCGGACCGCGAAGCTGCACCTCCGCGATCGCGAAGTGAGCCGGGCCAGCTTTTATAAATACAGGCTTCCATCCCTTTTATGATATAGAGTCATAAATTAATTAGCTTTATTCTTTAGAGTTAGTAGTTATTCAGAGTGAAAAAGAGAGAGATTTTAATGAGCTTTGAGCGTAAGCGGATTGTTACCCGGAGTTGCTTGTCCGGTATTCGATCATCTCCCGTTTCACGGTCGGTATAAAGTCTCTTCCTTTAATCATGTTTTCTGTTTTAGTAATGTCTAGTGAGTAGTTTTATTAGTAGTACCTATTGTGGTTTAGATGAACCTTGTTGGATGATGTTTTGGTTTTAATTGATTAATTAGTTTTGTTTGGTTTATTGAATGTTTGTCTTTGATTCCGATGTTAATGTTTTAACTGTGGCTATCTGAACTTGTTGCTTGGGTGTATCTATTTTTCTGACAATAAGATAGGTAGAATCCGTCAGGTTAATCAACCTCCTTTACCTCTCATTCCGATGACGCGGAGTAAAGTGGTAAGTAGTTTGCTTGGACCAAGAGTAGACTATTTAGTAAGATCCCACAAACTAGCATTAATTAGGGTGACTTTTGCTAGACTGCTTGACAACCAGTCCTTGTAATTGGGCCGGGAGACCAACCTGGTTTATAATCAGAGATAAAACATGTTAGGGTGCTATTTAGCTTAAATTCTTACAATAACCAACTAAACTATACTTTTGTGATTTAATTAACTCATCCACAAGGGGATTCAACTTAAACCATAATAAGTACTATCTTGTCTAGTATCTGTTTTAATTAAAGTTTTAATCTTTTTAGTGTTTTAAAATTGCTTTCATATAAAAACCCACCTTTTAGATTAATTGAACTTTATTAGATTTTTCTTGAATAACTTGACTGTTCCCAGTGGTAAGAACGATACTCGGACTTTCCTAAACTATATTGCTTTCGATCAGGTATGCTTGCCTGTGAGTATGGTGATTGGTTAGGTTATTTTGTGGTTAAACTTGGTTTTGTTTTATATATATATATTTTACACCATCAAGTTTTTGGCGCCGTTGCCGGGGAACGGTAGTTATTTCATTTAAATCTTTGTAGTTTAGTTAATCGATCCTTGTGAGGGATTTTATCCCTTGCAAGTTAGTTGCTTTCTAGTTAGTTTATTTTTGTTGTTTACTTTCTTTGTTTTCCGCAAGTTGCCCTTGATCTTTTGTTGTGATTTCAGTGAAGGATTAGTGGAGCCGTTTGTGGAACCGGAGAGAGAACTAAGGAAAAAGAACAAAAAGAAGTCAAAAGCAGAGAAAGCTCGTCCGAGAGCTTTGAATTTCGAAATGGGAGACAAAGCACCTATGTGGAATACCCGGAGGACCGCTCCTACCGTGCCGACACAACCGATCACGAAGCCGAATCTAGAAACGGAGATTAAGGGTCAATTCCTCCACATGATAATGGAGTTGACCTTTGACGGAAAAAACGATAGCAATCCTATCGTTCACCTTGAGAGCTTCGAGGAGATTTGTGATCTATTCAAAACCGAAAACAACCAGGATGCAATCCGTCTTCGGTTGGTCCCATTCACACTTACGGGAGAAGCTAAGGCTTGGCTTCGGTCTTTGGAGCCTAGTTCGATCGCTACTTGGGAGGACTTACGATCTAAGTTCTTGTCCCGATTCTTTCCGCCATCAAAGATAGAGAAACTTCGAGCCGAGATCCGTTCGTTCCGACAAGAAGAAGACGAGACGATTTCCGAAGCATGGGGAAGATTCAAACATCTCTTGAATTCGTGCCCGAGTCACGGATTAAACAAGAGTGATCAAGTCCAAACTTTCTATAGTGGGCTTGTGTGTCACAATATATATTTTGAAACTGTAATAAGGACAAAATTCTCTTGGTAGAGTTAGTTCCTTACTTTTTGAATGAGAGGTCTTGGGTTCAAGTCGCATTAAAGACATTTTTTTTCTAGATTTTAGCTAAAATATTATTGCTTGCAACAAGATTCGAACTTCAGACTTCATATATGAAATCAATGGACCAACCACCAAATCAATATAGATTTTTATGAAAATTTTCTCTACATACGTTTTTTATAGTCAAATTGTGTCACCGTTTGGAAAATTTTTTCTAGGTCCATCCCTGTTATTAAATGAAAGAAAGTGAATATATATGGTTAGACTAGTCTTAGAGTCTAGCTTATATTATAACTAAATGTTAATACATTAATTTGTACATAATTTTCATATACTTGTATGTTCATTTTCTTAATAGAAAGGGACAAAGTAGTTCAAATGCCCATGAACGAACCAAGGACTATTCTAACACGAGCCTTTTTCAAAGCAAAGTCCATACGACAATGACTATTCTAAACTTATTGAATCAAATGGGCGAGTGTTATATATTTTTGGGTAAATTGTTGAAAAATGTAACATAAATGTTCAAAAAATCCAATCAAGGAAACATACATTCTTTTGTGCCCTAAAAGGATTATACGTTTAATTTCATAAAAAAAAGGTACTTACCTGAAACTCAAAAATTTGACTCACTTCAACCAGTTATCATGTACATGTATAATAAATTGTTTAAATAAAAGTGCAAATTGCCAAAAAAAAGTAATATAAATGTCCAAAAAAATCCAATCATTGGAACGTACATTTTTGTGCCCTAAAAGGATTATACGTTTTAATTTCTCAAAAAAAGGGTAGTTATAATTAACTGAAACTAAAATATTTGACCCACTTCACCCGGTTATCATGTACATGTAGGATAATAAATTGTTTAAATAAAAGTGTAAATTGCCGAAAAAAGTAACATAAATGTCAAAAAAATTCAATCAATGGAACGTATATTTTTGTTGTGCCCTGAAAAGATTATACATTTTAAATTTTCAAAAAAGGAGTACTTACCTGAAACTCAAAATTTGACATTTCATCATGTTTTAACCGAAAATCCATGTAACTGGTTAATAATACCCTTTTTTGGGAAATTGAAATGTATAATCTTTTTAGGGCACAAAAATATGTATCTTCCCTTGATTGGGTTTTTTGGACATTTATATTACCTTTTTCTGCAATTTTTATAGATCGACCTAGACCAAAAGTGGATTTTACTTTGAATAGTAATATTAAATAGTACTATTAAATAATATACTAATATAATTATTACTATTATTAAACAATAGTGTTAATATTACTAAACAACAACAAAAACAACACATTATATAAATTGTCCGTATAGCATCTTAAGAATCATGGTTCTTGTATCACAAAAAAAACACTTCTATATGAGTTCTATTTTGATTTGGATCCATGTTCCAACTACATCAATATTTTTCTCTTGAGGGAAAAACTAAAATTGACTATATACTTTAAAAAAAATATAGTAGCCAAATGCTAATTATAGAATCTATAAGTACATGTTAGATACAATGTAAATTACGGAACCAAGATAAACTCATTGAAAATAAAACAACCTTATTTGGAGTTATCGTTCTTCACCAAGTGCATCTTGGTTTATCCTTTATTATAGTTTTTGGCTCCACATAACAGTTTTCTTCATTTGTTCGAAAAAATAACATCTAGTTCTTTGGTATGTCCAAAAGAATTTCATCGACAACGATAAAAACAAAATGGTAAATTACCCGGTTATTTTGATTGTATAGTCATTAAGTAGAAAATTTTTAATAACCTTTTTGCCCACTATTGCAATGGAGAACGAAGAGCGTGAAAATGGTGGAGCAAGCGATGAGCATGCTATTACCATCTCATATGAACACCCGCCGTGTAGTTGTTGTCATACCCTTGCACATCTGCATATACCCGGTCGTCCGAGTATGCGGTAAACTTTCTTTTATCATCTTCAATGTAAAAAAAACAATAAAAACAACAAATTTCGTTTTTACCTTTGTATCTATTAATAGTCTCAATTGGTGGTATACTGGTATTACCAACATAGACAAACATATGATAATTCTTCATGCCAATAATGACCACATATGACCCCATATCCGATAGAGTTCCTTAAATTGTCGAAATTTATCATCTTTATATCTAAAATATTTGATGTTATAAATATTTAAATTCAACTAAATATTTTTTTTTATAATGATTATGACCAACATAACATATAAGTTGGATATGTCATATTACCTCTAAAAATCTTGTTCAGTTAATTATTTATATCCAATATAAAGATATATTGATTTGAAATAGACCATGGTTTATGAATTAACTCTTATTTATTAATCTTAGACGTGTTTATGTAATAAGTGACATTTATCTATCTTTTTATTCAATTTACACATAACTATGGATATTTATTGTAATTTATCACGAATAATAAACTTTTTAAAAGCTAAGAACATGCAAATGTTTATTAAAAATCTATATTAAATACAATAATTAGTTTATGTTATGTGAAAGTGCGAGATTCACAAAATATGTAGTAGTCATTTCTTGTTTAACTTTCATTATTTGTCTTTTGTAATTAGTATTTAACTTGTATGTGGTATATGTTGATCACATGTCAGGTTTAAAGACTGTTCAAGAATGTTGCCATATGTATTTTTTTGCATTCTGACCATGTATGGACTACTGGTTGGACTTGTTCAAGTGAAGTTTCAGAACACACGATCTCCTTTTGAAACTCACCATGGCTTGATGGTTGTTTCTGTATCCGCGCTTCTCACCTCTGCCCTTACTTCAGGAATATTGTTTTACACAATAGTTTATTTAAATGAGCCATACAACAAATATTTCCATTCGTCAATTTATTACAAGATACTGACAAATATTATTTTCTTCTCCTCCGTTCTTGCACCACTCTTGCTCTTATTAGTGTTATTCATCCCTCCAAAACTTGAATGGGTTGGGTATTCTCTCACATGTGCCATCTTGGTTTCCATGGTAGCATATAACTTTCTCGACTACATATGGGCATGTGGTGTTCATGGAACTCGGAAGCTCCACAAATTGTTCTAATGGCATTTCATTTCACGAAAACTCATATGACCTCATATGTAATTATACAAATATGAACTTCTTATCGTGTATAATAAGATTCTCATATGTATTCACAATGACCATAAAGCCAGAATGTTACGACACTAATATTGACCAAGTATGTAAGTATTAAAATTTTGAGCATATTGAAATATGTATTAATTGTGAATATTCTTTTAAGCATTGTAATTGATATATTTAAAATGTACCATTCTAATGATCTCCTTGTCTTTTTTTACTATTACTATTTTCATATAAATATGAGACGTATGTGGGTTTCGTTTTATAAGCTACATGTTTGATTAAGAGGTTGTTTTTGTACCTCTATTAAGAGCTAAACACCTAGATCGATCAGATGTGAAGGTTGTATGGTAATCTTATTAAAACCTCTAAAAGGTTCCATCATCCGAATGATTCTTTCTAGGAAGCCTACACATATCATTTAGATGGACACCATTTCCATTGCCACCCCTCCTCATATGCTCCACAAATACAAGAACCAACACACAAAAAAGGGAGATGTTAACAAAAAAAAGGTAATCTCCATCCAGAAAAACCCTAGCGCCTCCATAAAATTCATTAAAAAGAATACTCCCCTTACTTAAAAATTAGGAACGAAAGATAATACAGGCGTGTGTTCTAAAGCATTAACTTAACACCTTTCGTCTCGCATGTGGCTTCTTCTTCGTTTTCGTTTCCGAATCGGAGGTAGAGGAGGACGCTATTTGGCTTCCTCACTCGCTTTGCAAGAATCAGAGGTACATGAGATAAGGATGCTATTTGGCTTCTTCTTCATCCCCGTCGTTGGAATTGGAGGTGGAAGTGGAAAGGAGAAACGCTTGAGTCGTATTTCGCTTATAGGTTTATGGAAGAGGATATTGGCTTTTCTTTATGCTTAATCTTAGACTCATCTACTAGGTACTTTGATGAACTTTTGATTTTTTATTACAATTGAGTGCTAGCATGGAAACAAACCACATGGTACTTTGTTGATTACTTTTAGGGAAAAGTATAAAAAAAAACCCAACGTTATGGTGGATTGGTTATCGCTCGGGGATTCATAGTGCTCTAACCAAGTTTGAGCTTTCCCATGCGCATGTCTGAGGATATTTAAGTGGGGCCATGTTTAGCTCCAAAATTGTCGGGGATTAGTCGGGCTTTGGCCCGGACACCCTTTAAAAAAAACTATCCAAATCTATATATAATATAATAATATATAATAAAAGAGTAACTAGCATGACACGTGTCCTTTTCCGGTGAGCCAATTTCTGCATTTTCCCGCCAAAACATGAACCTGGACGCAATTTACATTATCGATTCAATCCCCTACTTTTTGCAAGAGGTTTTTGGTAATATTTTACGTCATAGGTCGTAACTGCACGATCTGTTTTTCATAGGTTTTTCGTATTTAATCACTTTAACTTTATAAAAGTCTCTCGTATTAATCTGGTTTTTTTATTAGTCACTTCTATTTTTTAATATATGTACAATTTTCATATTAAATTTTTTATTCTATATTAATAAAACTATTAAATTAATTATATATTTTATATATTAATGCAAATACTAGTATTTTATGGATATAAATAAACATGTATTTATATTAATTTTAATGCATTTATTTTTATATAAATAAAAATATAAATAATATAAAGTTAACACGGTGGGATCCTAAGAAGTTTGAAAAAGCTTGGATAATGTTTTTCACATACTGAAGGCATGTAGAGGTTTTTGGATTGTTGAGTTAGCAATAATATGTAAGAAAAAAGCTGTGAAAAAAGTTGCTTAAAAACCACAACATTACAAATGTATGAATGCGGTAAGTTTGTTTGGTACTATGGTCATATGAATGTTTGATTTTAAAGCAGATAAAAATAAAAACAATTATTTAAAATAAAATAATAATTCCAAAAAAATAAAATCAATTTTCAAAAATTTATAAAAAGTAAAAATTGAATCAAACCTTTTCTTTGAAAAAACACAGGATGCTGCTGAGCCGTGTTTCCAAGATCTTCCGACCACCATTCAACCTGCAATTTTACTCAATCCAATCTCAAAATCCAACTAAACCCTCCTTCTTCGATCATCAAACCCCTAAAACACCAAACCCAGATCACAATCTTTCAGAACCCATAGTCGACCAAACCACAATTCTCGAAACCCTAACATGTTATGGCAACGATTGGAAACGCGCAATGGACTTCTTCAACTGGGTCGAATCCGAATACGGGTTCATTCACACCACCGAGACCTATAATCACATGATTGACATATTGGGTAAGTTTTTCGAATTCGATCTTGCCCGCCAACTGCTCGACAAAATGCCCCAGAGAGATCACGCCACGTTTCGTGCAATTTTCAAGCGTTATGCCACTGCACACCTTGTTCAGGAAGCGATAAGCGTTTTCGAGAACTCGGGAGAGTTTAACTTGAAAGATGAGACGTCGTTTTTGAACCTCATCGATGCGTTGTGTGAGTATAAGCATGTGATCGAAGCTGAAGAGCTATGTTTGAAAAAAGACACCAAGTTTGATCAAAAGATCGCGGGTTTTACGATGGGTACTAAAGTTTATAATATGATTCTTCGTGGGTGGTTGAAGATGGGGTGGTGGTCTAAGTGTAGAGAGTTTTGGGAGCAGATGGATAAAGATGGGATCGTTAAAGATTTGTATTCGTATTCGATATATATGGACGTTCAATGCAAGAGTGGGAAGCCGTGGAAGGCTGTGAAATTGTATAAAGAGATGAAGAAGAAAGGAATTAAATTGGACGTGGTGGCATACAACACTGTTATCCGTGCGATCGGTGCTTTGGAGGGTGTTGATGTTGCCGTCCATCTTGGTCGCGAAATGCTAGAATTGGGTTGTGAACCGAATGTTGTAACTTACAATACGATCGTTAAGCTTTTGTGTCAGAATGGGAGGGTCCGAGAGGCATATAAGGTGCTCGACAAAATGTCTAAGAGAGGGTGTGCGCCCAATGCCATCACTTATCATTGCATTTTCCGGTACTTGGAGAAGCCTAACGAGATTCTTGCATTGCTTGATAGGATGATCGAAAGCGGTGTACGGCCAACGATGGACACGTATGTGTTGCTTATAAGGAAGTTTGGGAGATGGGGTTTTCTTCGACCGATTTTTATAGTTTGGAAGAAGATGGAAGATGATGGTTTGAGTCCAAATGAGTTTGCTTATAATGGTTTGATTGATGCTTTGGTGGAAAAAGGTATGATTGATATGGCAAGAAAGTATGATGAAGAAATGTTGGCAAAAGGGCTCTCACCTAAGTTGAGACCAGAGCTGGTGAAGGGAGATGATGATGGATGATGGACCTAAGTAATTTATGTTATTGGGCATCTCCATAATGTATGAAGAGAGAGGGACGGACGGACCCATGAATTTTTTCATACGGTAGCATCTTATAATATAGACGGAAAATAATGACAAAAAGCACGGTTTTTGTTGACCTTTCTTAATTTTTTACCAACATTCAATATCTTCCGAAGTGTTTTTAGCCTAATTCATCCGTTTCAAAGGGACTTTTAAAGCTTTTTGCTTGATTTTGAGGTAGTTTTTAACTTTTCTTTTTGTCCAATTTCGAGGGACTTTTTGTTATTTTGATTGATTTCAAGAGTTCTTTTTTTGTTTTTCGTTTTTTTGGTTAATTCAAGAGTTCCTTTCTTGGGTGATTACGAGATATGGTTGCACCTTGTTGAGCTTCTGAATATCATAAGGTCGCACTTTTTATAAATGTAAAAGTTTTAACCAATGGAGAGATAATCAGATAATTTAGTGGCACGTGCCACTGTATGCCCTTCTATGTATCTGTCCATATGAATAGATATGTTGGTTGCTGAGAAGAATTAGGATGGAACCACAAAGCGAAGTGAGTATTTAGTTTACTTGGTCAGAAGAATTGAGATGAAACTCAAAAACAAAACATGAAGGTAGATGATGTAAAAGAAGAGAAGAGGGGTTGTTTGGTTTGCTCTTGGGCAGCCTCGGCTTCAAGTACCTACAGCAGCCATACAGCCATGACGGTTGTGGTCATTGTAGTCATTAAGCTGTGTGATGAAAGGGGATTGTTTGGAAGGGATATGCTGAACAACTCCATGTACGTACTCTGTTTCTCGTTTCTCCTTAAGTTTGTGTTGTTTCATGTTTTCTGGTATGATTAATTAGATTTTGCATACCTGGTTGGGCCATGCTAATTGTAGTAATCAACAAGTTCCTATCAATGGTGCAAAGAAGTGTAATAAATGTATATTATGAGATCAAGATGAAATACATGCTTGGGAATGTTAATTCTTTATTTGTTAATTCAGTCCACTACATGCTACTATATCTTTATTTGTGATTCTCTCATATCTTGGTGCACAAAAAGCATTCTCTTACTGCTCAATCTAGTAGCAAAGTGATGGTTTAGTGTTTATCATTTGCTCATAATGTGTTTTATGAGCAAACCAAACACAATGAGATTGATTGTCATTTCAACCATCAACACATAGTTGGCAACATATCGGTCATCTGGTTCGCATGTCTTCGGGTTATTAGACTACAATAATCTTTACCAAGCTCCATATTCTATGATATATGTTTCTTGTACCTTATTCACAAGACCAAGTTGGTTTCTAGTGATCTGCATGAGTTTGAAGGTTTATAATGTTAGTTGAGGTTCTTTTCTATCTTTTATTCATATTGTGTTGCAACTTGCACTTCCTCAACTAATACATTGTGAAAGTATTCTCTATGATCTCCATATTCTTCAATTTTCATCTAATTGATTAAAGCAAATACAACTGAAATTGAAATTCAATTCTAAAACCAAACAAACCAAACCATATTTGATATCTATTTTGACAATTCACATATTTACTAATTTTAAACATTCATATATTTACAAATGAACATTCATATATTTACAAATTTGGACACTTATAAGGCTACTTTCATTATAAACACAAATAGTAACTTTAACATCTCGTACTACCTATAGAGACTTCATTTTTATCATAAATACATACATTTAGCTTTATCGTAAAACTTTTGCATCAAAGGCCATCATTTCTTACACACAAGTATGTGTCGCAGAATGTGATAATGCCGTCTTCTCTTCACACACTTCCCAAATTGCCAATACCTTTATCCCGAAGCGATTTTATATGGCTGCTAAAGGTGTATAGAATGACGACCGCTAAGAGTACGCATATGATCACATAGCCAATCCAATTAAGCTTGGGAGGGATCAAAAGAACCAATAGAAGTGAGAGATGAGCTAGAATCCCGAGGAAGCAAACGAGACTTCTTAGGATCACGTTAACAATGTTGGATTTATTTGAGAAATCCTTTGTGCACGATGAAATCCAAAAAACGGATAATGCTACACATAATGCAACCGGAGACATGATGCAAAAGAACCCTTGAGTTTTAAACGGAGACTGTTTTCCGTTTTCAAACTTCAAGTCGATGAATGCTATCCATATAGCATATACCATGAGAAAGAACTTGCATAAACGATCACTAAACCTGTGATGGTATGCAAGATATATAGAAAAGGTAAGAATTTAATACATACCATCAAAACATATTAGAATATGAATGATGAAAATAGTAGTCATGAATTATACCAAAAGATGAGATGTTGAATTTGAAAAGGGTTATTATGAAATGATTACTTCTAAGTTAAAACACATAATTTTGGAAGTAGAATAATTAATAGTTGTTGGTTATGCATGAAGTTACATTGTAACTTATAAAATTATAGATAATTTAATAAGAGAAATTGCATTAAAAATGAAACAAACTACTTTTGTTTGTAACTTGGAAAAGCAACACCAAAAATCTTCCTTTAAT
This sequence comes from Centaurea solstitialis, assembly GCA_030169165.1. NCBI lineage: Eukaryota > Viridiplantae > Streptophyta > Magnoliopsida > Asterales > Asteraceae > Centaurea > Centaurea solstitialis. The sequence goes on from CM058047.1 coordinate 45,987,353, forward strand.
AAAACCAATTTCACAACTTCTCCTTTAAAGGACTCAATTACCAAGTTCACACTCTCCAATATATGACTCCAAAAAAAAGTTGGTTCCGTTTTGGTTCTTCAAAATAAGTTTTTGAAAGTTATTTTCCATGAAAAACACTACTAAAAACTGTGTATTACTAACGGCCGTTATCGATTGCTAAAAGCAGTTGAAAATTTTTGACTGCTTTTCGACGGTTTACCAACTGTTATTTTTTTTAATAAGTTGTCGGAAACCATTGGAAAACAGTCGGAAAATCGTCGGTAACCCATCGAAAATCCGTCGGTAAATGAAATTGTTGGGAAACAGTTAGTAATAGTTGTCGGAAAGTCGTCGACAAATGAAACAGTCGGAAAGGGGTCGGTAAAAGTCGTCGGAAAAACCGAAGTAATACCCCTTTTTTTAGTAGTGACAGCATCGGAAAGTATATTGTGTGCACACAATATTTTCAAAAAAAAAAAAAAAAAAACAAAAAAAAATGAAACTTACATTGCACTAGTTGGAGGACTGGGGGTTGCTAATCTTTCATCATCTACGTGATTCATATTTTTAGTTATGGAGTTCAAATGAGTTTTTTGCCGAAGATTCTTATATATAGAAAGCATAGGCCTTTCGATAACTTTGAAGCGAATCCGCCTGATTTTCGGTCTTTGGCAACTAAATCGAAGAAAAGAATGATAATTATAACAAGTATTTTTTATGATTACGATATAGTAGCAAAAGACAATGACTTTCTTAATTCACATATTCTTGAACCTTATAAATCAAGATCCTAACACTACAACCGGGACACAATTGAGAAGGGTGCGAAATTGAATCACTTCATTACTAGCAAATAACTTCAGTTTAATTTAAGACTATATACGATTGAAAAGAACAAACTGTAACAAAATCAAATCAATACCGGATAAACTAGATTAGACGTCCACATGCAATCATGAGTAGCCAAGTGAACAATGCAGAGACCTCAATCCCCATCCCCGTCCCGCCCCGATCGTCAATCTTCGTTCCCTTCCCCATACCTACTTGAAAATATGATCACGTGTCCTACCTTATTACCCATTGATGGGGAATCATGGATTTTTTCCAATGTTGATTTCAAGAAATCATTTTCCATAAACTTTGGGGGGGGGGGGGGGGGGGGGACTGTCAATAAAAATTAAACTAAGAAAAAATAAGAAACTGAAAAATTAGTGAGGGCTCATCCCCCCTCACTAAATTGAATTGGATCCGTCCTTGATTTTAAGTCAAATGTGTTAGACGCTACAATCGATCCAAAATGGCCCATGTTTAAATCTCACATATAAAATATATATATACGTGAACAAAATCACAACATTATACAAAAAAAACCTTAAACAAAAAAATTAATACAAAAAGAATGTAATACCATGTGTCCATGTCCAGACACATGAAAACGCAACATCATACGTACTTAGGCATGGGAATAGCTAGGGCGGGAACCTTCAATTAGGGATGGTGATTTGCCCTGACTCGATTCGGGTCGAGGATTCCCTACGAAAACGGGTCCTGGGGGCTAGGGATCCCCGGTGTACTCAAAGCAAGGCTGGGATCCCCAGTGTACTCAAAACGTCTCCAATCCATCCCCTTCCCAGTACTCGATCCCATATATTTCAAGGAATCCCTAAACCAGGTCCCAACTGGGTGAGTCTCATTCGCAAGCATAGTCATGACCAGTACAAAATCAAGGTCTTTGAAACCCCATACAAAACCAGCTCTTCTTTTAATTTTATTTGCAAATGTAGATATACTATCAAATATTACTTATGATTCGAAAGACCAACCCATCTATATAAACAGTGAAATTGTGATTTCAAAAATTGTTTAATTATTTGTTGCAATTTAATTATATAATCAGACTTCGTAATTGGATAAATAAAGTGTTAACATGTCAAACAACCCCGACAATATTAAACATGTAGGTAATGAACGTGAGCCAATACTATCTCTACATGAAACGCGGTTGATTCATTTGTAACGTCTCTTAAAAGTCATGATAACATCGTTTACTTGTTGCTTTGAAATGTTTTTTTTTCTTCAAATAAATCGTTTGCGAATGACTTAAGGCATCAAAATTCAAATACCACTAGGGAAACACTCAAATATTCTAAAGGACTAAATATATCACACAACATCTTACTTTTAATCAAAATCTCATAAGGATGAAAGAATACTCACTAAGTAGGAAGACAACGTGTTTGTGGAGAGTGTGAAAGAGTGGTATAACCTGATATTTCATCTTCTTCTTGATCGCTAACAAATATTTTAGTTTCTAAAACCGGTTTCCTTTCCTTTCCATTTGCCATATTGTAGAGTCGGGTCGGGCTCTTTCACAGCCAAATGCATTCACCTTTTATACAGACTAAAAATAGAAGTCAAGAAGAATGTAACAATCATTTTTTTCCTCTATTTTCCTTAAAGAGAGAATATTTTGCAAACCTAAAAGAATGAAACTCCAAGATTCATGGAATAGTGTGAAACTTGGTAATCACCAAGTGGATCCATGACACATTTTGGATGTTGACATGTGTTTAATTTACACATATATTGTGTAGGTTGATTCCAACAGTCCAATGCAGTTTTTAGGAGAGGACGGGTCGAAAGTACGTTTAGGACCTAAAAATTAGAGGGTCCTAAATTTTTCTAGCATATTACAGTAGTAAAAAAAATTAGTATATAAATTTATGCAAATTTTATGAGCATCCAATAGTAATTTTTTTTTGCATTATATTTAAGCCCAAACATGTATTATTTAATTACATTGAAAATGAAATATATTAAATGTTAATTGCATTCATTTTATAGTATTACTTATAGTTTCACTAAGTTTTTTTATCCAGTAGCAAAATCCAAAATTACATGCATAGGAATCCTTATATATTCTACATCATTATCCCATAGTGACTCATTTGATTATTCCGTCCACATGATTCTGTATTTACATATCTTTTGGAAAAAATTACCAACTTTATGACATGGTCTAACTTATATTTATATTTATGATTTCAAAGCTATAATTGTTTTTTAATGCATTATTGATTTCTTATTATCTAATATTAAGTGCATAAATCTTAAACACACTTCTATCTTTGAAACAAAAATAAGATTTAAGCTATAACCAACATAGAATGATGGTTTCGGAAAAAGTTTTTCTTAACCCTAAAAGGTTAAAATGTTGATGGAAAACATTAGTCTTTGGCCTTACTTAGGAGGACAGGGTTCAAACCTCTCCAAAGGTAGGGAGGGTGTGTGAGTTTATTTGTTACATGTGTCGTATATACTTAAAATTTAGTTAGTTATATTGATTTACAGAGTGTTACTCCGAATAGTCAAAATTGTGACTCCAAATGATGTTAATCTATATAGTAAAAATATATCGTAGGATGTTTTGACGATATTATGTAAAAGTTGATATAGTAGATAATATTAATTTAGAAATAATTATTGAATGATTTATGCGTTTAAGAATACTATGAAAATGATTATATATGAAGTATTAGTATTTCTTATCAAAAAGCCAAAATCCTCTAAAAAAGTCACGCATCCCTTACTTTTTCAAAAAATGGCGTTTTCTATTAAATCAAAAAGCACTTTTTGAAAAAAACAATAAGTCAATGAACACTTTAAAACACTCCCCAACACCACCACGTACATGTTATCTAGAATAAAAAGTGAAAAGTAAAAATCTCTAAAGACATTTTCTTTTATCTCCAATGGTTTTTCTATTTCAGAGAACTCACAGTTACTTATATTATTAAAAAGGGTTAATTACATTGTATCCAACTTGTCACGTTTTATCATCGTATGTACTGAACTTGAGACTTAACATTTAATGTATCGAACCTGCTAAACTTGCCATTATATGTATCGGGTTACAAATAAGAAGGTAACCGGTAAAATATCATGTAGGATGACACATAGGATGCCAAGTCATTGTTCTTTGAGTAAATTACAAATTTCGTCCCTCTAGTTTACTGATTAGGTTCATATGGTTTCAAGGAGCTGTTTTGCCACTTTTGAAGAACCAAGGATAGGCGTCTACCTAAGGATAGGCAAGGACCCGTTAAAACCTTTGGTCCACACTCCCACTCATCATTTCTTTCGCTTCCCTCGCTCAGCTCATTATCATAACTATCTTCAACTGTTTTGTCTCCCTCAAACCTTATTTAAACTCACCGGATTATTCAGACTCAGAATTATAATCCACCAAAGCAAAGGGTGTGTTGTTACCCAGTATGGGTAGAAAAGGGTGAGAGGGGTCTGCTCCGGTCTGATCTTCGTCACCGCCTAAGTTACCCCCATCATCTCCCCCGACTCCTCATCCTCACACCATTAGTCATCACCCCCAGATGAATGACCACTCTCAGAACCCTCACTCTCTCGACTAGGGGATACCTCCGGGGTGCCAGTCTTCGGCTCTAGAGTAACTGGTAGGGGTGAAAGCTCTAAGTAATCTCTTACAATCGATGAACGATGATCATCTGCATCAAGTAATTCTTGGGGAATCTTCATAGGAACAATATGTTTATGATTGGCAGTATTATCAACCAGTTTCGTCATAGACCAGGTAGGAAGTATTGGAAGTGCCTTCCGTGGAACAAGATCGTTCTTGTCTAAGATATGAGATATGATACGTGCCAAGAATCAGGGATACGGAAGGAAGTTTCTGGCCTTTGATGTTGTCTTGCCTTTGATCACGGATGCAAATTCCTTCCAAAGAAAGTACTGATAGTCGGTGTCAGGGTTGTTGGTGGCACAACCAAGAAAGATTTGCTTTAGTTCTTTGCTGCATTGACCTGTCCCTTTGGTGCGAGAGGAAAGACACTTGTTGAGGATGGCAAATAGAGTGGACCAAACACCTGCAAGATACTTACGTTTGAATGTTCCAAGACTAGGGAGGGTTGCAGCATATCCGAGAGTAAAGATGGTCTCGTACATTTCTTCATCAGACAGATGATATGTCTCAAGGTTGCCAGTGGGTACTTGTAGGATATGACAGAATCAGGCTGGGGTGAGTTTGTACTTAAGGGATTCGACCCTGCATTTGAAGTGCTCAGATTTGGAAGATGTACCCATAACAAATTCCATGGAGTCATAGAATTGTTGTAGGTAAACTTCCGGGATATCTACATGTCGGGTGAGAAGTGGGGTAAGTGGGTGGTTTCGAAGGATTTCAATCATGATTGGGTTTTAGGTTGAGAAGTTATCGAGGTCAAGGTAGTGGTTATTTGGGATGCAAGGAAGGTAGTCGTCATAGGGAAAGATGCTATCAGAGATTTCCTTTTGTTTAGGTGGAAGTGTTTGGTAAGTGATGGTTTGGGATCGAGCATCATCAGACTGACGGGGAGCTAAAGAGATTCGGTTTGCCATTGTACCTGAAAAATAAGAGATTAGTATTGAAGTAAAGGCATAGAGAGAGATAAAACACACAACATTGAGATGTGTTATTCTGTACTAAATCATAAGATTTGGTAAAGAATAGCACAACACATTGAGTGTGAATTTTTCTCAAGTCTGGAGAATATAGAACCCAAAAGATCTTACCGACCGAGCATATGATGGTGCTTGAAAAATACTCGGTATAACCACTGAAGATTGTACAAAAACTAAAACTCCAAGGAGTGCAGGATTTGTATAACTCAATCCCATGCAAGAGATATAACATTCATGCATACTCACATCAATTCCAAAGCATGCTTACACCCATAAGTTCAAGTATACACACCACTCATGCAATTCAGATAGTCCACACACATTTAAAAAACCCAAGATGCACACAATTACAAGAAAGTCTGAAATAAGTGCACATAAAGAGGTACTCAAGATGGAACAAACATACAAAAAAAACTAAGAAAACCAATATAAAGAAATATTAAGAAAGAAAAATAGAGAAAAAAAATAAAAGAAAAAACGGTCAGATGGGACAAAAACAAACAAAACCAAAAACAAAAACACTTAATCCAAAACAAATTCCAAAAAAAACAAAAACAAAAAAAAAGAAGTGAAAAGGAGTAAACAAAAACACACGTAAAACAAAAAAAAAACCGAAAAATAAAGAAAATAACAGGGTGTCAGGTGGTTTAAAACAATAAAATCAAAATAAAAATAAAGGGTCTTGGTAGCAGGTGTGATAAACACACACGCAAATAAGAAAACAATCTGGAAACAGGTTTGTTGCCGGCCACCGGTCATCTTTCTTCCGGTCAGGTCAGGTTTGAACTTCCGGTCGACGGTGGGTGCGATTCAGATGGGTCTCCGGTCAACAGACTCGATATCCGGTGCAGGTTGGGTCCGATTGGTGGTGAAAAGGTGGGATTCGGTCTAGAGAGTGTGGCTGGTCGCTGGTCCGCCACTCCGATCCGGTCCGGTCCAGTCCCCAGCACCGGACATCGGATCCGGTTAGAGTGAAGCTGGTTGATGATTCGACGCAGAAAGTTTCGAAGCTAGTCGAACAGAAAACGACCATTGAAGATGAGAAGAAAAAGAAATTAAAGGAGAATGAAGAAAGAAAATAAAGAAGAAGAAGTTGAAAGGGAAACTCGATGGAGGGAGAGACAAACAGGAAGATAAGGACAAGAAATACGATTTTCTTATTATTTTTCTTTTTAATTTTTAAGTTTTTTTTGTTTTAAACAAATTTGATTTTCTTTTCTTTTTCATTTGATTTTTTTTTTTAAATCAAAACAACATATAAAATAAAATAAAAATACTAGTGTAGGAAGCTTACCTGGGGTGTTTACGTGAAGACCGAAAGCTAGAGGTCCGGAACACTTACCGTGTGACTAAGTATCGGGTGTCATACCTAGCAGCGTTCCCCCTCCGAATATGCAACGTTCCCCCTTCAATCATGCATAGGAAGGGAATGTTTCCTCTCAAGTCAAGAATCCACACACATAAAAAATTAGTAAAAAGAACATAACAAAGTATACAAGGACGTTCCCACAATATTTGTCTCTGAAGTTAGTGAGAAGTTTCCTTCGCTCGGTCATGTGTTTGGAACAACCTGATTCCATGAACCACACATGACCGACCTGCAAAATTACAAGCAAACAGGTTTAGGTACCCATTTGTAAATGGGTCCTTTCGGGTTAGTAACAATAGGTTTGGGTTCATTTGTGCTCTTTTTAGGAGTCTGTTTCTTAGGCTTGGATTTTCTTTTCTTGGCATGAGAAAAGTGGTTATAGTGATTATAGAATCCAAAGTAATTAGGAGCATAGTACTCATTCACAAAGGCATTTGCAAAATAACCAAAGTGAAAACAATTTTGGCAACAAAAATCACTACGATACCCATAAACAACATGTTCACAAACGTGAAAGTTAAATGGAGTATGTAGTACATGACTATGAGCTTTATGAAATTCATCTTTGGAAAATCTGTTTTTTCGCAAATCTAGGCTTATGTGCAAATGACTTTGGACGACCACCTTCTTTTGAGCCATTCTCCTTTGCTCTATGCCTGCCCTGTCTCATATGGCTATTTGTCATGTTTGGAGAAGCATGATTAGAGCCTTTGACATTATGAGTATGAGCATGAGAAGCATTTTTCCTCGGATGGAAGTTGTGTGATTGTTCCTTTGGTTTGTAAGTGTTCTTTGGTTTTCGAAAACGTTTGTTTTTCTTAGGAACATTCACATTTGAACGAGATGAACTCACAACTTCAGACTCAGGGGTAATCACTTTGTCTTTCCCTTTGTCTTTCCGAGTTGGTTTGATAGGAGTAACGTTTCCTGTAGATGTGCCTGGTGATCTACCATTATCCCCAGCCCTATTGGTACTATCACCCGATACAATCTCAGAGATTTGTACCGTTGATTTAGGTGCCATAGTTGATAAGTCATCCATATATGAAATTGTTGTGCAGATTGGAGACCTTAGTACTATTGATTGAGAGTTTTGAGTATAGGTACTTGAAGGTCTGAAATCCGGTGCATCAACATTCAATTCATGGTGATGATGACGTGAGTTATCATGAGTTCCAAAGGTGGATTGACTTGTTTTTGTTGTGCTTTTGGATTTGAGGGCAGTTTCAAGTTCTTTGATTTTACTCAAAAACAAGTCCTTTTCCCTAAGGCTCATGCGCCTCTCATCCTCAAGTTCAGCCTCAAGCTTAGCAATCCTCTTTTCAAAGAAGGTTCTGTTATCATTGAAGATTTTGGAAAGGATTGGAACTTCCTGATTCATCTCAGCTTCAGTATAGCTAGGTGTGTAGTCCTTAGACAAAGAAATCTCACGCGTTGCATAACTGGCATTGAGAGATGTATAATTGAAGGGAATGGAGTGTTTGTTTTTTCTATCTTTTTCTTTCTTCTCAATTTCCTTCAATTATTCAGGATCATCAGACTCTTTCATGAAAACAATTTTGTATCCAAGACTCATGTATCGAAGGTCATACATGGTAGGAGTCTTGGATATGGCACGCTTAAGATAACATGGACTTTTATATCCAATGCCTTCTTTAGGGTTATAATAATTGAACTCTTTAGGCTGGTTCATATGAATGGTTTGATCGGTTTGGCCTCTCTTTAGGAACTTGTCCTCCATATATTTTATTTTTGCAAATAGATTTGTTTGTTGGGCAAAAATGGCTTCATACTTTTGAACACTTACTCTACTCAAGACTTCAGCCTCATGAAGTTTCTTTTGCAAATCTGTGATGTTGTCATTCAGACTAGCAACTTTATCTTCTAAGGTTTTGTTTGCAAGAGTAAGCATATTTACTTTGTCTTTGGAATGGGCAAATTCGATGGAGAACTTCACAACTAAGGCATGCTCACTAGCTAATTTGGATTCTGCTGTAGCAGTTAAACTATTTGCCATTTTGATTTTCTTGTCATATTCAGACACTTTAAGAGCAAGATCTTTCAGTTGATTTTCAAGTTAAATGTATGGGTCTAGAAGTACCTCAGAAGGTGACTCTGAATGATCTGAATCAAGGTCGTTGTAATCACGTCCTCTATCTTCTGAGTATAGCTCCTCTTCATCATGGTTAGCCATCAGACATAGTTGATCTTCACTTTTCAGGTCCCATGTCGCATCTTGGGCTAGCATACATACCGGACCTCCCTTCTCGTCATCACTTGACATTTTGAGCCAAGCATTATCTTTCTTTTACTTCCTTTCCCTTGTCTTCAGAGTTGGCTTTCTTCTCAGGTTTCTGGCAGTCAGCTCTACCACCCTGTTCAACTCTCTTCAAATGGTTGTTAGAAGACGTGGGTTTTCTTGCAAATCTCTTGGACATGGACCTGGTGATGAATGCCAGGGCCTTCTTTATGTCATTCATCTCTTCATCAGATTCTTCTATATGGACATAGAGAACCGGTGGTCGGGTATCGGACCCGATTGCTAAGGCTTCTCTTTTATTCATGGTTGATGGTTGATTGTGGATCTTAAACCACTTAGAATGATTTGGTGAAAAATCTCAAGACTTGTAAAATTCTTGTAAAGGATTCAGTTCTGAAGGTTGGATCTAGATCTGAAGGTTGGATTTAGATCTGGAGGTTAGATTCAGATCTGAAGGTTAAGTATAGTGATGGGTATTGGGTAATGGGTATGGAAAGATGAGGTCTGGTATTGATATTGAAATGACTTAGAGAAATTCAGAAACTCTAGTCTGAAGCTAACACTTGATGCCCAAAATCCAAGTCTAGAGCGGAAACCCGGTACCCGAAGCTTTAGTCTGGAGCTGAAGCTTTTTCACCAGAACCAAAGCACACAATGGATCAAGAGCAAGTGGTAGGCTCTAATACCAGTTGTAGGTTACAAATCAACCTATATGATGAACACTAGATCTAAATGATAAAAGCAGTAGCTATGATATCCATGGAAGATATAGCAATGATCATGATGATTCAAGATGAACAAGTGCAAAGGTCATCAATGATTCACTATCATATATGTGTGTGTTAGGGAAGAGACTTGTACAAATGAAAGCTTTCAACTACTATATATACTAATCACTAATGGACTTAAAAGGCTTAAAATGATGGGCCCTAAACAATGGGCCTTAATCACATTTACATTAAATGAAACAAAGTTTAAGTATTTGCAAAATTGACACAACTAACTAGATTTCTAACAATGGTGTTTTGCAGTTTGATTTTTCAACAATCGTGGTTCAAAGTGGAGTATTAGAGCCTTGGAGAAACAAAGTCCACTTCTGATTTAGTGGTAAGGTTTTGGACTTGTTTCCTTTGTATTGTTCCAAAGCTCATTTCCTCCTTTGATTCATTGAGCTGATTGGAGTTCTTGTATTCTTGTGAGTATCTAAATTGGGCGTGATCTAAGTGGGGCTCTTGAGGCATCCAGTCTTGCACCACAACTGTTGATTGGAGCTTAGTCCACAGGCTCTCTTAAGGTAGTTTGACCGTAACATCTGACCTAATCTGATCGGGATACTCTAGAAGGTTTCTCTTGATGAGTACATCTTCGAAAATCCTCTAATCTCTTGGCTCTAAAGATTTTGATCTGCAATATGGATCCTAAGGTTTTTGACTTCAAATTTGCTTCCAAAAACCTTTGGATTTAGAGCCATGTTTGAGTGTGTTCGATGCAACTGGATGAGAGATACTTTATGGACATATTTGGTTGCCAATATAGGAACACCCTCGGAGATGTTGTTCAGGCTAGACTTTGAATAGGAGAAAAAATGACTTTTTAAATGGAGTCTGGACCACAAAATGACACGACCAAATACCACAAAATAATTTATCAGATTATTGAGACGAGTGTGTCTCCCACTAGTAGTTGTTCTGGCTAGATCTGAGATCAATAGTGATGGTACCAATTGATAATGACGAAAGCAATTTGTACAACTAGATCAGAGATCGACTGCCGAGACGCTTTTTGGCTAAAGGAGGATAGGAAGGGAAATTGGGGATTTTGAACATTTTAGCTCGGGGAAATCATCATCAGTTTGACAAGTATCTATTCCAAGATTATCCGTTTTATCCCCAAATGAAATAAGCTCCATCAAGATCAAATTTGAATGAGAGATTTCTCACAGGGGCTAGAATAGACGCCTGGAGTGTAGATCTAAATTTTGAGAAGAGTCGAATAGAAACGAATTTTCGAAGCTTCACAACAACTAATTTTGGTGATGTCTAGAAGACATTAAACATAAAAATAATTAAGGATATGAACAAATCACATAAAGGAATAAGAACTGAGTTCATGTGATTCGTTCTACCTACAAAGTGTGCGTTTGTTGACCGTGAAGAAGAGTATGTTCATGGAGACGAAGAATTTATTCAGGAGGCTCTGACACCAATTGTAGGACCGAGTAGTGATCCGAGAAACATTCACAAGTGATCCATGATCTACCGAAACAAACAATGAATAAACTAAATATAAAGAAATGAGGATTTTATTCATTACCATCGACAGCATTTTAGATGAAGTGGATTGGGTATTAGGGGCACCACACTATTACAGTAAAAGGACTCTGACGTGTTTTTTTTTATTACATAAAAATTGTGTGAAAATGCACTCTAAACCCTAATCCTTGCATTTGAGAGGAAACCCTAACACTATTTATATTGTACAAATAGGTTTCTCGACGCATGGACTAGCATTAAACCCTATTACATATATTTAGCCCAAGTAACTAAGTAAACTAACTTACAAAACTTTTACATTAATTTGGAGGCAAATTAAGCTAACAAACGCTTCACTCTCATTGTATTTACACAAAAAGTCGTTGCAAGTACCCATCTATCAATTCTTATTTTTTCAGATTATTATTTTGGTTTCAGTTTGATCGACCATGAATGAATGGATCTGGTTCTGGCAGGTCAATAGGTGTTAGGCGCAATCATAGGTGTTCTTTATTTTATAAATTCGACCCTTGTTTTGCATGTTACTTTAATTTGCTTCATGATCTAGGAAACATCGTATGTTTTACATTTTTGAAACTTATTATTAGGAAAAATAAAAATACAAAATAAACAAACACATAGATTTTGTATTTATTTAAAAGTTTATAAAAATTGATTCAAAAATTCCTAATTTAACTGGATTTAATAAAAACTAAAGTTAATGGATGATTAGAAGATCACGAGATTAAAATGGTATTTCCAAATACACCCTAGGCTACTTTCCAAATGCACCCTAGTCTATACTAGGATTTATTGGAAAAGAGTGTTGGACCAATAAAACCAATGAAAAATTACACATTTGACTTTAGTTAATTGTCATTTCTACCCTTGGTTCCACCATCATTTATTTCATTTTCATTTTTAATTTGTTGTTTTTTTAAATGGTTTACTTTTTTTATTTTTTTTATTTGATAAACATTGTCAATAGAGTTTAAGTAATTTTTACATTTGAGAAAATAATTATTTTACCTATATAGAAAGGTGTTTTTTTAATCTTAGTATTTATTTAAATAGTTTATGTTACTTTTTCATTACGCATGTATACTTTTATAAATTATATATCTTTTTTGGAAAAATTGCCTTAGCTAGCCAATATATATTTAAATCAAATATATTAACGTTTTTATTCCGAAAGCGCATATCCAAAATATGTTTAAGCTTGCAATTAGATAATTAAATTGTTTGACTTTTAATCAAATAGGATCTTAAGTTTTAATCAATCAGATAATTAAGAGTTTCAATACCATCGGGTCTTTACAATTTCACACGTAAACAACAATCATTACGTGACGGTCCAGTTAGAAGGGGAGTACCTAATGCCTCCTATTTCAGCATTATTGTCCCGTAACATAATCCCATCGGCAGTTGGATGACAAACTATGTATGAATCACGTCTACAATTTTATAAGAAACTCAAACCTAATCCACATTATTTTTTAAATTAATATAGAGGACTAGTTGTTAATTTTTTTATATTTACTAATGATGTTATGTTTTGGAACAAAAATTATTATTTAAGAAGTTTATTTTTTTATAGCCTTTTATATTGTATGTATTTTCTTTTGAGTGTTTGTATTGTGTGTAAGCTTTTGATTTATTTTGCCGTATATATTTTAGTTACGTATAATATAAAAATGATATATATAATTTTTGACGAAACACAATTATTTAGTTTTATAACTTGGTTTTTCAAAAAAAATATGTAAAAATTATTTATAAGTTCATTCTAATATAATACTGATAAAATAAAATTTTTAAATAATTAAAAAATTCATTATTACTAAAACTATTTAAACTATTTGTCATATATATATATATATATATATATATATTAATAATAATGTATTAAAAAAATAATAAAGACAAATAAAAGAAAAAGTAATAATAATTCAATAATGATTAAAATTTATTGATGATTAGACTTTAATAATAAAGTCAACCCTAGTTTATAACATAGACTAGGACGTAAATGACAACGTTAAGAAACATAGTCATTAAACTTATCTAGAATTTTAAACTTTAGGAACCAAATCTAGAATTTTAAAGTGTAAAAAGGATATTCGTTGAAAACTACACGTTAAGGAACATCATCAAACATTTTAACTTTACTAGAATTAAATATTAAATGATATATTTGCCTCCGAGAATGAGAGGGGGTCTATGGAGAAGTTAGAGGAAAAACTTTAGACCACCGACTATTTCCAATACCTTCACTTTGAGAGGATGCTTAATAACTTTTCCATATATTTGCCTCTTTTATCTATAAATTTTCTATTTTTATTTTTCAAATCATATTTATATGTTTTGGTTATTAGTTTTATCATAAATTAAATTTATTTAGTGAATTTATGCGTTTTGCATCACCAAACCTATCATTTTATTACCAAAAGAAAAACATTATAATAATTTTTTATCTTCAGATCAAAAAAATAAAAAAATGAAATCTTAAACTTCAAAGTACAAATTTTTTAAGATAAGCCTTTTTTTTGGAAGACATATATAGCGGCATCGAATCAACGAATGACTACCACGAACATATGCACACACGCATACGCACCTTCCCAACGGTATCGAGTATCCACGTACAACACAATAATCTGCCGCTGTCCCGGCCAAGTTTAAGCTGGACAGTCTCGTCTATTACTGGACCAACCCAAGGTATAGGTACTCCTCATGCCCTTAATTGACTCCCCTTGCGATCTAAACGGGGTCGACTGGGATCACATCCACAGCCTCCCCCTTCCCTCCTCCCCCAAGTTGTTATCGCCCTTACAAAGAATAACCGAGCTAGACATAATTTGTTACCACCTTTAAGATAAACTAACAAACCTAGTAATAAAATATATTTAAGTTCAATAAAATTATCCGATCTCAGATGTTACTCATATATACTTTAATATAGAAATTGTTGTGTTTAATATAACCTAAATAAATATTAGTTAAGAAAAAAAAGAAAATATAAAAATCATCTTGTAAAAGGGTTAGGGTTGGAGTTGGAAACTTGGAATTGTCAAAAGAATCATCAAGTGGAAACCTTTCCAAGCAAGCAAAAAAACTTTTGCAACTTTAATTGTTTTTGACATACAGAATCTAAAAGTTATAACTGTCAGGCATCATTCATACCAATTGCTTAAACAAATTTCTATTGATAAAGACAAAATGAGAAGGCTGAGATAGAAATAGGTCAAAAAGATGTTGTCAAGTGGGCATTATGAGAGCAAGTGTGACTTCTTAGGCTACACGCACCCATACTCTCCAACCCTCTCAACCCACTCACTTTTTGAATGCCACATCAGCTTCCACATCAGCTTTTGGTCAACCCTCTCTTTACCCTCCCATAACCCTCCCATAACCCTCCCATAACCCTCTACAACACACACCCAACCCTCCCAACCCACTCACTTTTCAATTTATTTTATTTATTTTATTTAATTAAATAAATAATATTATTTGTTCTAAAAAAATGGGGCTTTTTGTTTGTGAAATCAATTTTTGCTTCTTTGGAGGTTAAAGCAAATCTAGAGAAACCAGAATTTGCTCAAACCCTCCTCTGCTCTTCCTGCCAAATTCTCTCTCAATTTCTCTTCTTTCTCTCTAATTTACGCCTTCGATTTCCTATTTTTCTTAACACTTCTTTCTGGACTGAATTGAAAAAATCATGGTGCCGCCCTACCCTCAACCCAATTGAGGGTTATTTTGAGAGAAAAAAAAGAAAGAAAGAAATGGGTTAAGCGGCTTCATGTTGCCGCCCTACCCTCAACCCGCCGGTTTCAAGACGTCGCGCACCCAAGCCAAAGAACCCGCCGGGTTCGACAAACACTTACCCGCTGAGAACCCGTGTGGCGGTGCGAGCAGCCTTATTATGTCTTAATTTCTAGTGTTGTCGGTTAAAGAAAGGCTAGCAATCCATTACTAATTAACTTTTTTTTTTTTGGAAAGAACCCTCCAATTAATTTCAATGAAACTTCAATTGAATTTCTATCAACTTCTTTTTAATTGAGTTGATAAAATCTAAACAATGAATGAGTCAAGTCATGAACTTATGTTCAGTTGGTCAAAATATTTGGTGTAATTTTCAATTCTTAGGCATTTTATATAGAGAAAGTTTATTTGATGACTTGTTTGATTAAAAAGACGATAATTAAAGAATACGCAACTTAGATACCTATCCGTTAATTGGTGCTTCAATTAAGTGGTTTTTTGATAACGGGCTTTTCAACAGCCTTAGGCCACCACCTGTACCACTTAAAAAATATGGGGTGGGTACAGGGTTGCAGGAAGCACCTGGTGGGTTCGGGAAGGGTTCTTCGGCCGAGGGCTTCCAAGCTCGATGAGGCCGCACATTAAAAAAAAAATTTACTTTAAAAAAAAAATACACACTATGTATAAACCTTTATTCCATTCTTCTTTTCACACCTAAAAATATCTCAAACTCAATACTTTCTTCCATTTCTCTCAAATTCAATACTTTCTTCCATTCCATTCCTTTCCAATTCAATACTTTCTTTTATATTCAATACGTTCTTTCATTATGAATTCAAACACCAGACATACATCATGTCGTAACCGATCGAAGAGTTCGGGTACACCGCAACTAGACTCGAACCTTGGCTTCCAATAATTTTCTCAACAAGGTTATATTCCGCAATTTCGAGACCCAAACATTGGTTTCCAACAATTTCAACAAGGTTTTACTCCCGCTAATTTCCAACTTCCTTATCAATTTACATATGACGGTTTGATTCAACAAGGTTTTACTCCCACTAATTTCCAACTTCCTCATCAATTTACATATGACGGTTTGATCCAACAAGGTTTTACTCCCACTAATTTCATTCTTCCTCAACCCGCTAATTTTCAACTTCCGAATCAATCTAGATTCTGAAGAGAGGAGTTTGTTCCCGAAACCCAAGAACCGTAAACACCACAATAGATCCCGACACAACAATCAAATGTGGCACCACAACCAAACCCCATACCAACGCAAGAGGGAAAAAAGATAAAAAATAGAGCGACCTGACATCCGTGGAGTAAAGAGGTGGAATTGGCAGTATCAATACGGATTGACTTTTCAAAGGACCTCATTGTTGGTAACGTGTGAACTTGTGGTATTATTTTTAATTTTATTCTTCTTCTTATTATTACTAAACTTATTATCATTATTATTATTATACTTTAATATACATAATTGTAGATGGTTTTTGGAAGAAAATCGAGAAGGTGTTTTACAATATTGTTGGTCGTCAAAATTGTAGAACATGTTTAACTACTTAACATGACGTTAACAACCAAATTTATTTTTATTATTTATCTTGTTTTTATTTATTAAAAGATATATGAATATTTTATTTTGATAAAAACAAATAAATGTATAAAGGATGCGGTATTCCACTTAAGGGTTTAGAGGGTAGGAAAGAGAAAAGTTGAGGTGACACTCATATGTCAGTGAGGCTATGAAAGGAGGCGGTACTCATGGCCTTACAAAGATCTCTGGATACAGTAGAAACTCTATAAAATAATACACTTTGGACCACCAAAATTTATTAATTAAAAGAGTTATTAATTAATCGATAAGTTAATAATTATTAATTTTTATATTAATTAATATTTTATTAATTTATAGTAGAATACTTAGTTTACAAACACTTTTTAAGCTTCCACTTAATTATTGTATACAATGCATGTATATCAAATGAACGGCCCAATTTGAAAGAAACCTTCAATCTCCCACCTTATTATGCTTCTTGTGTTCAATGTATCACTTTATGGACATTAAAAATATTTTCTATATAAATACTAGATAAAAATAGGTTAACACAAACAAATCATACACACAACATGGTTTCCCATCTTAAAGGTGTGAAAAAAAACAACAATGACATACGAGATTCGAAGAGCATTATGCAAGGACAACAAGGATAATCCAAGTCTCACTCAAAAGCAATTGCAAGAATGAGTTCATAGTAAATATGGTTTGTAGGTGAGTCAAGGGGAAATTGATTTCAACAAAAAACAAAAGACAATTGAGTCATTTTTCAAGAAAACTTCATAAATCATTCATGTAATATGCTATATATAAGGAATTATTAATTTATACTTTATATGGGGTCTAAAGAAATTATCAAAAATGTATTATCTTATAATTTTAGTGAATTATTAATTTAGCACCCTATCCCCGAGTCGGGACCGGCCAAAAATAATCTTAGAGAGTTTATTAAATAATCGAGTATTAATTTATCGAGTTTCTACTGTAATTGTTTATTTCTATCCCAATTTGAAGTTATTAAATTAAAGACAATTAAAAAACAAAATTTAATAAAATTATTATTTGGTTAAGTTGTTGACATCAAAATCTTTAGCTTTGATGCGGTAATAATATATATATATATATAAATTATGAACCAAATTTTACCCTTAAAAATCACCCAACTGAATTACCACACATACAGGCAAGCGCACCAGATCCGAAATAATATAATTTAAGTAAGTCCAGGCATCGTTCTTACCACTAGGAACAGTGAAACTATCTATATTTAGTCTATCGGTTTTACCAATTAACCTAATAATTATGATTTTAAAAGATGGGTTTTTTTTTATGAGATTGAAAGCAATAATGAAAGCAAGCAAATAAAAAAATTAACTATTGAAACTTTATATCAGGAGAAACAAGCATTCACTATGGTTATGGAAATTCCCTTTTCTGATGATTTGATAAAACTATGAAACCCTAGATTAATGACTATTGTAAGAATTTAAGCCGAAGCACCATAAGATCTTGTGACTATCTACCGGATGGTCTTTCGGCCCAAAGTATAAGGACAAATCCAAATACCCGTAACCCTATCTATGGCCAAGTCGTAGAACCCCACTATCCAATCTATTCTGGTCTAAGGATTGCTTACCACGTCACCAAGGTGAAAGGTAAGGGATGTTAATTAACCAAACAGAGTCTATTCATTAACTGTCAGATAACGAATACACCCAACCAACGAATTCAAGTAGCCATAGTTAAAACAATAGATAGAAATCACAAGACAAACATTCAAAAGTCATAGATCTACTAAATAAAATACCAAAATCAAATCATCCTACAAGTTCATTAAACCATAGTGAATACTCAAAAGATTGCTAGCTACAAAACATGATTATAACTAGAATCAAACAAATATATGAACACATTAAGCAGACCGTGCAGCAATCAAAGATAGGGCACCAGCAACACAACTCCGGGTGTAGGCCGGCGGTGTTTCACTGTGTTTAAGCACCCTCTTCAATTGTAGGCTCATACGATATTCCTCCACGCTCCTTGGATTTCCTCAAAATTGTGATATATAATCAGATGTTTTAAAAGACCACGCTAAAGGATGTATTTAAAGGCATATCGGCGCACCTCGCAATCGCAAGGCTGGGCTTCGCGACGCGAGGCCTTGAAAGCTTTCCAAAAAATAGTAAATCTTGTATATTCTAGAAGCTTCCAATCCTTGTTGACATATTTCGCGACGCCAGATCCAATTTTTGCGACGCTAAATATTTCTAGCACGATTCCTCTTATGAATGCACCACATCTCGCGGCGCGAGATTGACATCTCGCGATCGCAAGAGTCGTCTATTTCTCCAAAAGTCCAATTTTCGTGCTTTTTTGCCTTTTTGCTTACTTTTCATTCCAAGTGCCTTTCAAACCTGCAAAATAGAAAAGGAAAGCATTTCAGAAGTAAAAAAGTACCAAAACAAGGCATAAATGGGGGTAAATCTTATCAAAATGGAATAACCAAATATGTATAACTTTGGTGTTATCAAATCCCCACACTTAAGCTTTGATTGTCCTTAATCAAAAGTCTGAAAAATAAGAAAAAGATAGCGCCAAAATTATCTCCATCAATGATTATAACAGTAATCGCTTAAGTGAAGTCAAGTATAATTCAGACACGCATAAGGTACAATGAGTAATCAAACCAAGTTCAACCATCTTACCCTCACTTTTCATAATAACGTGTATCTCTCATGGGGTAGATTATTATATGGTGATCACACTGATACACGACGTTTTTCCTAATGCATACGTTTGTCACCAAATCCTATCTCCACCACTGGAAAGTTTTCAACCATCAAGAGGATTTTAGGGTTCTAATGTTAGGCTTAGGGTAAGGGTAGGAAAATGATTTATTTTTAGTGACTTAAAAGGATTGCAGTGAAAAATTGAAACCCATTAGTTAAGATCCGAATTTCTTTTGTTTCTGACTTTGGGACCTTATTCCAAAATCGGGACAACTCTTCTTTCTTGCTAAACTTTTCTAATACCGAAATTAATTATTTCTTTTTCTTTTTCTTTTCATTATTTTCTTTTTCTTTTCTTTTCTAGGTCCCTTTCCTTGTTTGTCAGATTTCTAAGGATGGATCTAAATCTGAAAAAGTTCACAAATTTAAGCTACGGCTAAAAGATAGATAAAAAGTATGGCCACTAGATTAAAGTAATTTGGGTAACAAACGAAAAAGGTTTAGGCTTCAAAGTGGTTTCAAGGGTCTAAAGTACTAAATGTGGGCACTTTCTTACTAAGGCATAGACAAATTAGATAATCCTAAAGTGGGATTAACTAACGAAAACGCAAGCTAAAAATGGGTTGAAACGAATGCCTCTATCAGTGCAATGGTGATAAATACTTTCCTTATGGTCTTGACAAACATTCAATGTGACAAGTTCTACCTCGGGTCGAAGTCGACATCTTCACAGAAATGGAATAATAGTTAAGGCTCAAGCTCTATTTGACAAGGGTGTGACACATATGGTAATTAGCATTCACAAGGCTTCTCAAACTCAAGTAACCTTAATAGTGTCCCCTTAACACAAGACTTTATTTTTCCAAAAAGAATCAAGGATTTTGAAAAAAATTGGCACCACAATTCAAAATTCCCAAAAATTCAGTCAAGAAACAATACAAAACATAAGTTAAGTCTACTTAACCTCTTCCTCACACTTAAGATTTTCATTGTCCCAAATGCAACAAATATCAGGAAAAATAAGGAAGTAGGGAAACAGAGAAGTCCCTTGGGTTTGAGACTTTGACCCCGATCAAATAATCTTGGGTTCCCATCGTTTTTGTTTCGGGCAAACACTAAGTGTGGGAAGATGTGGTTGTTCCTTCTTGTTGGTAAGAGCGCGGATTGTGATTATCCTTGAATGATGCTAGCTAGAGTTAGGTGAATTCTTGAATTTTTGCCTTGGATCTTTTTTCCACTTGTTGGTGCCTTGACCGTAAGCAAATTCTTTTCATGGAATCTTGTAGTTTTCGTATCGTTCTTTAAAAATCAAGATTTTGGCTCGGTTTCATGTTTTACTTTTAAAATGCCAAATGACACGAGATTCCATGTGAGGAACCTGTTGGTCCTCTATTGATGGCCAATAAGATAGTTTATAGTAAGTATTATTGTAGAAGGGGGGGGGGTTGAATACAATCAACACAGTTTCTTCTATATTTTAATCTATGACTCCTATGGAGCCTTTGTATAGATTATAGTTAGAATGTTTGATGATAAAGATCAAGACTTTGTCAAGACCTCAAACAATCTTTTTAATATAGACACACAACTTTTGCTTATGCACAAAGCAAGTAAAGAAGAGATAGAAAGAACTTAGAAGAATTAAGAAGGGAGGAAAGGATTAGGGGTATAGAAGATGGACCAAGGTGTGTCTGAAGAACAACACTACGTTCATATTTATACCCATGCATTAAATGCCTGCCATCCCCAACTTTAGACGTGTCAGGTAAAGGTTGGGTTTGGTGTACTATTGTACCATAAAATAATGTCCATGCGTGGTAGGGTCATGGCCTATGGTAAACAGTTGCCTTATGGGTGATAAGTACGGAGGGAAAAGTAAAGAGACATCCCTTTTGTACTATTGTCAGAAAGGCAAATCAAATCCTTTTTGTGCATATAGGACATGAAGACAAATATAGTATTCTTAAAGTACAAGTCACTGATCAAGCCTTAGAGTCGCTGATCCTTGGGAAGGATTAGGGAGGCACTGTGACTTGTTCTCTTTGGAACGTCATGTAAAAGTAGTCAGCTAGCTATCACTGATATCAACTTCAGATCATTAGCATCACTGACTCTATCATCAGCTTGCATCAATAGATGGTGCTGATGGTTTCATAGTGACATGACTATTTGTCTTCAAAGGATACTTAGCTGATGTCAGCTCTCACTGATACTGAACGGAGTCGGTAGATCAACGATCGCTGATGTCCAAACTATCAGCGAGACAAGCTCGCTGAAGTATTAAGCTTCATCACAGAGTGCTAAGTATTTTTCAGTTATTAGATAAAGGATCATTGGTATTTCATCAAGTCATAGGAGAGCCGGATCAACAATCTCCCCCTAAATATCAATGATAAGACAACAGAGAGGTTGCCTTGATTCTAGTAACTTAAAAATTTTCTAAGTCTAGATTCAACAGTTAGGAAATAAAACATGTGAAAGGTACTTGCATTATTTAACTATTAGAAGTGATCTTTTTCTGTGAGGAGAATCAGGGATAGATAAACACTTGTATTCATTTTATTTCAAAGTAAGAATTACAATTCAGAAAAAAGTAAATTACAAGTCACTGAAAGTAATTACAAGGAGAGAACATGCTGGTCAAAAGGTTCTTCCTTAATGTAGAATCTATCTATGTCCTCTCCAGCTAGACTTCTCTTCTTTATTTCTGCTCGCATTCCCTTGGCAAAATCTTTAGAGTCTTGATCAGTGTTTGTGGCATAGACCAAGACGTTTATCAGATGCAGAGTGGGTGAGATAGGAATCTTGCTGAATCTTTGAAACTTAAGGTTGTTGAACCTATCTCTGAAGAACAGCCCATACTCAGGTTCTTTGAGAACACGACCTTCATAAAGAGAGGGTCCTTCAGGAAGAGACAGGTTCAGCCCAGAAGTATCAGCATAGTGATAGGGACGATCGATAGGAGTAGCAGGGATAAACCATGGACCAGAGATACCACGCCTTGAAGTAGATGGCTGAGAGGTAGAAGGTCTGGAAGTTGAAGCAGCGAGAGATTCTTCCTGGACCTCAGGTGTTTGATTGAATTCGAAGTTTCGAACTCTGTTGATGATATTTTCAAGTAGTTCCTCCACCTGAGGTCTGGCCTGAAACCTTGATTTCTTCAGACATCTAAGGAGTTCATGCCACTCAGTCAGCCCGTAATCCTCTAAGGTTCTTAGAGAGTGAGTGATATCTCTATCATCCTCTCTGAAAACATTGATTCTTACATACGTGGGGGCATTCTTCTTAGCTCTGGTTTTGTTTAGCTTAACAGAAGTAATCTTTGCTGGTCTTCTTCTTTTGTTGATCTTCTCCAGAAACCAGCTAGTATCTGCTTCTTCAGCGGTGAGTTCTCTCTAATCCCTTAGTTTTTCAAAAACTTTAAAGGCTGCTTGCTGAGCTCGAATTGAGTCAGCGTTTATTTATGGATCATCTCTGACAAACTCATCAGCAAGGTTTTGAGCTGCCAGAGCATTCGACTTTGAATCCTTGAGTTGCTTTAGAGCCAGCTCATGCTCCTTTAGCTCTTCAGCTGAGATCCCTGGAGGGATCTTTATTCTCGTACTCTCGAGATGAGATACAACCTCCTTTAGCTTCTCATCCCTGTAATTTTGATCAATGAGGTTAGGAGGGGAGTTATCTGAATCTTCATCAGAGGAGGTTTCAAAAGATTCCTCAGATGAAGAGATGGTAATAGTATTTATAGGAAGGGGTTTAGGATTCAGAGGAGTGACAGAAAAAGTCATATTTCTGACTTCAGCTCTCGTACTAGTTGATATACTATTCTCCATCAGGTGAATAATATCACCCGTGACAGA
Organism: Centaurea solstitialis; assembly: GCA_030169165.1. Taxonomy (NCBI): domain Eukaryota; kingdom Viridiplantae; phylum Streptophyta; class Magnoliopsida; order Asterales; family Asteraceae; genus Centaurea; species Centaurea solstitialis. The sequence goes on from CM058047.1 coordinate 46,010,618, forward strand.
GCCATAGTTGACATCTTGGTTTTGGGGTTCAGGTTCAGGAGATGGGTTTTTAGGAGGTTGGTAGACTGCCATTTGAATGTTGTTTATGGGAGGGGGTGTCAGTGGTTTTAGAAGAAAGGGTTTCAGAGGTAGAGGATTCAGTAGGAATAGAAATAATCTCAGGGAGAGAGATAAGAGATGATGGCGTACCTTGGATTTTCTTCCCCTGAGATGTTGGCATCTTCAGCATCAAGGAGGAATTCCTCGTCTCCTACAACGCGCTCGAGGGGGCTGCTGCTTGGATCCTCCCCCTCAGATTCAGCAATTTGTGCTGAAGATGAAATGCAGCAAGTGAGGAGAGAAACCATGTTGGTTTGCAACCTCGAGTGACAGATCATGGATGCAGCCATGGATTCCAGCAGGCTATGATCCCTGTCTGTGAAACTCGGTGCGGCAGGAGTTGGTGGAGGAGGAATGGCAACGACCTTGGCCTGAAGCTCGTTGAGCTGATCTTGGATGCCCTTTATGTCCTTGTCTTGGGCATCCAGGCGCCGGGTGACCTCTGTCTGGAAGGAGGGCAGCGACTCGGGCCCCTTCTTCACTGAGACTTGGATCTCAGGGATAAGGTGGTCGCGCAACTCATCCATCGAGTTGGCTAAGATCCTAGAGGCCTGAGCAAGAACCTTCATTTTCCCGTTGATGGATCCTAGGGCAGGGATGGAGAGAAATATCCCTAGGTCCGGGGAGGAGGAGGAGGCTGCCTTCAGTGATTTTGTCTTGACCTTTTCCAAGACAGCAAAGCCTTGGCATCAGCCTGAGCCTTCTTCACCAGCAGCACTTGGTCGTCATGCTTCTGCTGATACTCAGCAGCCTTCTTCGCTGCTTCATCGTCAAGAGCTGCCTTCTTTGCAGCAATCTCTTGGAGTTCAGCTTTAGTGACCACTGGAGGGTGTGAAGTGCTCCAAGGATGTGAAATGCTCGAAGGAGGTTGCGAGTGTTGAGTGCTCGAAAGAAGTTGCAAGCTAGAACCTGAAAGAAAAGAAAAATAGAAAAGTTAAAAACTTGTAAAGAGAGAAGAGAAAATAAGCAAAATAGATGAGTGAAATTTACCCATGGACTGCTCTTTCAGCGGCATGGAAGCCGGCTGACAATCCACCTTTGCCTTCTTGGCGGATTTGGAGGGAGAGGAAGAAGAAGGGCGCTTGATATTCAGGTTCAATTGGGGCGCCTTCTTTTTGGCTGCTGCTTTCTTACGTGAGGGAGCAGCAGGGATCTCAGCAACAGCAGGAATATCAGCAACATCTTCCACTGCCAATACATCCCTCAGCGTAACGCTGATGTTGCTGGAGTCATGGTCCAGGGCCTTTGTCCTGATGGTTGAGTGGGAGAGACCCTTGGTTGCAGCAGGGTAGTGTTCACCCAGGTGAGAAGCGATGATCGCTGAGAAGAACCTAGGGAAAGCAAGATTTTTCTTCCTAGGTCTTTGATTCAGGCGACCCACCATGTCATCCCAAATATATTTGGCGTAGTTGACAGGGTGCTTGGTGATGGCTCCCCAAACCATCACTATGGTAGAGAAGGAGGCCTGATCATAGCTGCCTACCTTGGCTGTGAGGCACTGAATGAAGTGCGACCAGATGTAGGCAAAGATGGGGTTCAAGCACTTCTTCTTGACCTGGGAGGGATTTTTGATCAGTTCCCCTTTGTCATTCTTCTCCCAGTCAATGCCCAAAGTCTTAAGACAGTCAATGATGACTTTCTTGGAGGGCTCCTTGCAGTAAGCTGACAGAATAGGAAGTCCTAGAACTTCCCTCAGCTTTCTGATACCAAAGGTCAGCGACCCTATTTCTTTGCCTTTGGGGCTGATAGGAAGGGTGCATCGGATGAAATCAGCAGCGATCCCTTCGCGGTTCTTCAGCTGAACCACTTCATCAGTCTGCCACAGAGCGCTAAGAAGCTTGCGGCAAGGAGGATGGTTGACAGTAAAAGCTGTCTTCAGAGGACAGGTGAGCAAGAAGTTTCTTGCCTTAGTGAGGTATTCTCGCTCCTTAGGAAGATCTATCAGTGGAAGGTGATTGTTGGAGTTCCACGTGATAGAGAGCATGGCATTCAGTCCGTCAGTTCCGGAACTTGAATCCTCTTCTCCAGCCTTTTCGTCATCGAGGAGTTCCTCGCTGGAGTCGTTGGTGATGTTCCCTTGGATCACCAGCACTTCGTCAAAGGTAGGAACGGTTGCAGCAGAGGGGTTTTCAGTGGATTTTGGCTTAGAGACTGTGTTCCAGCCACTGGTGTCAATGGTATTGAGATCAGAAGAGGAAGCCATGGATTCTGCAATGTTTTAAGAATGATAGTTAGTATTTGCAGATAAGAAAAGAGAAAACATGGAAAGATGAAAGACTTTCAAATTTAAAAGAGAAAGATGAAAGACTTTCAAGTTTAAATGAGAAAGATGAAAGACTTTCAAATTTATTCGTAAGTAAAATTACTTGATTTTGCAGATAAAAGATTATCTGAAAGGGTTTTTAAGTTAAGAAAATATAAACCCTAGATTTGAAAATTTAGCAAGAAGAAGAAGATGATAAACCATATCGATTCTGGAAAAAGGGTTTTCAGAATCGAGAGTTTTTGTATAAACGAATACAGAAAACTCTTAAAGATCTATGTAGAGAGACTAGATAGAGGATTAAGCAAACACAAAACTTACCAGTTGGAGAAAATGTTCAAAGATTGAAAGAAAATCTTCGAAGGTTGTTCTTGCTTAGAGAAAAGGTGTTTGCTTGAATGCTTGAGAGAAAATGTGAGCGTAAAGAGAGCAAAAGAGTGAAGGATTTCTTTATATAGTGGGTTGGAGGAGAGAAAAAAGGAAAAAGATGGAATGACATGGACCAATTTTCTAGGAGAAATGATGATAGAGGTTACCACGCGCCGTCATTTCTTTTCACTCCCTTTCACTCGCTTTCACGCGCCTGACACTAGGTTGTGCGCATTAAATGACATTTATATGATTGCCATTTTGATGACAGCTTTTCTGGAATATGAATCGTTTCAAAAAGAAAACATGGCCTTTTTGATGATTATCCAGAAACCTAGGAATAGGAAAGGTCATCAGCGAAAGCTTATCAAATTCCTCTTATCACATTTAATGTTTTAAGGTAGGTGAGATCACTGACAAATGAAATAAATGCACTATATTAGTGAGAGTAAATATCAGTGACATTAAAATGATCAGCGAGATCAATTCATTTCAATAAAGTAGGAAATTACAGTACACTGAAAAAGGAAATTACAAAGATAATTTACAAGAGAAACTAGGAATTTAGCAAGCTGAAGATCATGTATCAGGGTTCAGCATTCCTAGCTCGCTGATGAGTTGGTTGAACCGTTTCTCGTCCAGCGGTTTGGTGAAGAGATCAGCGAGTTTATATTTAGTGGGAACGAAATGGAATTCAACATCGCCATTCATCACATGATCTCTGATAAAGTGATATCGAATTTCAATGTGCTTTGTCTTCGAGTGAAGGACAGGATTGTTGGTGATGGCAATCGCTGAAGTGTTGTCGCAGTAGATGGGTATCTTTGATAGCTGAAACCCATAGTCCAACAGTTGATTCCTCATCCAAAGGACTTGAGCGTAGCAGCTACCAGCAGTGACGTATTCTGCTTTAGCGGTTGATGTGGACACTGAATTCTGCTTCTTGCTTGTCCAACTCACCAACTCACCACCAAGTAGCTAACAGCCACTAGTGGTGCTCTTTCGATCTATTTTACAGCCTGCAAAATCACTATCTGAAAATGCAGTTAGATCGAACCTTGAGTCCCTGGGGTACCAGAGACCCAATTTGGGAGTCCCCTTAGATACCTGAAGATGCGCTTTACAGCCTTCATATGGGACTCTTTAGGATCAGCTTGATATCATGCACAAAGACATGTAGCATACATGATATTAGGATGGCTCGCTGTAAGGTACAACTGTGAGCCAATCATTCCTCTACAGAGAGTAACATCAACAGATTTCCCATTGGAATCCTTGTCTAGTTTCAGAGGAGGTGCCATTGGTGTTTTTATTTCAGAATAGGTAGTGAGTTCAAATTTAGCAAGCATTTCTCGAACATACTTACCTTGGGAGATAAAAATACCCTTTTCAGATTGTTTAATCTGAAGACCTAAGAAGTAGGTTAGTTCACCCATCATGAACATCTCATATTCAGCCCGCATGAGTGACTTAAACTTTTTGCAAACTTGGCTTTCGTGGACCCAAAGATAATGTCATCAACATAAATTTGGGCAAGGAAAACATGATCCTTGTAAGTCTTGACAAATAGCGTGCTGTCGATCTTTCCACGAGTGAAACCTTCAGAGATAAGAAAAGTAGATAAGGTTTCATACCAGGCTCTAGGAGCCTGCTTTAATCCATACAGAGCCTTGTTTAGCTTGTAAACATGATCAGGATGCTTAGGATCAGTGCAGCCTGGAGGTTGAGCAACGTAGACTTCTTCAGTGAGTTTCCCATTGAGAAACGCACTCTTGACATCCATCTGAAACACTTGAAATTTCATATGAGCCGCATAAGCAAGAAAAAGTCTAATGGCTTCTAATCTAGCCACAGGGGCAAACGTTTCATCATAGTCTATCCCCTCTTCTTGTCTATATCCGTGTGCAACAAGACGAGCCTTATTGCGGATCACAATGCCATGTTCATCAAGTTTATATCTAAAAATCCATTTCAGAACAATGATGGTCTTTCTAGATGTCCTGTGAACAAGGATCTAGACAAGGTTCCTTTCGAACTCAGCGAGTTCTTCTTGCATTGCTGAAACCCAAAATGGATCAACGATTGCTTCTTCTATTTTAGAAGGTTCATTTTCAGATAAGAAACAGACATAGAGACAGTGATTACTAGCCAGATGTCGAGTTTTTACACCAGTAGAGGGATCACCTAGGACTTGATCAATAGGATGATCTCTAGTCCATCTGAGAGCAAGGGGCTGAGGAACAACCTAAATAGGTTCAGCAGCAACAGTAGAAGACGATTCTTCAGCGACTGCATCAAGTTGAGGAAGATTAGCGATGAGAGGTGCAGCTTTAGAAGAGCCTGAAGTTGACGGAGTGTCTTCCTGAGAAGTTGTGGGAGCAATTTGAGTTATAGAAACAACAGAGTAAATTGGAGGATCCTGAGGAATTTCAGGTATTTCTTCAAATCCATCAGGGATTGGAAAGGATGTTCCTGCAGCGGGGATGTTAGCTTCAGGGGATTCATTTTTAGGGACCTAAAAGTAAGAGTCAGCCCATAGATCTACATCATTATTATCAGAAAAAGAAGGAGAAGAGAAGGGATTAGTTTCATCAAACTTGACATGAATGGTCTCTTCAATGGTTTGCCTTCGTTTGTTAAAGACACGATAGGCTTTGGATATAATAGAGTATCCAACCAAGAAACCATCATCAGCTTTGGTGTCGAACTTTCCGAGAGCATCTCTGTTGTTTTTGATATAACAATTGCAACCAAAGATGTGGAAGTACTCGATGTTTGGCTTTCTTCCTCTAAAAAGTTCGTAGGTTGTCTTCTTGAATCTTTTCACGATCAGCGACCTATTCTGCGTGTAACAGGCAGTGTTGATAGCCTCAGCCCAGAATTGAATAGGAAGACGGACTTCAATCAGCATTGATCCTGCAGCTTCAATCAGCATGCGATTTCTTCGTTCAGCGACTCCATTTTGCTGAGGAGTATGAACGGATAAGAAGTTTTGAGAGATTCCCTTGCTGACAAGGAATTCATCCAGAACACTGTTTTTGAATTCAGTGCCATGATCACTTCTTATAGAACGAACAGTGATCTGATTATACTTCTCCATCCGAAGAATGAAGGCAATGATCAGCTGAGGAGTTTCACTCTTGGCTCTAAGGAAGAAAACCCAGGTGTATCTAGAGTATTCATCCACTATCACCAAAGTGAATCGCTTTCCACCTATAAATTGAATATTGACAGGTCCAACGAGGTCCATGTGCAATAAATGGAGTGGAGAGTTGATGGTAGAGACTTGCTTGGATTTGAAAGAAGCTCTTGTCTGCTTTCCCTTTTCACAGGCAGCACAAAGAGATTCCTTTGCAAAGCTATTTTCAGGGAGACCTTTCACCAGGTTGCTGATGGAGAGCTGGTTGATGGTCTTGAAGTTCAGGTAGGAGAGACGTTTGTGCCAGAGCCAGTTGATTTATGAAGAGGCCCTGGACATGAAGCACACATTTTCAGTGGACGTGTCCATGTTGATGACGTAGACATCATGGGATCTATGTCCTCTGAGAATGATTTTCTTATGCCTGTTCTTCACCTTGCAGCTTTTCTTGGGGAAAGAGACCTTGTGATCTTTATCACAAAGCTGACTAATACTCAGCAGATTGTGAGTTACTCCTTCAACGTAAGATACCTTCCGAAAGGTAGTCTTGCCGTTGGTTAGGGTACCATATCCTCTAGTGATACCTCTTCCTTCACCACCGAATTTGACTGAAGGGCTAGCTTCTTCCTTGTAGTCGACTAGAACATGCTTACTTCCAGTCATGTGTTTGGAGCATCCGCTGTCAAGGTACCAGATGCCCTTTTCCTGTAAGATAAGGAAGAGTTAATTGGTCTTTGGAACCCACATGAAGTTGGGTCCATCATGGTCAGCGAAGGAAGAATCATCAGGGACATAGGTAACTGAGGATTCAGGGGCCTCATAAACTACCAGAGCAGTAGAAGTAGAGGCAACATCTTCTGTCTTAACTGAAGTTTCAGTATTGACAGGGTCAGGTATGGTGGCAGTCTCAGAGACTAAAGGTTTCTTTCCTTTGGCAGACTTATTTGCCTTAGGACGTTTCTTTACACTAGCTGCTTTTTCAGCTTTGGTAGCATGGGGACACTTGCTAGCAATGTGGTCATTTTAGCCACAGTGATAGCAGTTTCTATAGGTCTTAGTCTTAGAGGGACCCTTAGGATTTTTATACTTAAGGTGAGCAGGTCCAGGTCCAAGAATGCCTATATCTTTGGTCTAAGGAGGAATGAGAGTCTTCTCCTGAGGTTTGGTATTTAAATCAACCTTGAGTCTGGGAGTGGGGCTTTGAATAGACTTCTTAGCCCCTGATCCCGAAGGACCACCACCTAAGACTATAGAAGTCTTGTGGTTTTGTTTCTTAGGTTTGGGAGGATGGTTTGGAAGGTTCTTGCCTTTAGAGTTCTTAGGAGGCTGAACAGAAGTAGAAGCCTCATCTTTAGAGATGGAAGAAGAACTCTGAGAGTTAGAGTCAGAAGAAACAAACATGCCATATTTTAAATTAGATTTATCAGGTTTAGGCATAACATGTTGTTTTCCTTTAACAAAACCTAAGCAGGTTCTGGTGGAGAGAATTTCATCAACCTTTTCAGAGGCATTAGCCCAGCTTTTGACTGTAACATTCTCTGAATTTAGCTCAACAAGAGCTTTTTCTCTCTCAGCGATGGCCTGTTCTCGTTCAATGCAAAGAACTTGGTTTGCATGAAGTTGGTCTTTGTAACTGGCCTCAAAAACAGCGAGCTCTTTGATTTTCTCATGACACTCTTTGAGCTCACTCCTAAGGTCAAAGTTGACCTTTTCAACAGAGGACTTGCCGTTTAACGCATTGTACAAATCGATGGTTAAGGTATCCATCACTGTCATAGTATCAGAAGGGGATGGAGTAGGTACCTCAGGAAGATCAGAGGTCGAGGCTGGAGTAGCAGGGACTTCTTCTTCAGGGATGTCTTCGAGCTGTGCCACGAGAGTCGGCTCGGTTTCTTCAACGATGGCCATCAGACATGTGACCTCGCTGGTATCCTCTTCATCAGAGGATTCATCAAATGATTCATCCCAGCCTTTGCCTTCAGCGATCAGGCCTTTGCCTTTTCGCTGGAATTTCAGCTTTTGGTACTTAGACTTCAGCTTCTGGTACTTTACATCCTTGGAAGCTGGTGTAGAGGATTCAGCGAACTGATTCTTCTTGTACCTGCACTCAGTGGCAAAGTGTCCTTTGCCCTGACATTTGAAACAGGTAGAGGCGGCCTTATCACCAGAAGGGGTGTCAGGCTTGTTAGTTTCCTTTCCTGCAAAACTTCTTGAAATGCTTAGAGAGAAGGGCAAGAGACTCATTGAGATCTGTCTCATTATCAGAGACAAGATCAGAGTCAGATTCATCTATCTCAGTGATAGTTACTGTCGAGACAGGATTTTGAGGGGGTTGAGGAGCATCTGAAATTAAGGCAAGAGAGGTACCTTTCGCAACATCCTTGGTATCTCTGATGAGATTGGTCTTCAGAGACTTGGTTTGCTCATGGTTGAGCATCATACCATATAACTCGCTAAGAGTTATAGTCTTAATGTCCTTGGACATTTTTAGACACATGGTGTAAGTTTCCCAATATTCAGGGAGGGCCTCCATGAATTTAGTGATTACCTGCGAGTTGGAGTAAATGACATCGTAGGTCTTTAGATCGATCAGAAGGCAGTTAAACCTCTGATGGGTATGGGCCAAAGTTTCACCTTTAGCAGCGATGAACTTCTCATACTGGTGTATGAGGTGAATCTTTCTAGATTCTATGAGAGCATCAACACCCTCATATTGGATACAGAGAGTATCCCATATCTCTTTAGCTGTCTTAAGCTTACTGATGGAGTGAAATACTTCATCAGGAAGAGACATGACTATCAGAGATCTTGCCTTGGTGTCAACATTCACCAGGCGCTTGTCTTCGTCTGTCCAGTTGGACACCAGCTTAACGAAGCTTCTCTCCGGAACAGCAGGAGAGGTAGTAGTAGCAGCAATAGCGGGAATTATGGAGGTGGGAACATATGGTCCAGGTTCTAAGAAGTAGGGGATTTGAGGATCGGAACCAGAAAGAAAGAGTTGCATTCTTGACTTCTATAGAGGGAAGTTAACAGCATTGAATCTGGGAGGCTTTGCCAGAGATCCAGATTCGAAGTAGGTATCTTAAGGAGGATTGGTCATTGTATGGATCTAGAAACTATGTTCCTTTTGTGAACGCTTAAGAAGGGATTTTTAACCGCTCTGATACCACTTGTTGGTCCTCTATTGATGGCCAATAAGATAGTTTATAGTAAGTATTATTGTAGAAGGGGGGGGGGGGTTGAATACAATCAACGCAGTTTCTTCTATATTTTAATCTATGACTCCTATGGAGCCTTTGTATAGATTATAGTTAGAATGTTTGATGATAAAGATCAAGACTTTGTCAAGACCTCAAAAAATCTTTTTAATATAGACACACAACTATTGCTTATGCACAAAGCAAGTAAAGAAGAGATAGAAAGAACTTAGAAGAATTAAGAAGGGAGGAAATGTTAGGAAATAATCTGTTGCATTACCACTGCTGGAGATACAAGGATTAACATTGCTGACTTTGGAGTCGTTACCACTGCTAGTTATATGAGGGTTACCACTGCCAGTATGTGAGGGTTCAATGAAGATCAACTTACCACTGCTATTGAAGATTACCACTGCTTGAACAAAGTTACCACTGCTGGTATGAAGTTAACACTGCTTTTGTTTTACCACTGCTATCAAGATGAAGATAAGGAAAGGATTGCGATGATTTGAAGATATAGACAAGATACGATCTGCTTGGAGATATTTTAGAGATTATCTTGTAAATCTAGTTTCCTTATTGTTATCTTGTAATTCGTATATATAGCTGATAGGTTTTTCATTATTAGATACGAGTTTTTCATAGCTTTTGTTTTAGAACTAAGAGCCTCAAGATTGTTCTTGTAATCCCTGCAATTGAGAAGAGTTGCACGTCTGTTTGAGCCTGTTCAAACAGATTGGGGCTTGTGTTTGTAATCATTAAGCCATTGAAATCAATACACATACAGTTTGTTTACAATCCATTGTTTTCTTAATATAATCAAAGTGTTATTCCGCAAACTTCTTTGATTAAAGTTTTCTGTTCTTGATATATTGATCCTGTCAAGTGGTATCAGAGCTAGTTTAATCCAGAAAACTTGTTTACAATGGATGCTCAGGATACAGTCTTGGTCTCAAAAGTTCCCATGTTGAAACCCAATGAATTTGACATGTGGAAAATCAGGATCCGTCAATACATGCTTCTCACAGACTATGGTATGTGGGAAGTTGTTGAAAACGGACCTGGTGTTGATGAAGCTGTTGCTGAAGGAGGTGCTAGGCCCCCACCCAGATCTGATGCTGATAGAAAGAGAAGGCAGACTGAGATGAAAGCCTTGAGTACTTTGTTGTTGGCCATTCCCAATGAATACCAACATCAATTTAGTACCTATACAGATGCAAAGTCTCTCTGGACTGCTCTAGAGAAGAGGTTCTCTGGAACCAAGAGCACAAAGAGAAACCAAAAGGCTATTCTGAAGCAGCAGTATGAGAATTTCACATCCCTGAAGAATGAATCTATGACTCAGACTTTTGATAGATTCAACAAGATAATTGGAGAGCTGGAAACTGTGGATGTGAAGATGGATAAAGATGATGTGAATAGAAAATTCCTCAGATCTCTTGGAGAGGAATGGACTATTTACACTGTCTCATTCAGGCAGGGTGATGACTTGGAAGAAAAGGAACTTGAAGATCTTTACAATGATCTAAGGATCTTTGAAGCAGAAGTGGAAAAGAAGAAGAGACCCATTGGATACACTCATAATACTACTCTTCTTTCTGAAAACCCTAATTCTTTCAATACCACTGCTTTTACTAATACTACTGCTGCCTATAATACCACTGTTAATGAAACTGTCTCTAATATAAATTCTTCTTCACCTCAGGAAACCAATGAGGACATAGTTCTTGAAGCCTTCTTAGCAAGTCATGTCAAGTCATCATTGATCAATGATGACTTGGACCAAATTAATGCAGATGATCTTGAAGAGATGGATATTAAGTGGCAGATGGCCATGCTCACTCTGAGGATGAAGAGGTTTATCAGAAGAACAGGAAGGAACAACTTTGATCTCAAAAGAGGAGATAAAGCTGGTTTTGATAAATCAAAGGTGAGGTGCTACAAGTGCAATGAACCAGGGCACTTTGCCAGAGAATGCAAAGGAGTAGCCACCAACAATCAGACCAATGGAGGTGGATCTGCACAAGCTCCTAGATTCAATAACAGGGGGAGCAACTCAAACCCTAGTTCTTCTCAACCATTGGTGTCCCAAGAGGGACAAGGATTTGATTGGAGTGATCATGCTGAGGAAGCAGTTCAAAATCAAGCCCTCATGGCTGAAATCAAAGAAACTGAAATTCCCACTGAGGTATCTTCTAAACTCTGTTCTGATTTATGTTCAGAGACTGTGAAAAAGTATAGGGATCACAATCAGACTATGAGTGATAGTATCAAAAAGATGGAAAGAGAGAGGAGAGAGTATGTTAAAATCATAGACAATCTGGAGGATCAAATAAAGGCCTACAAAGCCAATGAACTTCAGTTTGAATATGATCATAACTACTGGAAGTGGGAAAAGAAAGAGCTTGAGAGAAAACTGGCTAAAGAAAAGGAGGAAGTAGAGAGTGCTAGGAAGGAATTGTCCAAAGCCAAGGAAGACCTAGATAAATTTTCAAAGTCCTCTAAGGCTTTAGAATCAATTATAAGAGCACAAGTGACTGATGATCTGAAGAGAGGAATAGGTTACAACAGTACCCCTCCTCCTTACAATCAAAATTATATTCCTCCTACAACTGACCTTCTTGAAAGAATGGACAGAAGAGAGATGAAAGAAGGACTAGATAGTGTAGATCCAATTGACTCAGAGGAGGAAACAGATAGGAAAAGCACTGCTGAGACCATTCCAGATGACAACCATCTTCTCACAAATGAGAAAGGTGGTATGCCATTCATCCCTAGCAAAAAGGTAGAGACCACAAGGAAAGATAAAGGGAAATCTGTCATGCCATCAGAAACTAAAGGGAAAAAGACTGAGACTAATAGGAAAGAGAATAGGAAGGACCACTACACTCAGAAAACTGTAGTTGAACCTGGTACTTATTCACAGTCTCAAAACAAGAATCATCCTAGAGGGAATAAAAGGAATTGGAACAACCAATTGGCTCAATGTCATGGTGTTGACCTGAACAAGATTAACAGACCTAAACCATGCTTTATCTGTTGTAAGACAAATCATCTAGCAAGAGACTGTTATTTCAATCCTTTCAATAAAAAAAAAAACAAATATCAAGCTAGAAGAGTTGTCCCTACAAACAAAAGGGTTGTTTCTAAACAAAACAGATCTAATCAACCTAAAAGAAAAGTTCAAAAGAAAAAGGTTGAAAAGAAGACTGTTAAATTGGTTACTAAATGGGTACCAAAAGCTTCACTTGGTACTACTGCTTCTACAAGCAGTGGTAACAACAATGTTGCTTCTGAAAACAGTGGTAACAGCATTCACAGTGTGGAGGTTAACACTGCTGCTAGCAATATCAGCAGTGATAACTCAAACACTGCTAATAGCAATAACAGCAGTGGAAACTCAAACGATGTTACCACTGCCAAGTCTCCATTGAGAAAACCCATTGTAACCAAATATTCCAGTCATGAGATCCCTAACAAGGATTATCTTTTAAAGCTTAACAGATTGACAGAGGTCAATTATGTTAATGAAAAGGGAGAACCCAAGACCATATTGGCTTGGGTTCCCTCAAGACACTAACTGTTTTATTTTTATGTGCAGAGCAACCAAGGAAGAAGGAGCAGTCTTTGGCATATGGATAGTGGTTGCTCTAGGCACATGACAGGTATCATGTCTCTACTTGAAGACTTTAAAAAGTTTGAAGGTGGACATGTTGCCTTTGGGGATAATCCACATGGAGGTAAGATCAGTGGCAAAGGTAAGGTTTCAAAAGGTAAGATGACCTTTGATGATGTCTATTTTGTGGAGCAATTAAGGTATAATCTACTTAGTGTTTCTCAAGTTTGTGACAAGAAGTTTGGTGTATTTTTCACTGATACTGAATGTCTCATTCTTGCTCCTGGCTACAAGATAGATGAGAGTAAAGTGATGTTAAGAACACCTAGGAAGGATAATGTATACTGTTTGGACATTGAAGATGCTTCTTCCTCATCCTTAAACTGTTTATTTTCAAAAGCATCTGTGAGTGAATCATCACTGTGGCATAGGAGGATGTGCCGTATGAATTTCAAAAACATGAACTTACTTGTCAAAAATAACCGTGTAAGAGGTTTGCCTGCCAAGGAATTTTCAAGTGATGATCATTGTGTAGCATGTCTCAAAGGCAAGCAACACAAAAACTCACACAAGTCCAAAGAAGTAAACACTATCTCATCACCTTTACAGTTATTGCATATGGATCTTTTTGGTCCTACCAATGTGATGAGTATAGGCAAGAAATCCTATTGTCTGGTTATAGTTGATGATTACCCTAGGTTTACTTGGGTTTACTTTCTGAGAACAAAGGATGAGACAAGTGGACTGATCAAACCCTTTGTGACCAGAGTGGAAAACAAGACAAACCTTAGAGTAAAAGTTATTAGATCAGATAATGGCACCAAGGTTCCAAATAGTGCGAGGCGTGGCGTGGCGGCAAGGCCAAGCCTCAAGCCTTGGAAGCCACGACGAGGTCACGTCGTTTTTCAAGGCGTGACTTATGGCGGCAAATCTCTATATTACATATAATATTATACACATTAACATGCGTTTTCCTACTATTATTCAATGAATAAGTTATAATAAACAGTTTAAAGTAAGTTATATATCATAAACTAACAAATAAGGCATTAAAAAGATAAGTTACATCAAAATATTATGTTGCAAAAACCGCGCATTACCCCATAGCGTGCCTTAGACATAACGTGGCGTGAGACACAAGCCTTAAGCCACGGCGCGCCATGGCGGCTGTTGCGGCGAGCTTTTTCGAACATTGAATGGCACTGAATTCAAGAATGCTGACTTGAATTGCTTTTGTGAGGAAAAAGGTATTGAGAGACAATACAGTGCTCCTAGAACTCCTCAACAGAATGGTGTTGCTGAGAGGAGAAATAGGACACTAATTGAGGCTGCAAGAACTATGTTGGCTGATTCTAAACTTCCAATCACTTTCTGGGCAGAAGCAGTTAACACTGCCTGCTATGTTCAAAACAGAGTTCTAGTAGTCAAATCAAAAGGCAAAACACCCTATGAACTTTTTGAGAAAAGAAAACCCTACATAGGATTTTTACAACCATTTGGGTGTCCTTGCACAATTCTTGATACCAAAACTCACTTAGGCAAATTTGAGAGCAAATCTGATGATGGATTTTTTGTGGGATATTCTTCTCAGAGTAAAGCACTTAGAGTTTTTAATAGTTCTACAAGGATCATAGAAGAAAGTGACAATGTCAAATGCAATGAGAACACTCCTAACTTACCTGGAAGTGGTCCCAATTGGCTATTTGATATTGATTCACTAACTAACTCTTTGAATATGAGCTACTCAGTGAATGCAGATTCAGTTACAGAGCAAGCACAGGAAACAAGTCCTACATTTGTCATGTTCCCCATGCCTCTTGTTGATTCAAATGATGCCTGTACCACTGATGAAAAGAGTGATGATCAAACAGAATCTGGATCTGCTGAAAAGACTGATGATCAATCAATTGATGAATCCTCACCCTCTCAGAATCTAGAAAGCATACCTACTTTAGAAGAGGGACCTCAATGGGATCAAGAACCAGAAGTGAATGATTCAAATCTAGGGGTGGATCTTGTAAGGAATTATGTGCAGAGTTGACAAACCAAGTGATTACGCATCCAATGTTACAAGACACTTGAGGGTCACACCTGTGAGGACCTATAAGTCGAACAGGTTAGATGAAACCCAGAAATGGAGAGTTAGGGTTTATAATAGTATATTATAAATCAATTGGGTAATTACAGTCAGAATTACCAAAGTTGGAGGGTTATTAATTAATTAGGATATTATAGTTAATTAATAAGGTTTTATATATATATTAGATAAATATATATATAATTATAATTATCGTATGCAAATTCTTTTCCAGCTATTTAAAAGGAAAAAGGATTAGAGATAATTATAAAAGGAAACTGAATCTTATACAAACTGTATAATTTCTCCATATAAATAAGCCTTATAGGGTTAAGGCAAAGTAGAAGCTTTTCAGCTAAGAAAACAGTTTTCAGTTTCCTCTCTCTCCCTCTCTCTCTCCCAATCGGCGCCGACCCCCCCCCCCAGGTCGGATTCCACTTTTTTGTTGTTCGGGTTTCGTTCAGTTCAACTAGAAGAACGTTCGTTGGTCGATCACCGGTGGACTATTATCAAGCAATCCAGGTAAATTGACCTAATCTGATCTGTTAGGATTAAAACTAAAACGATTAAAGATCATTAGGCTAGTAATGGGTTTTTAGTTTTATCGTTTCCGCACGATTAGATCAGAAACAGCATGTTTCTGATCGAGTAGGTTTTATCAGTTTGATTAACCTATGAGATATATCAAACCAGCGAGGTTCGATAGATCTAAGATAATCCTCGAGTCAGTTTGATCCAAGGATACCCACAAAAACCCAACAGTGGTATCAGAGCCATTGTTTAAATCGTTTTAGTTTTTTATCAGTTTATCTGTTTTTGCGCGATCCGTTAAAATTATTGTTTCTTGCGTATCAAGTTTAAAAATCTGATTTTTATTGAGTTTAATCATTTATATAAAATTTTAGATTTTTGTATTAAATTGTTATTCATACGAAAACCCGGAAAAACCATCACTAGATTGGTGATGGCTGCGGTTGTGACACCACCACCGCACCACCAGCGTGGTGGTTGCGGCTGGTCACCGTGATCGATCGCCGGGCCACACCACAGCATGTGGTAGCGGCCCCTGGCTGCCGTACAAGAGCTCACGCCACCAGATGGGTGGCGGTGATCGGCGGTTTCAGGCAAAGAACGACGGCGCAGCGGCGCCATATGATGTGAGCGACGATGGCCGGAGGCCGGAACGATCACGGCTGCACCACCGATCGTGGTTGTGACCATGATTGGTCATGGTGGCGGCGTCGGCCTTGAACGGAAACCACCACCGCCCCACCGATTGTGGTGGCGATGGTGTCGATTGAAAAACACAACCGCCAAACAGCGGTGCCGATTCGATCGAAGAACAGCCACCGTGGTGGTAGCGGGGTCTATTGGCAACCACGGCTGCCACGTTGAAATTGCATAACCACCGTGAGTGGTGGTGGTGACGGTTTTGATGATGGGCCATGGATGGAACGCGGCACGAATGTGATCGAAGCCGCTCACACGGCGGCGGCTAAACCGCAACCACCAGAAGCCGCTCACGCGGCGGTGGATGGCGGTGTTCACGATAGCGATAAACGATGGACGGTGGCGGCGTCAGGCTACGGCTGCACCACCAGCGTGGTGGTGGCAGCGTTTTTCGGTGACCATGGCTCGCGGCGATGGCCAAACTCGCAACCGGTGGTCGCAAGGCGGCGGTGGTAGATGGCGATTGCCATCAGTTATGCGTCGATGGCCGGATCGTGATCACATCGCCGGTGGTGGTAACGATCGCCGACTGCGATTGTCAATGTCCACCATATGCGACTTTCGCAGGCGCGAGCAAGGCTGCCAAGCCACCTACCTAGGGTTTTTCGTTTGTTTGGGCCTAGTTGCGTTATCAGGCCCAAAGGCCCAGTTCTTTGGACCAAGTTATGGGCCAAAAGGGTTCGTTTTGGTTTTTTAGTTTTCTTATCCAAAATTAATCTCTGTTTAATTTTTATCTAATAAAATTTATTCAAACCAGTTGGATTGTTTTTCGGGTTTAATAAATCTTTTATAAAAGTTAAATTTTTCACCGAATTTTCGAATAAGCCTAACATTGTGTTTTTACTCAGAGGCTAGTTTTAAAAATTGGGTCGATAAAAACCAGTTTGACATAATTTTGGATAAAAGGGAATTATTTTAGCTAATAAGTTTTATTTATAAAAGTGTATTTAATAAAATTAGATAAAACTATTTTTAGTCTAAAATATTGTTTTTAATTCATAAAACAGTTTGTTTTATAAATTAGTTAAAACCAAGTTTTGCGATAATTGAAACAAAATAATTTTTAACGGATCCAGTTTTATTTCTCGTTATTGCTTTTGCATATATAATTGCGTGATTGCTTGAGTTATATATATATACATCCCAGTTTGAGTTTGTATCTATATCCATTATAGTATTTGCCAACCTAGACCCTTGACATATTCACGGGGAGGCCTGCGTGCCATTTACAACCCCTTATGTAATAATGACCCTAGGATAGAAATTTTTCTTTCTTTCTTTCGGGATGACGAGGCCAGTGGGAGCTACTAAAATTCTTCATCCTACCGGAGTACTAACAAAACATGGCGAGGCCAGTGGGAGCTACGCGAGTTTTGAAGCTTTTAGTATAAATAGGTCATTATTGGTCCCTAGGAAACGTTGGCAAAAACTATAATTAGGTACTATGTGATTAATTATTGTTTAATTGCGTGGTTGATTAATTATTTGTGATATCTTGCATGTTAATAGTTTTAAATAAAGTTGTTATTTTAAAACTAGGTAGTATCACAAAAGGTATATAGGTTTTATTATTATTAGTTTCGTCAAACTTTTCAAAACGATAGTTTTGTTTTAAAACCTATAGATGATTGTTTTTATAAAAAGGCAAGTTGACAAAAACAGTTAGTTTTAATCAACTAGGTGTGCTATTTAAACAGTTAGTTTAACTAGCAAGTAATTTTAGAACAGTTAGTTTTAAAATTACATGTATGTTTGAAACAGTTAGTTTAAAACATAAGTAGCCTTTATTACAATCAGTTTTTCCGAAAGCCTGGAAGTAAAGTTTTTCAAAACCCCGAAAATCATAGATCAGTAGTGCAACCCATCTAGGGGCACCTTCGGCGTAAAGTACATAGGCGTTGTAAGTGATCACACATTCAACGTTTGTGTTCAAACTGAAGCTGGAGGGGTTACATAACTCTGCGAATTATCTCCGGGTGGTACCGGCAAGAGTATAGTGATCAGGTCCCCAAGATGGTGAGATCTATTTTGGTACTATAATGTTCACCGGGTGGTACCGGGCCAAAAAGCACTAAGAGGGACTAAAACATGCACAGGTAGTTGCCATAAGTCCCGAAAAGATCTAGGAGTCATGTCAGCTAGACATGATTGGTAAAAGTCCTTACCTACCGAAATAAATACGAATCTGGTGGAGCAAGAACATTACGCACATCAGGACGTATGAAATAAGGATCCTAGTCCAATAAATTGATCATTTAAGGGTTTATTGATATTTTATTGGAAGTTAATCTATTTACAGTTGCTAAAAACCAAAAGTTTTATTTTGTGTAGATGGAAGCACTGTTACCAGCACTAACAATCTTTCCCTCCACTCTATCCTAGAGAAGGATAAGCTGACCGGCTCTAACTTTCTTGACTGGGAGCGCAATCTGATGATTGTGCTCAGACATGAGAGAAAGTGGTATGTTCTTGAAGAGGCTCTTGGGGAGGCACCTCCGGCAAATGCTCCGGCTGCTGCCAGAAATGCCCACAAGAAGCACTCGGACGATCTTCTTGATGTCGCCTGTCTGATGCTTGCAACTATGAGCCCAGATCTGCAAGCAGGGCTCATAAATACAAATGCTTATGACATGATCCGCCAGCTGAGGGACATGTTTCAGACTCAGGCTCGTACAGAACGCTACGATGCCACCAAAGCATTTAATGAGTGCAAGATGGTAAAAGGGACATCAGTAAGTGACCATGTCATGAAAATGAAACGGCACTTAGATCATCTGGAGAGGCTAGGTCATCCTGTTCCGTTGCAGCTAGCAATAGACACCATACTCAATTCACTGTCAGAAGACTACAGGCCCTTTGTAGTCAATTACAATATGAATAACATGGAGAAAACAATAGCAGAGTTACACTCCATGCTTAAGACAGCTGAACTAAATATGGGGAACAAGAACAAGACCAAGGATGTCTTGATGGTGAAAGACGGAGGGGTGAAAAAGAAGAATGGGCAAGCTAGCACCAGTAAAGGAAAAGGACCACTCCAGGCCATCCAGAGTGCACCCAAGAAAAGCAAGGGCAAGGGCAAGGGCAAGAAGGTTAAGCCAAACAAAGCTAGGACCGAGAATCGCTGCTTCATATGCAATGAGATCGGTCACTGGAGGCAAAACTGCCCTAAGCGTCATGAAGCAGGTATATAAACCTCAGAAATTTATGATTGCTTTATTTTGTCACTTCTTACTTGTTAGCCTACAAGTATACTGATACCTAGAGCAAATGATTATTGCAGGAGGTCAGAAATGAAGTGAAATGCCCAGAGGTTGCTGAGGATCTGAAGCACAAGTTTATTTCAATTTAAGTCAAGATATTTATGATTTTAAGTTTTAAAACAGTTATTTCTAGTTTTAAACAGTTTTTTGGATGATTGTAATTTTTGAATTTATAATTCTATGGTTTTATTTTTCAAAAATTATTATCTTGACATTGAAATATCTGATTGTGCTTAGTGTTCTTAAATCTGTATGATCCTAGTTATAATTACTTTAATACAATTGAAGTAATTTGTATAAAAACTAACAAAACACAAGGAATTCCATAGGAATGTGTTTTGAAGAATAAAACATTTATGAGTAATAGTTTTGTGATCAAAAGGGAGAATTTGAGATATTAACTCAGACAGCGTTAATAGCAGTATTTAAAACTAGAAAGATTCCAAGTTCTAGAATCAGGATTTAATCAAATCCAGTTAAGTTTTATAAAAGAAATTCTCAGAATTAACTAATCTAGTTTGATCAAGTTTCATTATTCAAATGTTTTAAATAGAGAATCTAGAATAATAACAGTATTTATGAAACTAGAAAGATTCCAAGATCGGGAATTAGGATTTGACCAAATCCAGTTAAGTTTCATAAAGGGAAATTCTCAAAGTTCATTACTTGAAATTAGGATTGACTAATCAAAGTTTTGACTAAGTCAATAGTAAATTCTGAGTAATAGTTAGTTTTTATATAAGTAAGTGGGAGCCCAATTTATTCTCTATCTAGTCTAAGATAAAAGAATAAAGGATATAATTATTGATATATCTCGGAATTCATAAATCCAGGTAGGATAAGAATTCATAAGATATAATTTACCCTTTTAGTCAAAAAGGATAAAAGTTTTAAGATCCTTGAAACAAAGGTCGTGACTGACTTTAGAAATCAATAATTAAAGTGTTGGATTAAAATATAGGATTCCAGCAGATTTGCCAGTATTGCAAATGGAATCTGATTTCAGGTAGAAATCATTCATCTACACAGCAACTAAGGAAAGTTGCAGTCTTACATATTCAGGAACTGGAAGTTAGTCCAGGTCTCCAAGTTCACGGAATATGATAAAAGACTAGTTATTGTTTTAAGAGGTGTTTGCAAAACAATAATTAGCAGATACAAGTAGATCGTATAAACAGACTTGTATTTTTGGTTATCACTTTGATTAAAATGGTAAACTTTAATCAAAGGGTTTAAAACTGAAGGTAGGTGATACTTCATTTTAGACCAGTATTTAACAAATGTTAAATAGATAAAATGAAAGTTATTAAAGAAAAGACATTTAATTTTGTTATTATTACAGCGTGTAGTATGGACTATATATAATTAATTTCTTTATTACTTTCACTATTTTGCATGTTTTAAATCAATCCAGGAATGAAACTAGTTTTCCAGTTTTCATTCAAAACTTGTCCGTGACGACTTATCATTGTGGGAACATGATAAGGTGTTAAAGTCATTGTGAACTTTTAGGTAGTTATGATCCGTTGCTGAGTAACAGCTACAAGTGTTGTAGACTAAAAGTTGCACAGATATTTGATAGAGTAGCAAATATCGGACGTGATCCGCGGTTGAGATTACTTCTTGGAAGCAGTCATAAGTAAATCTCACAGTGGTTGTCCCTATCACCTGAGGTATCTGATTTGATATCATAAGGACTACTGAATTCTTAGTGCACTTAACCGCTACGCCGTAACAGGGTAGCTATAAAAGGTGTAACTAGATTCAGCGGAAGCCGTGGTGTTAAAGGCAGATATGCAAGATGGGATTTGCACCTCTTCTCAGAAGAGAGATATTTCTGGGCCCATCTTGACTGACTAAGTATACTGATGAAGTGCATGGCCATGCCCAAACGAACTGATTAGTTCTTTGTCGTTTACCTATCAGTGAAAGTCGGATAATCAAGAGAACAGAATCTCGAGTATTTAGAGTTGACACTTTCCAAGCTCATACTCAAAGATGAAATATCGCGATGCAAAGGGAAAAGCCAAGACATACCCAATCAATGAACAGTAGTTTCATAGATACCAGTTCCTCACGGAACATTTATATCACCAGTCTGGGTATAAGAGTTCTTGTAACCTGGTCAGCCTAAGTGCCTGTCTAGGGGCCTCCTTAGGTCAGTATAATCAAAGGTGGTATTGCCAACTTGCACAAGTGGGAGTCTGTTAGGAATTATGTGCAGAGTTGACAAACCAAGTGATTACGCATCCAATGTTACAAGACACTCGAGGGTCACACCTGTGAGGACCTATAAGTCGAACAAGTTAGATGAAACCCAGAAATGGAGAGTTAGGGTTTATAATAGTATATTATAAATCAATTGGGTAATTATAGTCAGAATTACCAAAGTTGGAGGGTTATTAATTAATTAGGATATTATAGTTAATTAATAAGGTTTTATATATATATTAGATAAATATATATATATAATTATAATTATCGTATGCAAATTCTTTTCCAGCTATTTAAAAGGAAAAAGGATTAGAGATAATTATAAAAGGAAACTGAATCTTATACAAACTGTATAATTTCTCCATATAAATAAGCCTTATAGGGTTAAGGCAAAGTAGAAGCTTTTCAGCTAAGAAAACAGTTTTCAGTTTCCTCTCTCTCCCTCTCTCTCTCCCAATCGGCGCCGACCCCCCCCCCAGGTCGGATTCCACTTTTTTGTTGTTCGGGTTTCGTTCAGTTCAACTAGAAGAACGTTCGTTGGTCGATCACCGGTGGACTATCATCAAGCAATCCAGGTAAATTGACCTAATCTGATCTGTTAGGATTAAAACTAAAACGATTAAAGATCATTAGGCTAGTAATGGGTTTTTAGTTTTATCGCTTCCGCACGATTAGATCAGAAACAGCATGTTTCTGATTGCGTAGGTTTTATCAGTTTGATTAACCTATGAGATATATCAAACCAGCGAGGTTCGATAGATCTGAGATAATCCTCGAGTCAGTTTGATCCAAGGATACCCACAAAAACCCAACAGATCTGACTGAAGAACCCCTACATCTTACAAGAACACAGAAGAATCATCCACCTACTCTGGTGATAGGAGGCATTCAGTCTCCTATGATTACAAGGAAGCAGAGCAAGTCCCTTCCCAATCCACACTTGAGCATGATTTCTGTTTTTCTTTCACAAACAGAACCCAAGAAGGCCTATGATGCAATGAAGGACCCAAGTTGGATTGAGGCCATGCAAGAGGAACTGCTGCAGTTTGTCCTACAACATGTGTGGGATCTGGTGGATCTACCAAGAAGACACAGAGTCATTGGTACAAAGTGGATTTTCAGAAATAAGACAGATGAGAGAGGCATTGTTATCAAAAACAAGGCCAGATTGGTAGCACAGGGGTATACTCAGGAAGAAGGCATAGACTATGATGATGTATTTGCACCTGTTGCCAGAATTGAAGCCATCAGGCTATTCTTGGCATTTGCATCTTACAAAGGATTCAAAGTCTATCAGATAGATGTGAAGAGTGCCTTCCTTTATGGGACTATAGATGAAGAAGTATATGTCAGTCAACCACCAGGGTTTGAAGACCCCAAATATCCTGATAAAGTCTACAAACTAAGGAAAGCTTTGTATGGTCTTCATCAAGCACCTAGGGCTTGGTATGATACCCTAACCTCATATTTGTTGGACAACAAATTTGAGAGAGGTGTCATTGATAAGACCTTGTTCATCAAGAGAACTGAGACTGATATGCTTCTAGTACAAATTTATGTTGATGATATCATCTTTGGATCTACAAAAGATGATATGTGCAAGGAGTTTGAGGAATTGATGCACAAGAAATTTAAAATGAGTTCTATGGGAGAACTAACTTTCTTTCTTGGTTTGCAGGTCAAGCAGAAGCCTGAAGGGATATTCATCAATCAGTCCAAATATGTTGCATCCATGCTTCAAAAGTTTGGAATGAACGATGCAAAGCCTGCAAGCACTCCAATGGAAACACACAAACATCTTACTGCTGATGTTGAGGGGGAGGAAGTTGATGTGCATCATTATAGATCCATGATTGGATCATTAATGTATCTTACAACATCTAGACCAGATATTATGTTTGCTGTTTGTGTCTGTGCCAGGTTTCATGTTAGGCCCAAGGAGTCTCACTTGCATGCAGTCAAAAGGATATTCAAATAGCTGAAGGGACAACCAAGATTGGGACTGTGGTATCCCAATGATTCATCCTTTGACTTGGTGGCTTACACAGATAGTGATTATGGTGGAGCCAACTTAGATAGGAAGTCTACATCAGGAGGATGTCAATATTTGGGAGGAAGATTGGTCTCATGGCAATGCAAGAAACAGACCACTGTTTCCCAATCCACAACAGAAGCTGAATACATAGCTGCATCTCAATGCTGTTCACAGGCTCTATGGATTCAGAATCAGATGCAGGACTATGGTCTTTCATTCCTGCAGACACCAATCTACATTGACAATAACAGTGCTATTAGTATTGTTAACAATCCAGTCAAGCACTCCAAGACCAAACATATAGAGATCAAGTGCCACTTTATTAGAGACTGTAATGAAAAGAAGATAATTCAAGTTCTGAAAGTTCACACTGATGATCAATATGCAGACCTGTTCACAAAAGCCTTTGATGTAGGCAGGTTTACATTTTTGGTTACAAGTGTTGGAATGATGAACTCTGAATGACACTTCTCTTTATTATACCTTTTGTACTTTCTCTATATACTTTCTTCCTTTTTGTATTTATTCTTATTGGTAGTTTAATGAGTTTGTGAATGGTGCAGGTACATAGTGAAGTTCTTAGTTTGGACGCACAGAGCATGAAGATGTTACCACTGCTGAGTTGGAATTATCTCTACAAGCAGTGTCATTAGTCCAACACATGATTTTGATATCTAAGTCTTTACCACTGCTAGTATTGTGTGTTACCACTGCTAGCACATTCGCACAATACCACTGCTAGCACATTCGCACAATACCACTGCTTCAGTGAAATACCACTGCTTCTAACTACACACGCGTAATTACCACTGCACTTGTCTTTTACCACTGCTTTTGTTCATGCTTAACGAATACCACTGCTTGTGTTCGTTACCCCTGCTTATGATAGTTACCCCTGCTCCTCAAGTTCACTATAAAAGCCCTAAATTGACCGCCTTTTTCACAAACGGCTATTCTGAACTTTTTCTCTAAAAACAATTGCGATTCTGCATCTGTTCTTCATCTGAGTTCTTACACTATCACTCGTGTACTGATTTTTGTTTGATTTTAGGGTTTTTATTGCGAAATCAGGTATGGATTCTATGTGTTTCATCAAAGATCACAATAAGGTGGGTTATTTCAAGAAGGATGCCAATTCCGAAGGGTTTGATGACATTCTTGATTTCTTGGCATCATCACACATTGCCTACGCTGCGACCATCAATCCAATCATCTACATTCAACACATGAATGATTTCTGGTCGAATGCTGTGATTCAAGAAGAAGATGGAGTCAAGATCATTCAGACCACCATCTGTGGTCACGCACTTACCCTAACCCCTGCGAAGATCCGATTTCATCTTCAACTCAATGACGAAGGAGGTATTTCTATGCTTAAACCCTCTGTTATCATGGAAGCTTTTCAAAGAATGGGGTATACAGGATCTCGCACTTCTTTGAAATATCTTAAGGGTAAATTTTGCCCTCAGTGGAGATTTTTTGTGCATACCCTGTTACATTGTTTTTCAAAGAAAACCACCAGTTTTGGTGAGTTTAGCAGTTCTATTGCCTCTGCAATGGTCTGCTTGGCCACTAAACAGGTGTTCAACTTTTCCCAAATGATTTTTGATGATCTCGTGTATAATCTTGAGAACATAAACAATTCAAAAGTTAAAACGTTTTATATGTTCCCAAGATTCATCCAAGAAGTTATCACTAAGGAATTGACGGATGTACCAATGCATGGTGACACCTATAAGAGCACTGCTCTTGGTCATAAGGTGTTTGCCAATATGCAGAGACCTGCAGAAGGATCCAATGACCAATTCACTCCATTGTTCTCTACAATGATGAGAGTGAACCACCCCCAAGGTGAGGCATCAGGCTTGCAGCCTACACAACCAAGCATTCCCTCTGATGACCTACCCACACCTATCACTAATACAATCCCTCAGTCCCTTGAGAAAACCCCCACCCCTACACTGAAAAAAGTATCAAAGAAAGAACAGGGGAGCTCCTTCCTCCTCTGGTTCTAAACCCAATGAGCCTTTAAGCCATCAGTTGGAGCACTCTCCTTCTGATCATATCCAAAGGGATACCCATGGAGTGCAGCCCCACTCAAGTGTAAAGAAGGTGCCCTCTAAGGAGAAGGATGGGCATGTGGTTGGTGAGGCTCAGACTACTGGTGTTGCACAAGGTGTGCATCAGGACAGTTTGAACATTGCTAAGACCCCCACCACGGCAACTCCCATTGAGAAATCAAAGGGAGGACCCAGGTGCCAAGAAACCAAGGGGACATTTAGTGCTTCAGCTAGGCTGAAGACTGGTGTTAACAAGCTCAAAGATCCAGTAATGGAGGTAAACACTCCTAAACCCGGTGAGGGCAGATTTACACAACAGGAATTGATGGATAATTTCACTACAATTGCCAAGGATCTCAAGGCATTTGAAAAGAACTTCTTTATACATGATGAGAAGCATGGTTCTCATGCAGCAAGGCTGGATACTTTGGAAGAATTGGTGACTGCACAGCATGATTTGCTCAAGGTGCATGATGCACGGATTGTGAAGCAAGCCAAGATCATTCAAGCTCAGGGTGCTACAATAGCTTCCTTGAGGGGCACTGTTCAAGCTCTAAGGAAGAGATATAATACATTGGTTGCATTCACAAAGGGGGAGAGGAAATCTGAAGTTAAGGGGGAGTCAGAGAAAGATAGAATGGTTGTGAATGAACCAATTCATGCTGAAAATTCTGAGTTGCCTGATGATTTGCCTGAAGATGTGATTGAAACTGGTGCTGGTGCTGAGGGGGAGGCTGAGAAAGAAGTTAGTAAAGAAGAAACTAAGGTTGCAAATGAACCTATAGTTGATTCCAGTACTGAAGATGAACCAAAACATGCTATTGGTACTCAGGCTGAACCAGCAATGGGAGTGAATGAAGATGAGCTTACTATTGCTGAGTTGCTTGTGAAAATGCCTGAGGTAATTAAACCAACCAAAGGTGTAGTGATCAAAGAGCCTGAAGTGACCAAAAAGAAGATTGAAGTTCCTCTTGATCCAAAAGACAAAGGAAAAGAGAAAATGGTGGAAGAAGCAGAGTCTGAAACTGATGATGAAGCTGCTGAAGCTAAAAGGAAAGTATTGGAGTATGAAGCCTCTGAGGCTCTTGCTAAGAAACTAAGTTTGGAGGATCAAGAGAGGGTGAATCAAGAAATAAAGGAAAGAAAGAAGAAACAGGCACAGCAAGATAAGGCTGGAAAGGCTGCTGCCAAGAAGTTACAGGACAAGTTCAACAAGGAAGTGGAGGCTAATGTTGGGATTTTGTGGGATCCTCGTATCAAACTGACACGAGAAAAACCATGATCTCAAACCTAACTGGTCGAGACACATGACAAAACCATATGAAACAAACTGTTCCAAAGGTTTAACAATCAAACCTAACTGGTTTGATTAAGCGGAAGCAATAACGATTAAAATCCCGAAAACATCACAGATCTTATTTGTTTATCTTATTACAGTTAATATGTAGGTTTAGGGTTATTACCTGGATTGCTTGAGATAGATCCACCCGTAAACGACCAAACGGAATTCCCTCTAGCTGGATCTAACCCCGGAACGCTTCACGAAAAACGGTACGCGAAGAACACGATCAATCAAAACCGAAACCGGATCTGGTTTCTTGCTTGGTGAGATCGACGAAGAGAAAGAGAGAGGAGAGAGGTTTCTTTCAGAATTAATTAGTTCAATGAACAATAGATGGCCTAGCACATCTATTTATATGGAAAAACTACCATATAGCTTTATTCTTTCTTTCTATCTAAGAAAGAATAATTTCCATAATTATCTTATTCTTTCTTTCTTTCCAAGAAAGAATATTTACCAATTATTATATTTCCACATAATAATTACTAGATAATTATAAACCAATTAATTAACCCTTTTATATATTTATTTAACTAATAAATATATAACTGTAATTAATTATCAGAAACCTTTTACTTTGGGGTTTTTACAGAAAACACCCAACAGTTTTATAATTCACTATTATAAAACTAAACTCTCCAAACTGGGGTTATTAATCTATCCGAATTATAGGTCCTCACAGGTGTGACCCTCAAGTGACTTATAACGTTGGATGTGCGATCAAACGGTTTGTCAACTTATGCACATAATGCCAACAGACTCCCACTTGTGCAAGTTGGCAATACCAGATTGATGACACGGACCTAAGGAGGCCCCTAGACAGGCACTTAGGCTAACCAGGTTATAAGCACCCTTATACCCAGGTAGGTGATAAAACGTTCCAAAAAGGAAACAACATTTATGAACAAACTGTCCACAAATCGGGTATAAACTAGGCTTTTCCTTTTGCATCACGATATTTCAATTTTGAGTATGAGCATGGATACAGTCAACTCTGAATACTCAAAGATTATGTTTCTCGACTATCCGACCTCTACTGATTGGTAAACGACAAAGAACAAATCAGTTCGTTTGGGCATGGCCATGCACTTCATCAGTCTTTTCAGTCAGTCAAGGGGCCCAGGAAATATCTCTCTTCGAAGAAGAGGTGCAAATCCCATCTTGCATATCTGCATTTGTCACCACGGCTTCCGCTGAATCTAGTTACGCCCCGTATGACCACCCTGTTACGGCGTGATGTTAGAACGTACTAAGTATCCAACAGTCCTCGTAATGCCAAACCAAATACCTCAGGTGCTAAGGACAACCTGTGGGAGTCTTACTCATGACTAAATCCATGGAGTAATCTCAACCGGCGGATCACATCCGATATTCGCTGCTCTATCGAATATCCGTGTAGTTTTTGGTCTACATCACTTGTAGCTGTTATTCAACGACTGATCATAACCACCCAAAAACTCCACGATGACTTTATAGCCCTACCAAGGTTCCCACCTTGATAAGTTGTCACGGATAATTTCAAATAAAAACTGAAACTAGTTTTTATTCCCGGATCAAAACATGCTAAGTGTAAAAGAGACAAAGAAACTAATTTCGTTTAGTCCTCCATATTCCACTCTGTAATAAGAACGAAATTAATAGCATTTCTAAGTTACTTTTATGGTGTCTACTCAACGTATACTAAATACTGATTTAAACGAAGTATCACCCTTCTTCAGTTTAAACCCTTTGATTAGTGTTTACCATACTAGTCAAAGAAATAACCAAAAATAGTACAAGCTTAGCATCATCTGATACTTTCCACTTGACTATGCTAATTTTGTTCTTGCAAACACCCTTAAAACAAAATTAGACTTTCACCATATTTCCTGAACCTGGAGATACTGGAAAAACTCCTGGTTTCCTTGAATATGAAACATCAAACTGCAACTTCCCTTAGTTGCTGTGTAGATACATGATTTCGACCTGAAATCCAACAAAATTTCCATTTACCAAGTCTGGTAAATCCAGGAAATTTACTCTAGTGTTTTATAACACTTTGGAGTCAAAAAGATATTTGATATCTTTAATTAAACATTCCAACACACTTTAATTATTGATTATCTTAAATTCAATTATGACGTTGTACTGTTTCTATCCTTTTTAGCTAAAAGGTAGATCTTATATCTTATGAATTTATATCCTACCTGGATTATAATTCCGAGATATATTGAATCAATAATTAGCACATACAGACATATATACTTATATATATCTTTTATTCTTTATCACGGAACTGGATATAGAATAAACTGGGCTCCCACTAACCTATATGAAAACTGACCATTACTTAAAATTAACTATTGACTTTAGTCAAAACTTGACTTCCTAGTCAATTCTATTTTAAGTAATACTAGAATTTAACATTTACAAAACTTAACTGGATTTTATCAAATCCCAATTCCAAAACTTGGAATTTCCTAGCTTTATAAATACTGATGTTGTCAACGTCATCTGAGACAACATCCTAAATTCTCTCTAAAACATGTGAGTAATATTTTATAATCCTTTTACTCATGTATGTTTTATTCTCAAAAACACATTCCTAAAATAATAGTACTTCGTGTGTTTTTGACAGTTTTCATATAACTATTACTTCAAATCAATTAATTAAAACATTGAAGTAATTCTGTTAGTGTAATACATGACATCTAGGATCTACTTATTTAAATCAAGTCAATCTCGACTTTAAACAGATTCAACAACATTATCATCCACAAGATATTAAATCAAGACAATAATTTTAAAATTTAAAAACAATTTAATAAACCATAAAATTCCAAAAGATCACAATCATTAAAATTGTTTTACAACCACAAGTAGAAATTTAAAATTGTCTTGATAAATATCTAATGATAAACTAGCACGTAGATCCTCGCAATCCTGGGCTCCTCACTTCTGACCACCTGCAATATTTGCACTAGGTGTCAACATACTTGTAAACTAACAAGTGAAAGTGATAAACTAAAGCAATCACAAATACCTGAGGCGTTATTGCCTTCTTTGTGACGCTTTGGACAGTTTCGCCTCCAATGACCAAGTTCATGGCATATGAAACACCTATTCTCGGTCTTGGCTTTGTTAGGCTTCACTTTCTTGCCCTTGCCCTTGCGTTCGTCATCGACCTTGGTCACACTCTGGCTTGCCTGAGACTGGCTTTTGCCCTTACTGGTGTTTCCATGCCCACGCTTTCTCTTCGCTCTACCATCTCCGACCATGAGCACATCCTTGGTCTTGGTCCCGGTCCCCATACTCAACTCAGCAGTTTTCAACATGGAATGCAACTCTGCAATTGTCTTTTCCATGTTATTCATATTATAGTTAATTACAAACTGCTTATAATCCTCAGTCAATGAGTTGAGTATCGTATCCGTTGCTAACTGCAACGGAACTGGGTGACCAAGCCTCTCTAGGTGATCAATATGCTTTTTCATTTTCATGACGTGATCACTGACCGAGGTCCCCTTGGCCATCTTGCACGCGTTCAATGCCCGAGTGGCATCATAACGCTCTGTGCGTGCTTGCGTCTGAAACATGTCCCTCAACTGGCGGATCATGTCATAGGCATTGGTGTTCATGAGCCCTGTTTGCAGATCTGGGCTCATAGTCGCAAGCATGAGACAGCCAACATCCAGCAAATCATCAGAATGCTTTCTATAAGCATTTCTTACATTGGCAGTAGCATTTGCTGGAGGGGCCTCACCTAGAGGCTCTTCAAGGACGTACCACTTCCTCTCGTGCCTGAGCACAATCATCAGATTGCGCTCCCAGTCGAGGAAGTTAGCTCCAGTGAGCTTGTCCTTTTCAAGAATGGAGCGAAGAGACAGGTTATTAGTGTTGGTTACAGTGTTTGCCATCTACACATATAAAACATTTGGCTTTAGTAACTGTGAATAGACTCCCAACAAATATCAATAAACCCTTAAATGATAAGTATTGGGCTAGGATCCTTATTTCATACGTCCTGATGTACGGCTTGCTCACGTCACACCAGGCCCGTACTATTTCGGTAGGTAAGGACTTATACCAATCATGTCTAACTGACATGACTCCTAGATCTTTTTCGGGACATCGGATGAAACCGTACATGTTTTAGTCCCTCAGTGCATTTTGGCCCGATACGACACGGTGAATTGTTACAAAACCAAAATAGATCACACCATTTGGGACTGGTGTACTTATCACACCCCTTTCAGCTTGGGGTTTGAACGCGGACGCCCAAGGCTTGCTCACTTCCAACGCCCGCGTACCTTACGCCGTTAGGTGTCCCAAGTGGGTTGCACTACTGATCTATGATTTTCGGGGTTTTTAACTAAGTTTTGAGAAACCTTTTATTTTCCAGTATTTTTAGAAAACTTTGCAATTTTAAAACTGACTGTTTTAAAAAGGCAACCAATGTTTAAAACTAACTGTTATTAAACATACACGCTATTTAAAACTAACTTGTTTTAAAAGCACCTGCTAATTAAAACTAACTGTTTTAATAGCATGACCGCTAACCAAAAACTAACTGTTTTTGAAAGCCCTCTTGCTGACCAAAACTAACTGTTTTGTCAACATGCCTTTATAAGAAAACAATCTTATAAATATAAGGTTTTAAAATAAAATTTACCGTTTAAAAAGGTTTGAAAAACTGGCAATTTTAATTTTTAAAACCTAACAGATTTCATGATTGTAAAGTTTTAAAACTCTCTCTATATTTTAAAACGTTTGATAAAATAAACATGCAATAATTATCAACCAATCATGAGCAGGCAGTAAAACACATCTACGCAGTTAAAGATTAACAACTACGCATTTAAAACATCTAATTACAGATTTGCCAATTAAATGACCTATTATAAATTTTCTCTCGTAGCTCCCACTGGCCTTGGCATGTCTGATGGAACTCCGGAAAAAGAAAATATTGAAAAATATCCTAAGGTCATTTTCATTATGAAGGGGTTGCAAGTAGCATACAGGCCTTAATGTACTAAGCCGGCAATTACTGTAATAGATACAACCAATATACACAACAGGTATAATTCATGCAATCATATAAAGCATTTAAGCAAGCAGAGAACAATCCTAGATCCGTTAAAGATTATCTCGTTCAGTTTATCGTAAAACATGGTTTTAACTAATATTTTAATCTGAAATCGGTTTTACTATAAATCTTTTATATAAAACCAATTTTCTAAAATATTCGTTTTTATCCAAAACATATCAAACCGGACATTCCGAACCAACTGTTCGAAATTATAGACACTGGCCTAAAACTGTGTCGTGGTTTGACCAACTGGTCAAACATGACACCTGGCCCATTTGACCAAGACTGAGTCAAATACTGGTTTGATAATCACATGTTTAATAGAGATAATTATTAATTAATAAAATCTATTAAAACAATTTTATAAGATAATAAACTTATAAAATTAATTCGGATAAAAGCCTAAAACCATCAAACCCTTTTGGGCCTCAAACTAGGTCCAAAATTTCTGGGTCTTGGGCCTCGGATAGGTTAGGCCCAATAAAACGAAAAACCCAAAAACACGATCTCGTGATCGATTGACATCTCGTCGTTGATCACGTAATCATCGCCTTTGGTGATGATAACAACAAACGGTTGCTACCACCACCGCGATCACCACACCACTATAAACCGGCGACGACGGTAGCCAAGAAAACGCCACCACTGTCACCAATGGTTATAAAAACAATCATCGTCGCCGCGACGATCGACGCCACCATCACCGGTGACGCTCGACGAATTGATCGGCTTCGGCCGATTCTAACGACCGGCGACGATGACGCCAAAGCGCCACCGCCACCTTCGCTTTTGACCGGCGACAGCCTTGACACCACCTTTCGGTGGTTTCGGCTTGACCAGCGTCGATGACGACAGTCGCCGCCGCCGCCGTTCCCGTCGATCAACAGCGATCGCTGCCACCACCATTCTTGGTGGCTTGGCGATTCATAAAACCGACCACCGCCGCCGCCTTGGCGTGGCCGTGAGGCAGCCGGCGGCCTGGCGGGTGGTCCGCGGTGTACGCGCCGCCGCTTGCTCCACCCGGCGACGACGATAACTCCCAAGCGCTACCGCCGCCACCAATCGTCGCGATTGGCGATCAACAAAACACCGGCCACCACCGAATCGGTGGTTCGGTCTCGGCCTCGGTGTGGTCCGGCCATGGCTCAGCCGTGGTTGGGCGATCGTACGACCACCCACCATTCGTGACTGCCGTCAACCACCACCACCACCATCGGTGGTCTCTGATGGTCGTATGCGGCCTACGGCCCGGTGGTTCGGTCGGCTTTGGCCGCCGTTCCGCCGCCATAGTGGTTTGACCGGCGATCGGTGGGATGGTTCGGTTGCCATGTGCCACCGTTCCGCCACCGATCTCGTTACCGTGTGTGATTTCGTGTTTTTAGTTTCAAAACGATAAACAAAAACTGATAAAAAATAAATTTTTACACAACTGATAAAGATTAAGCCTTTATCTAACTGATAAAGATTAAACCTTTACCTAACTGATAAAGTTTTAGTTTTTATTGAAAAAACTGATAATTACCCAAAATCTTTACCAAACTGATAAAGATTAAACCAAATAAAATCAAATCTTTACCAAACTGATAAAGATCATGTTTTATTCAAAACTGATAATTATCAAATTTGATTAAATCTTTACCAAACTGATAAAGATTAAATCCAAACTTTATTCACAAGAAACAATTTCAATGGATCTAATAACAAATAAATAAAATAAACAATTAAACCTGTGGCTCTGATACCACTGTTGGGATTTTGTGGGATCCTCGTATCAAACTGACACGAGAAAAACCATGATCTCAAACCTAACTGGTCGAGACACATGACAAAACCATATGAAACAAACTGTTCCAAAGGTTTAACAATCAAACCTAACTGGTTTGATTAAGCGGAAGCAATAACGATTAAAATCCCGAAAACATCACAGATCTTATTTGTTTATCTTATTACAGTTAATATGTAGGTTTAGGGTTATTACCTGGATTGCTTGAGATAGATCCACCCGTAAACGACCAAACGGAATTCCCTCTAGCTGGATCTAACCCCGGAACGCTTCACGAACAAACGGTACGCGAAGAACACGATCAATCAAAACCGAAACCGGATCTGGTTTCTTGCTTGGTGAGATCGACGAAGAGAAAGAGAGAGGAGAGAGGTTTCTTTCAGAATTAATTAGTTCAATGAACAATAGATGGCCTAGCACATCTATTTATATGGAAAAACTACCATATAGCTTTATTCTTTCTTTCTATCTAAGAAAGAATAATTTCCATAATTATCTTATTCTTTCTTTCTTTCCAAGAAAGAATATTTACCAATTATTATATTTCCACATAATAATTACTAGATAATTATAAACCAATTAATTAACCCTTTTATATATTTATTTAACTAATAAATATATAACTGTAATTAATTATCAGAAACCTTTTACTTTGGGGTTTTTACAGAAAACACCCAACAGTTTTATAATTCACTATTATAAAACTAAACTCTCCAAACTGGGGTTATTAATCTATCCGAATTATAGGTCCTCACAGGTGTGACCCTCAAGTGACTTATAACGTTGGATGTGCGATCAAACGGTTTGTCAACTTATGCACATAATGCCAACAGCTAAGAAGATCAAAAAGAAGATCATCAAACCATTGACCAGAACAGAAGAAAGAAGAAGAATGGTGAGATGTTTAGCTGGAATTCTTGGGAGGCCTGTTCAATTCTTCTCCAGATGGTCATTTGAAAAGGTTAAACAGAAGTATGAAGAGGTCAGAAAGGAGAATGTTGATGAGGAAAATGCAAAGATGATTGAAGAAGAGATTAAGGAAGAGGTGCATGTACAGAGAAGAAGCAAGAGAAAGCATGATGTGGATACCACTGCTGTTGGTGTTACCACTGCTACTAATGCTGAGAATGATGAAGAGAAGGTTGAAATAGAAAAGAAGAAGGTTGATAAAGAGCCAACTCATATTGAGAAAGAAACTTCCAAATTGGCTAAGCAAATCAGTCAAGCTAAAAAGAAGAGGAAGAAGTCCATTGCTCATAAGCCAACCAAAAAGAGAAAGATCTTCACTGAAGCATCAAGGGTGACAGACTGGTCATGCTTTGAAGATAATAAGGTTGTCTTCTTCAGAATTGTGAGAGAAGATCAGACTAGTGAAGTGTTCTCAAATGTGTACAGAATATTCACTAAACTCTCAGCTGCTGATTTAAAGAAGATGTATGAGATCGGATGCACCAAAGAGAAGACTGGATTTGATGAAGTTGCTCTTGTTCAGGATAATCTTCAGACTATGTTTGCATTTGAAAAGGCAAAGGAGGAGAAGCAGAAAAGGAATGAAAGGCTAGGTAAAGAAGTAAAAGAAGGAAAGTAGTTGCCTGGAACTGCTACAGAGCAAACAGAGTTCTTATGGTTACTTTTGATGGAGGAGTCAAGAGATACTTCTTGGTAGATAAGAGGTATGACTTTGACAGAAGATTGGTGGAAGGAATTTTGAGGAAAACAAAGTCTGTTTTGTCTGATTTGGAAAAAGAAGTCATTGAAAACATGACTAAACAGCTAGCAGAGTTGAATGAAGAAGAAACAGCTGAGGAAGAGAAAGTGGTGATTTGGGGAGTAAAAGGTATCTTCAAAAAGTTCTATTTTGTGCAGTGGAACAATGGTAAGCAAAGAAGCCATGCAGAATTTGGTGAAATCTTGAACTTGGTTACTACTGAAGACAGAGTAATTATGCATGCATATGGATTGGAGAAGCTTCAAGAGTTTCTGAAAGATACAAATCATTCAGACCATGCCAAGATGATCAAGAAAGCAATGCAACATCTGAAGAACTTAATTTCTGATTGAAATCAGAAGTTAAGTTAGGGGGAGATTGTTAGGAAATAATATGTTGCATTACCACTGCTGGAGATACAAGGATTAACACTGCTGACTTTGGAGTCGTTACCACTGCTAGTTATATGAGGGTTACCACTGTCAATATGAGAGGGTTCAATGAAGATCAACTTACCACTGCTATTGAAGATTACCACTGCTTGAACAAAGTTACCACTGCTGGTATGAAGTTAACACTGCTTTTGTTTTACCACTGCAATCAAGATGAAGATAAGGAAAGGATTGCGATGATTTGAAGATATAGACAAGATACGATCTGCTTGGAGATATTTTAGAGATTATCTTGTAAATCTAGTTTTCTTATTGTTATCTTGTAATTCGTATATATAGCTGATAGGTTTTTCATTATTAGATACGAGTTTTTCATAGCTTTTGTTTTAGAATTAAGAGCCTCAAGATTGTTCTTGTAATCCCTGCAATTGAGAAGAGTTGCACGTCTGTTTGAGCCTGTTCAAACAGATTGGGGCTTGTGTTTGTAATCATTAAGCTATTGAAATCAATACACATAGAGTTTGTTTACAATCCATTGTTTTCTTAATATAATCAAAGTGTTATTCCGCAAACTTCTTTGATTAAAGTTTTCTGTTCTTGATATATTGATCCTGTCAGGAAAGGATTAGGGGTATAGAAGATGGACCAAGGTGTGTTTGAAGAACAACACTACGTTCATATTTATACCCCATGCATTAAATGCATGCTTTCCCCAAATTTACACGTGTCACGTAAAGGTTGGGTTTGGAGTACTATTGTACCATAAAATAATGTCCATGCGTGGTAGGGTCATGGCCTATGGTAAACAGTTGCCTTATGGGTGATAAGTACGGAGGGAAAAGTAAAGAGACATCCCTTTTGTACTATTGTTAGAAAGGCAAATCAAATCCTTTTTGTGCATATAGGACATGAAGACAAATATAGTATTCTTAAAGTACAAGTCACTGATCAGGCCTTCGAGTCGCCGATCCTTGGGAAGGATTAGGGAGACACTGTGACTTGTTCTCTTTGGAACATCATGTAAGAGTAGTCAGCTAGCTATCACTGATATCAACTTCAGATCATTAGCATCGCTGACTCTATCATCAGCTTGCATCAATAGATGGTGCTGATGGTTTCATAGTGACATGACTATTTGTCTTTAAAGGATACTCAGCTGATGTCAGCTCTCACTGATACTGAACGTAGTCAGTAGATCAGCGATCGCTGATGTCCAAACTATCAGCGAGACAAGCTCGATGAAGTATTAAACTTCATCACAGCAGTGCTAAGTATTTTTCAGTTATTAGATAAAGGATCATTGGTATTTCATCAAGTCATAGAGGAGCTGGATCAACAGAACCCATTTCAATGAAAGTTGTTTTTAAATGAAAGGTTCCCATTGTTTTTAAAATCAGAAAAAAATACGGTCGAACACTAAGTGTGGGAAGATTTAGTTATTTTTGTCCGCAAAATTCGGGAAAGTGTGTTTTATCTTTTTTTTTTGGAAGAGGTATCCCAGACCACATTGGGCTAGTGTGTTTTATCTTGACCGGTGCTTAAAATGAATTTCTTTTTGCACTAAGTGAATAACTGCACCTTTATCAAATGTTTCGAACAAGTTTTGTTTGCTTTGGCCAATTTTTGCATAACTTGCTAAAACTTTTGGTATTGTCCCTTTTGCTCAATTTTACATTTTGTAAAGGGATAGATTAAGTTCTAAGTGTGGGAACCTATTTGGTCAAATTTTTGGGTTTTATAATTTTTTATAGGTTCCCATTATTTTAGTAACTTAATAAAGTGTGTGGTTAATCACTAAGTGTAGGAAGGACACCTTCCATTTTATCGAGTGATTCGCGCTAATTGTTGGTTGTGTTAATTCTATAGCGCTCTCGTGTTGCTTCAAGTGAGCATGCATTATTACAGTTTGGGCCACTCCCGGAGCTTGTTGAGGTAGAGCAACAAGAGTTGTTTGCGACGTTCAAAGTAATTAAGGGCCGACACATTGAGATTGGACGTACCATGGATTGGCATTTCTTGCGAGAGGTTAACAGAGAAGGTAACATTCGAGCCTATCTTAGGAGAGGGTTAGATGATGGACAGGGGACCTCACTCTTTACTTGTAGAGCTTGGGAGAGAGCTTTAGAACTTCGAGAGCTTATTTACCGAGAGTTGTTCTTAAATTTTATCACCACTTACTCCTTTGATGAAGAGAAAGGTAGAGAGAGTAAGACGTAGATGTCTTAATTACCGGTTGGGTGGTCGTTGGTTTCATCAGTCCCTAGTCCAGTTTGCAGTTTCCATTGGATTTTACACGGCTGAGGAGGTAGCTGATGGTTATTTTAACCAGTACATTTCACTTTGTGACTATGCTCCTCCTGAGGGTTTGAGCTTTAGTGAGATTTGGAGTCAGCTTGGTCGAGGACAGTTGTTGGTCCCAATGAGGTGACCTTCAAGTAAGGATAGTGTATGGGATTATAGAAGGGGGGGTTGAATATAATCACACAAATTTCACTTTTAATTTCTTTGTTGTATTAACAATATGAATTTACAGATTGTTGCGGAAATAGAAAAGACTACAAGTCTAAACTAAACAATCTAAGTTCTTTCACTATGCACTAGAGTGAGAAGATAAGAAAAGATAGAAGATAGAGGAAATAAGAAAGAAAGGATTAGGGTATTTTTAGGATGAAGAAGAAGTATGGAGAACATCTCTTCACATCCTATTTATACCCAATGCATTAAATGCATCCAGACTCACTTTTGTGTACGTGTCACATTCTAAGTGGTCCTATGTACTATTTACTATAAACAAATACCCTTTGCATGGTGTGCAAAAGAGGATGTGAGTAAACAGTTGCCTTGAGGTCTGATAAGTACGGAGGGAACAGAAAATAGACTATCCTTATGTACTTTTGTGTCAGTAAAGGCGGATAATCCTTTTGTGCATTAGATTAAGACATTACACTAATCCTTCAGGATCAGGATACTGATCAGTGAGGAATGCACTGATGCTGATGTTGATCAGAGGTCACTGTATCCTGACGAGTCTTCAGGATGTCATACGAATTTGAGCAGCCTGCTATCACTGAGTTCCGTCTTCAGATCACGAGCATGCTGTTCCTGTCATCATCTAATTCTTTGACTTCGCTGATGGTTCTTTGAGTATGACTTTAATGTCTTCAGGAGGTCTTCACTTCGGTGGTCAGGATCAGTAGACTGCAGAACGGACGAGTTCATCTCCTGATCCTGATCATGATCATTATAAAAATAAGTTACAGCATAAGTAACATGGAATAACACTGAACAATCTCAGTGATAATTCCTCAAGCTATAACAAAAGTAAAAACCTATTCACTAAGTAAAGTAACAGGATCATTATCATTTCATCAGGTCTTAGGAGAGCTGGATCAACAACAGTATAGACGGTCCAACACCAAGTCTGGTGATTTAGTGAACCCGGAGCACCGTGTTTTGCATAGGATGATAACGTATACACTGAACCAGAGGAAATCCAGTCAGGATAAGATAGGGGACTTTGAGCTTTGGTTGATTTATCATTTAGTGAACCGAGACCGTCGTACTCACCTACCGTACATCATAGCCGACTTTTTCACCGGAGCTAAGGGATTTATGGCTTCGAGTAGACTTTTAGGTGGTCAGTACATCACCCGCCTAGCAGTTTCACATGGGATTTTGACACCGGAGGTGAGAATCTCTTTGACTTGTTTGGGAGAATTAGGTCGGATAGATAAGCATCAGCTTATGGGGATGAGAGTAGTAGAAAGAGGAGCCGGGAGTTCTTGGATTTGGATTGGTGTTCGAGACGAGCCAGAGGTTCAGGAGATACTCAAAAATCCACCAAATTAAATGATTCTAGATTCTATGGAAAGATAGCTCCATGAACTTGAGTTTAGAATAAAAAATGAAGCATTTTTGACAATCCAAGAAGGAGATATTCATAAAAGAAGTTGACCTAATTTACTGACTTTGGACCTGATGAGCAATAAAATGTTTCCAAAGAGATGACGGGTCAAAAATACGAATTTTTACTTGATTCCACTTGGGTTTGAACCTTAACTCATCAAATTTTAGTTCCTAAAAATTTTAGCCAAAAATAAGTACATCATACCCTGTTTTGGGTCGTCCAAAGTTAGCATTCACAATCTGTCAGCTTTTGTTTTGATTTTTAAACAAAGATTTCTTAACTATACAACCCAAATCCTTCAGAATCAATGGTTTCTTTGATACGAGGCTATAACCCCACATCAAATCCATGACTAAAAGATGAATACATTCAAAAAGCTAAATAGATCATGCATGCAAAGTCACAACTTTCCAGATTCACATGTGAATACCAACATACAATTTTGGGGTTTTTCACCCTTTTTTAAAAGTTCATGTTGAAGGCTCATGGGATTCAGCCTAGATATGGATGTTTCAATTATCCAAGGCTTTCATCCTCCCTTATAGAACACCAAGAAAACATTTTTAACTTTGAATCACAAATAAGCATGAAAAACTTGCTAGGAAGTGTAGTTCCAGATTCAAGTTCTAAACATAATGCAATCAAGTAGAGAATGAATTGGAAAGCCAAATGTCATTGATCTTGATAAAATTGGTTACACATAGTAAAACACTAAGAACACAGACACTTAAGAACTCATCTCTCTTAATTCACTCTCCTTTATGTTTAAGCACACATTCACTAACACACTTACAAATGACATCACTTTGGGCTTTTATACCCACACCATTTACACCCTCACACTATACAACAATTACGCTTTCTACCCTATTATTACAAAACTATTACAAAGGAATATTAAAGCAAGTAAACAATAAAAGCAAGCTTTGACCTTGTTGACCACTTTGACTTTGCCTTGTCTTCACTTGGAGCACCAACTTGTGATCTCGGATACAATCCGATTTTGCATCCAACAATCTCCTCCTTTGGATTCGAGATCACAAAAAGAATTAGGCAAACGTCTTCAAGAAAGCATCAACACTTTGAACACCAACAATAATCGTCCATGAACAATAAGCTTCGTTAATAATCTTCAAGAATCATCCACTTTGACACAAGAAGCTTTAACACACGAAGTATCTTCAAACAATCTTCAAACTTTGATACTGATCAATTGAAATCTTGTTGCAACTTTTGCAATCATCTCTTGTACTCTTTTCTCTTCGACTTGACATTTCAGATCCATCTCCCCCTTTTTGATGAAATATGGCATAATCATCAAAACTATTAAATGTATGATTAGATAACTCATCTCTATAGAGACAAACATGTGAACAAACCACCAAGGATATCAAAAGCCATCTCACATAACCATCTCCTCCTTGTTACTTCAGAATTCCTCTTATTACTCCAAAGAAACACCGTCAATTCCATAAAGTAATCCAAATCTTTTCAAATTTAGATCTAAGCGGGAAAAATCCTGAAACAACTAATGAATCAGTTGGAATGCCTGTGAGAAGCACAAAGCAACCCAGTACAACAAATGCACTATATAAAAAGCTTTAGTGATGATTACTCCCCAGGGCTTCCGTTCAATCATCGCAAATGTTAGGTAACGACAATATATAAAAGAACGAAAAAGTAATAACGACAATATTTTTTTTTATTAAACTGCAACATGTTAGGTAAACTAAAAATAATGAAGAAGTTAATTACAATATTATTGTTATAACTTATAACAAATAAAAACGGTATCCACTTTTACAGGAGCCTTTGAGTATCGTGCCATTAATGAAGTTGAACGCAACTGTCAACAAAAGGCTGAGGTAGTGAAGTGTGGCTTTGTATTAGTCGTTCTAAGACTAAATACACATGGTGCAATATTTTATTGGATGAACACATACTTTAAATATAGAGAAGAGTGAACATCAGGGAGAAATGTGCCACAAAATAATAATTTCATATATTTAGCCAGGTTGTAAGATTCGAGGAGTAGTCAAGGATGATATCTATAGTTCACCACATAAAGACATGGTGACTAATGTGGAGACCTACCATGAGTCCACTACAATAGAATGCGAACTTCTACGTAATTAAATAACGCTAACGAGACTAACCATGTTGGGTTGGAGTGCCGGGGGACAAGGAAGATTCAAGAAAGTAAGCTGCAAATTACAGAATATGATGATGCTTAGAAGAACTTGTAGGTTCTGGTCATACCTTGTTAGAAAACACACCGAACAAGGTCTTCTAGTTAGAGTTTGTGTTGCGTGAAGCACAAAGATATTGATAGAGGAAAGATTGATGTGATTCTGACATGTTGGTAGGCACCGGAGGTGTTAACTGCGAAGACTGCATATAGCGTGCGAGTTTAGGGGGCAAGGAATGCTATGCCAAAGGAGGATGTGGAATCATTATTTAAGAAGGAACACGTTAATTTTGAACTAGGTTAGTAGACTCAAGTGTATAAACGTATACCTAGTTTGGATTAGAACATTTATTTTCTTAAAGATTAAATAGAACGTAGAAAATTAAAGATTAAAGATTAGATAGAACGCAAAAAAGAAACCAAGGTTAATAAAAAAAAAAGGAAGTTAGAGTGTTTCAAGGAGGTACAAGGGGAGCGTTAGGGAGGTGGTGCATAATATATCTACGAATTGAAGTCCTATAATACTAAAGGATGTGTGTATTTCCTTAGATTTTATGTTTCATTCTCCATCGTAACCGAATATGTGTGACTGAGATTCGTCTTCACGTTCACAACGAAAATTGAACTCACATTTGAACCTAACCCTATATATATATATATATATATAGAGAGAGAGAGAGAGAGAGAGAGAGAGAATGTTCAAATGTGGACTCATATTTCATTCTGAGCGTGAGGACTATTAAAATCACGCTACGTGTCGATATTGATCGGCGCTTAAATTCTATTGAGTCTGAATATCACGCACTCTGAAGCGCGTGAGATTCATTCATAGTGAATAAAGCTTAGGCACAATCACTGTGAAGCACACGCCTAAGCTTTATTCAGACTAAAATGTTTTATTCAGTCTGAACAATACATAAATATTCAGACTGAGTATTGCTACATGGCATAATTTTA
The DNA here is from genome assembly GCA_030169165.1 of Centaurea solstitialis. Lineage (NCBI taxonomy): Eukaryota > Viridiplantae > Streptophyta > Magnoliopsida > Asterales > Asteraceae > Centaurea > Centaurea solstitialis. Next base: position 46,053,525 of record CM058047.1, read on the forward strand.
ATGGTCATTACGTTCACAATGAAATATTGGTTCACATTTAAACCTGGTCCTATATATGCAGTAACAACTAATAGGTAAAAATGAAAAAAGGTTCATTAACATCTTACCGAATAAAATATCACACAAAGTAACAGGTAAGTGAATAAATGAATGTAATTTTATTTTATCCCCTTACCATACATATCATCTCCATAGTTTACTTTCAAACTAGATGTACGTGATTGGATTGATGCGTTTTGGTTTAAATAATAAATAAGTAAAATAATGATATTCTTATATTATAAATAAAATGATGGTATTCCATATTAAATTTAAAAGCTAATTGGGATAGAGGGCGGTTGTAGCTTGTGACACTATATGAGACATCTCAAACTTGTTTCAACAAATACGTTTCATTTCTCTCGCACTTAAGATGATGGCAATTTCTAATTTTTCACTCTCAAATCCAATCTTCATTCTAATAATCACGTCTTTTTTTCTTCTTCTTTCAGTCTACATCTACAATAAGCCACAAACAAAAGGGAAGAAATCAAAGAAGTATCATCCATTTGGCGGGACTAAACTTGATCAGTTCATCAACTTTCGTAGGTTGCATGATCATAGTACTGATTTGGCTGCAAAATACAAAACGTTTAGAATATATAACCCTTTTCATGGTGAGATTTATACATCTGATCCTGCAAATGTGGAGTATATCCTTAGGACAAATTTCGATAATTATGGCAAGGTATGTTCCTTAATTATGTTAAGACTTTGGTCTAACCAATCATGGTTTTAACGATAGACAAACGGGAATAATTTCTATTTAACAACTAAATATCCTTGACTCCTTGTCAAATGATTAATGTTGATTTGTGAAGATGATCAAGATTGAGTTTATTTGTTAAAGATGGTAAAGTCGTTTGATAAGATTACTGATAAATGGATTCGCATCTTGTGAAGGTGACGAGCTTAGTACACGTAGTCTGAAATGTATCTGAAGTCCTACTATCGACTATTGAGGACTATGTTCTGAAGATTACTTCAAAATGAAGAGTTTTATTCTAAAGATGATGATTAAGAAAAGAGGAGATTGTTAGTTGTTTGACTACTTCAGTTGGTATAATTTGGTTGACTTCAAAACAGAAGATTGTGGAAGATTTGATGATTACAAAAGGTTGCTTAGTGTTTTGAAGAATTGATAGAAATTGAAGATGTTCATATGAATACGATGTTTGATGCGGTAAAATATATATTAAAGCAAACCAAGTTTTACCCTTAAAAATTACCCAACTAATATTACCACAATTCACAGGCAAGTATACTTGATCGGGTATAATATAGTGTAGCTATGTCCAGGTATCGTTCTTACCACATGAAACAATGAAGCTACTCAATTTTACTCTCTAAGTTATTGTTGGTCCAGTTGATTGGATTAAATCAAACTCAGATCAAACAACTATAGCTAAAAGAGTGAAATGCAGCGGAAAAGATCAAATATAAGCTATAGATGATTGTAAACAAACTAATATAAGAATTATTCAATGTATGAAGAACATCTTGCTTGAAGATTTTCAATGGAATTGAAAATGACGTGAATTAAAGATGAACTTACATGAATATTCAATGGAACAGTATTCTTATATTGATGAACATTAATTGCACACACTATACGTACTTGCTTACATACCATACAAAGAGACAAACGACTATTTATACAAGAGAAAGATGACCTAACAAACCCACTAAGATCTAGACACGTGTTTTAATCCTGATCGTAGAAACTGACTCGGTTGAGGTAGTCACGTGCGCAGCACATGGTAAAATAACCATTTTTCCAGAAGTTGTTATTTTTGCAGAGGCATACAGTCAGAACCTCTGTCATGTTTTTCAGAGGTTCTGTGAATACTTCACAGAGATCTTGCCTTTAGACGATAGAGCCTCTGTCATGTCTTACAGAAGTTCTGCTGGACTTGTCTTGAACTTCTGCAGGTCAACTTCTGAAGAGTTCCCCTTGTGAAATCTTTTATCATTACTTTTATATTGAAGTAAACATAGGCTAACTATCTCCCCCTAAGTAATGAAAAAACGTGCGTGTAAAGTAGTGTGAGAAAGATAAGTTTTGATTAACTAACAACCAAAAAGAAGTGAACAATTCTCAACTTCTGAGATTACAATACATAAAAAGCAAATCTATCTAACTACAGAAACTGTCTACTCTTCTCTTTGACTCTGGAGTTTGGAAAGTCATCAATCCCAACTTTCTTCAGAGATAAGTACAAGTTGCACAAAAGTGATCTGAATTTGGAATTGCCTTTAATATTCGAGAAAAGTGGTGCAACAAGCTCTCGGTTGAGTTTTCCTTTCTGAACTTCTTTGCTCAGAGCCTTATACACAAACTTCAACGTTTTGTGCATATATTTGTTGCATTCAAGATGATTGAAGAACCTTTTGATCTCATCCCTGCCTTCATAGATAAAACCATAATATGGTTCTTCAACAAAAGTGTCAGGCTCAATATCCTTGATCCAGAGAGGTCTGTTGTTAGGTGGAGAGATGTAGAGTTTGTTCTGACCAAGCCAATACGCAAAATCGAAGTCCTTCCGACTCCAATAGATAATCTGAGCTCTCATAACTTCCCATAACCTGCTCTGAGAGTCAGCAAACTTGTTTCCTTGCTCCATACGCTTTGCCAGAAATTGAAATAGGAATGGAAGATCATATACACACAGAAGATGAAAATCTGCATCTGTGAAGGTATAGACTATTCCATCCTTTCTCAGGACTGAGAATTGGGCATACTTGACATCATTGTTGCAGAGGGATCTCAAAGACAGAGTCTTTATACAAGAAATTGGAACTTCAGAATAGACCTCTGAAGCTTCTTGAGTTTGTTTGGCAAACTTGATTCTGGCTTCAGCTGTTGGCAGACCTGTGACTTTTGGATCAAAGGGAGGATCAATATCCCTTGTGGAATACTTCCACATGTGGGATTCTTCTGTGGAGGTGATGTAGCGATCACCAGGAAGTGGGAGTCTAGATGGCTGATTCTCTGCAACGTCTTCTGTGTCAAATGCTTCTGGGAACACATCTTCAAGGATCTTTTCAGATTACCTGTGAGTAGCAATTGGCATGATGTTTCCTATCAGAGTGTCAAAAGTACGTGAAGATTCTTCAGCCACCTTAGAAGATTCACCAACAGGTTGAGGTGATACACCAGTTCTACCAGCACTCGATATGCTATGAGCTAGAACAGCATTAGCACGCGAGAGTTTAACGGCTAGCTTCGTTTGCTCTTCCTCTATAAGCTGAAACTCTGAAACTTTTCCTTTTCCTTTGTCTCCTTTTTTGTTCCCAGTATCAGAAGGCTCTGTAGCCTTTTCTTTTGAACCTTCGCCAATGCGAACACTTTTCGCTTCTGAAACTTTCCTTTCGTGAGTCTCCCCCTCAGGATGACCAGGATCCTGGTCATCCTGGGATTGGTGAATGGACTTTGAAGCTTAAAGAGAACAGGTAAGTCGAGCCTTTTGAAGGCGAGAAGTTAGAAGAAGAGAGTGCTTGAGCTTTGTAGAGAGAAGCTTGGAGAACTTGCGAACAGGCTTCATCTGCGTCTGAATGGCTTGGTCGAGAGCTTTGGCAATGATATGAGTGATAGCACCTTGAAGATTTAGAGTCTTTTCTGCAAGGTTGTTGATAGTACGGATTTGAACATTGTGAGCATCCAGATTATCGTGGAGAAACTGGTCAGAGACTTTACGAACTTCCTCTCCAAGGCATTGGACCATTTCACACAACTGACCGCGAGTGGCCAAACTTTTGGGATTGCCTTTGTTAGGAGAGGTACCAACAACGATAGCTTTATCGACAAGGTCATGAATCTCCTTTTGGAAGGATGTGAAGTTGATATATCCAGCTTCTGCAAGATCGATAGCATATTGTTCTCCAACAGAGGCAAGTTGACTCTTTAAGGAATCCAGAAAAGAATTTTCAAACCTGACATTGTTGATCACTGAAAAGACATCAGGTTTGGAAGGAAGGCTATTGATCTGTTGTTGCAGAGAGGACACAGCTGAAGTGAGATTCGTGATGGCAGTAGTGTGATTCTGCAGAATATCAGGTGGAGCTTCTGAAGAACTCTTAGAGCTTTTCATCTCATCAAGTCTTCTGAAGACCTCTGTCGCGAAGGTTTGAAACTCACCCTTCGTGACATAGTCTTCTTGGGAACCCGAGGGACCAACACTTGTTCCCTCAGTAGCCATTGAGTTAAAGGCACCCTCAGAGGTACTATTAATGTTGACCTCTCGGGGACTTCTGGAAGATCCTCGGACTACCTTTTCAGGACAGCCTACCTCCATTCTGTAGATTTCAATTACAGAAGGTCCTTGGCCCTGCTGAAATGATTGACCAAGTGGAATTCTTTGAGGTTCTAGATCAAAGAACATGTGTGCTCACGCAACTCCCTCAGGAAGAAGTGTAGGAATTTCACTCATGTGAGGGGGATCAACACATGCATCCCCGTGCGGTTGTAGCAGACCCTTGGGAGGATGGAGGAGTACAGAGGGGTTCCTGGATATTAGATACAGTAGAGGGAGAAGGAATTTCCTCTGTATGGCTAGGAGGGGTTGGGTTCGGCTTGTGCCAGCCTGATTCAATAGCTTGCTCATCTAGAGCATGAACACTAGACTTGTGGGACGCACTCGGAGATTGGTTAGGTGGTGTGCTCTTGGCATCTTTTTCTCCACTCTCATTCGCTACTTCTGTGGGATTTGCATTCTGAACAGCGGTATGTCTTCCTTCTTCTACATTAACCCCAAAGCTACCCATTAGCTGAGTTGATCATCAGACAGAATATTTTCAGCACCTAAAGAAGAAGGAACTTCTGTTGATAGAACTTCTGAAGAAGGAACTTCTGTTGATAGAACGGGGGCTTCTGTTGATAGAACGGGGGCTTCTGCGACCTGTTTTCTTAGCCGTTTCTTGGGTTGGCTCACCTCTGCAGTAGGTGATGCCTCTGGAACTGATTTCTTTGGCTTCTTAGCCTTCTTTGAACTTTTCGGCTTTTGTGGGGGACGACTATCTACGTCTAGAGTCTGTCTAATCTCACTCTGCTCACCAACCGCCTGTTCTCCCTCAGAATGCTCTGTTGTTTTCTTAGACCAATGTTCCTTAGGCTGGCCTATTCGTAGGGGGGGTGCTGGGACCGGTTTTGGCCTCCTGCACCTACGTCGATACTCATCCCTATGGGACTTCTGCCGCAGCATGATCATGGCATGAGTCATGGGCCGAATTTGCCCGAGCCCTGCGGTTGTTTTGTGGGTTTGAACCCTTTCATTGGAAACAGCTTCGCCATGGTTATAGACTTGTCAAAAGAAGACCATGGAAGCTTGTTTTGCAGAATGTCATAAAACACAAGTCCAAAGAATCTTTGCAGAACTAGATTCTTAGGATTTCCATCAGACGAAGAAGATCGTTTGGACAGACTTTGAGTAGCCATTTTCTTTCTGATTAAGCCCACCATATCGTCAAAAATAAGACCCGCAAAATCAAGGTTGAGCCCGAAAAAGATTCGATACAGAATAGAGAGCATGGCGTGAGAAGACTGATCAGGACTTCCAACTTTCCCATTTAAATAGCTGTTGATGATTGAGTACAGCATATTCCACATGGGTGGCAGTCCCTTTCTTCTAAAGTCACCTCGTTTGATCAAAGGCTTGTTGTCATCAGGAGTATAAGAGAGGAACTTGCTTGGAAGGAGAGTAACAAAAAGTACTAAAAAGTACTTATGAAAGTACAACTAAGTATAAAAGTCTCGATTTGACTTAGGCTTTGTACTTTAAAGATGGAATCTTGTAAAGAAAGTTACTTGCAAGGCAAGTTTCGAGCATGTATTAGTAAAAACGTGATCTTGGTAACCGAATGATGAATTGAAATTTAAAGTGAACTTGTTTGAAAGGACGAAAGACTTTCAAATTTCAGACAAATGAAAGACTTTCAAATTTAATGCAAACTGAAAATCTTAATGATTAATTTCGAAAATCACTTTGAGTACGATGAAATATTGTGAGTAAGACAAACTGAACATTGAGAATCCGTAGTGTTAGTAATTATGTGCAGAAGTTGACAAACCAGTAGATTACACATCCAATGTTACAAGACACTTGAGGGTCACACCTGTGAGGACCTATAAATCGAATAAGATAATAAAACCCAGAAATGGAGAGATTGGATTTATAATAGTCAATTATAAATCAATTGGGTAATTTCAGTCAGAAATCCCGAAGTTGGAGGATTATTAATTAATTAAGTAAATTATATATTTATTAGATAAATAAATATATAATAGAATAATTTAATTAATTATAAATAATTATCTAGAGTAAATTTTTTCTTAAAAGAAAAGAAAAGAAAAGAATAAGATAATTAAAAGGAAACTGAATCAGATAGAAACTGTATTATTTCCATATAAATAAGCCTTATGAGTTGAAGATTATTCATTCAATTTTCATTACCCAATAATCAGTTTCCAGTTTTTTTTCTCTCTCTCTCTCTCCAACCGGTGCCGCCCTCTCCCCTCGCGACAAACCAGCTCGGTTTTTCAGTTTTTCGGGTTTTCGTTCTGCTAGAGGAACATTCGTTGGTCGTTCATTGGTGGACTTATTCTCAAGCAATCCAGGTAGATTTTTCTGAATCTATAAATGTTAGAATTAAATAAAACAACGGTAAAGTCTGTGGATTTTAGGGTTTTATATCCAAATTGCTTCCGCATTAGATCAAACCAGTGAGGTTTCGGTCATGTAGATCTTTAACCAGTTTGGTTATTAGGTTTATAAGCTTTTCTCTAATCATTTAGGTTTTGAGAACCATAGTGATCCTTGTGTCAGCTTGGCTCGAGGGATCCCACTAAAACCCAACAGTGGTATCAGAGCGATTGGTTCAATCGTTTTTCGTTTTATTTATTCTCGTATGATCCGTTAAAAGTGTTTCTTGTGCATTAAGCTTTAATTGGTTTTATAAAAATCTGATTTTTATCACAATATTGGAATGAATCCAGTCGGCCGATCGGACCAAGATAGATCAACCACCGGGCCGCACCACAGTTCGTGATGGCGGCACCGGCGGTTAACCACCCAGCCGCACCACAGCACGGTGGTGGCGGCGATTGGTGGTGACTGTAGCCTGATCGCACCACACCCCAAGAACCAAACCCGCTCTTGGTGGGGTTTGCGGTGGCCAAACCACGGTGAAACTGTGGCTGCCGCTAACTGTCGCACCATGCAACGATGGTAGTGACGGTGGAGGTAGCCGTAACGCACAACTCAGCTGTGGCCGAGTTCCACCACAAACCGAGACCGGTTCGAAAACCCGCAACCACCAGAAACCGCAAAGGCGGTGGTGGACGGCGGTGTTCGTAATGGTGGTGATGTTCGAATGTTGTTCGGTCAATCGCCGGCCGCATCGCATATAGCGGTGGCGGTGGCTGCTGTTGTTCATTCGATGCCAGCCGCACTGCGCATAGTGGTGGCGGCGTTTGGTTATCGTCATTCGACCGGCCGCTAGTGGTGGTGGGGATTGATTGTCATCCTGATCAATGGCCACCACCACGCGTCGTGGTGGTGGCGGCGGCATTGTTATTTGCATTCACTGAAAGGCGGTGGTGGTGGTTGATGACCACCAGTGGAGAGGCATCGGCCACCGCCGCTAAACTCGAACCACCGCTGGCTGCCTTACGGCCGCGCCAAGCGGTGGCCGTGAACGAACAAAACGCAACCACCAGAGACCACCTTGGTGGCGGTGGTGTGCGTCGTTGTGGAAAAACGAAACCACAACAGCCGCGATCGCGGTGGCGGTAATTGAATGGCAACGGTTGGATCGATGATGACGGTGATGATTTCCTTGCCGGCCAGAAGATGGCGTTTGGTTACAATCGCCGGCAGCGGCGATGATTTTTGATCGAACGTCGGTGAGAAGCCGCAGCCACACCACAGCGCGTGGTGGTGGCGTTGACCGTTAAATCCGAACACCAGCCGCACCACACGTAGTGGTTGCGGCGTCGGTTGTGATCAAAGGACCACAGTGGTGGCGGTAGCAGCCTTGCGCCGCTGTCATCGTTCGGTCTGTGTAATGGTGGTGGTCAATGGCCGCCTGTGGGTGGTATTGATCACCGCCACCGATTTCAATGATAAAACGGCTACTCGCGCCCCGAGCGAAACAAAATCGCGATATTACTAAACGATAACGACAATGATCAGAGTCCCAACCCGCAATTGTTTTTCCGATCAAACCTCGAAACCCTGTTAAGCCCAAAAATTACCAATTTGGTAATGGGCCCAAACGGCCCAGTTTTGAACCAAGTTATGGCCCAAAGACGGTTCTTTTAATTATCCAAATCAAATTTTGTTTTAAAATTTTTTATTGATTTTGTAAAATTAATTTAAGGGAATTTTAACCCATTTAGTCAAATGAGTCTAGTGTCGTGTTTTGACCAGATGGTTAAAGCACAATACAGTTTATGGGCCAGTATTTTGACATTCAAACCAGTCGGTTTGGAATGTCCGTTTTGATACATACATATTTGATGAAAGGCGAATATTTCATGATAATGTTTTTGTTTTATAAAATAAATTAATCGTTTAGTTCCAAGAAAATCTTTTTCAAACTAAAACATTGATTTTTGGTTTATAAAACGTTTTGTTTTATAAATCTGTAAAAACCAATTTTAGCGATATACGAAACGAGATAATTTTTAACGTATCTAACTTTGTTTTAGGCTTAAATATTTATTACTTGTTGGTATGCCGTGTATTATAGGTTTTGCCAACTTAGACCCTTGAGGAATTTCCGGGGAGGCCTGCGTGCCATTTACAACCCCTTATGTAATAATGACCTTAGAATAGATACTTTATTCTTGCGGAATGGCGACGCTAGTGGGAGCTACCGGAGTTTTTCACTTTCCGGAGTCCAAGCAAAGATGATGAGGCTAGTGGGAGCTACGCAAAGCCTTTGAAGCTATTAGTGAAATAGGTCATTATTGGTCCCTAGGAAACAACCGTTGGCAAAAACTATAATTGACTATTGTGTGATTTATTATTATGGTTGAATATTTATTTGTGATCTCTTACATAGTTTTAGAAAAGAAGGAGTTTTAAGACTAACTAATATCACAAAATAAGATAGGTTTTTATAATTAAAATTACCAGTTTTTCGAAGTTTTTCAAACGGTAGATTTAAAAAAAACCTATAAATGATTGTTTCTAAAAGTCAAGTTGGTAAAACAGTTAGTATGCTATTAAACAGTTAGTTTTGATTAGCAAGTGACTTTAGAACAGTTAGTTTTAAATAGCATGAATGTTTGAAACAGTTAGTTTAGAACGTCAGTTGCCTTTATAACAATTAGTTTTTCAGAGTTATGTTTTTTCAAAAATCCTGAAAATAAAAGTTTTTCAAAAACCCCGAAAATCATAGATCAGTAGTGCAACCCATCTAGGGGCACCTCCGGCGTAAGGTACGTGGATGTTCTGAGAAGAACACACCTTGAACGTCCACGTTCAAACCGAAGCTGGGGGGTTACATAACTCTGCGAATTATCTCCGGATGGTACCGGCCAGAGTAAAGTGATCAGGTTCCCAAAATTGTGAGATCTATTTTGGTACTGTTAAGTTCACCAGGAGGTATTGGGCCAAAATGCACTAAGAGGGACCGAAACATGTACGGATAGTTACCGTGGTTCCGAAAAGATCTAGGAGTCATATTAGTTAGATATGATTGGTAAAACCGAAATAGTACGGTCCTGGTGGAGTAAGAACACACCGCACATCAGGACGTATGAAATAAGGATCCTAGTCCAATAAATTGATCATTTAAGGGTTTATTGATATTTATTGGAAATAAGTCTATTTACAGTTGCTAAAAACCAAAATTTTAAAATGTGTAGATGGCAAGCACCGTTTCTAACACAAACAATCTCTCGCTCCGCTCTATCCTTGAAAAGGACAAGCTGACCGGCCCCAATTTCCTTGACTGGGAGCGCAATCTGATGATTGTGCTCAGACACGAAAGGAAATGGTATGTCCTTGAAGAGCCTCTTGGGGAGGCTCCTCCAGCAAATGCTCCGGCTACTGCTAGAAATGCTCACAAGAAGCATTCAGATGATCTGCTAGATGTCGCTTGTCTCATGCTTGCAACTATGGGCCCAGATTTACAAGTAGGGCTCATGAACACGAATGCTTACGACATGATCCGCCAGTTGAGGGACATGTTCCAAACGCAGGCTCGTACAGAACGTTACGATGCCACTAAAGCATTCAAAGAATGCAAGATGATCAAAGGGACTTCAGTAAGTGACCATGTCATGAAAATGAAACGACACTTGGATCACCTAGAGAGGCTCGGTCACCCGGTTCCGTTGCAGCTAGCAACGGATACTATACTCAACTCACTGTCAGAGGACTACAAGCCTTTTGTAGTCAACTATAACATGAACAACATGGAGAAGTCAATAGCTGAATTGCACTCCATGCTTAAGCCTGCTGAGTTGAATATGGGGACCAAGAATAAAGCCAAGGACGTCCTAATGGTAAGAGATGGAGGAGTGAAGAAGAAACATGGGCATGCGAGCACCAGTAAAGGGAAGGGAACAGTTCAGGCCGTCCAGAGTGCACCCAAGGTTCATGGCAAAAGCAAAGGCAAGGGCAAGGGCAAGAAGGTTAAGCCGAATAAAGCTAGGACTAAGAATCGCTGCTTCACGTGCAATGAAGTCGGTCACTAGAGGCAAAACTGCCCAAAGCGTCATGAAGCAGGTATGCAAACCTCAGATATTTATGATTGCTTTAATTTGTCACCTTCTACTTGTTAGTTTACAAGTACACTAATACCTAGAGCAAATGACTATTGCAGGTGGTCAGAAGTGATGTGCCCAGGAATTGCAAGGATCAAGATGGAAGTTCATTTTAGATATTTTTTCAAGACATTCTTTATTTTTAAATAGTTATTTTTGGTTTATGGTTACATTTTAAATACTTATAATTTATTGAATGAATAAGTTATTGTCTTGAATAAATATCTGTTATACATGAAGTTTTAAATCTGATAAAGTCAATTTTTGACTTGATAAGATCCTAGATATTGCCTATTATAGTTACTTCAATAGTTTTTAAATTGAAGTAATTTATATGAAGACTGTCAAAAACACATGAAATACTAAAAGAATGTGTTTTTGAGAATAAAACATTTATGAGTAAAAGACATGAAATGATTTTTGTGATCAGGTTTAATTACTCAAATGTTTAAAAGAGAATTTAGGATATTAACTCAGATAGGGTTAATAATAACAATATTTATAAAAACTAGGAAAGTTCCAAGTCTTGGAATTAGGATTTAACAAAATCTAGTTAAGTTTTATAAATGTTAGAATTCTCAAATTCATTACTTAAAATAGAATTGACTAATCAAAACCTTGACTAAGTCAATACTAAATTTTGAGTAATAGTTGGTTTTCATGTAGAACAGTGGGAGCCCAGTTTATTATCTAGTCTCAAATAAAGGATAAAAGACATAATTATTGATTTTATATATCTCGGAATTCATGATCCAGGTAGGATAAGAATTCATAAGATATAATTTACCTTTTACTCAAAAAAAGGGGAATGAAAGTTTCAAAGTGTTTGAAACAAATGTCTTAAATGACTGTAAATCAATAATTAAAATGTTGGATTAATTAAAGATAAATTTACCAGTATGGTGAGTGGAATCTTATTTCAGGTAGAAATCATTCATTTGCACAGCAACTAAGGAAAGTTGCAGTTTTACATATTCAGGGAAGAACTAGGAATTTTTCTAGGTCTCCAAGTTCAGAGAATATGATAAAAGTAAAGTCTAATTTTTGTTTAAAAGTGTTTGTAAAACAATAATTAGCAGAATCAAGTAGACTGTATTAGGGGATACAAACTTGAATTCTTTTGGTTATTACTTTGATTAAAATGGTAAACTTTAATCAAAGGGTTTAAACTGAAAGATAGGTGATACTTCATTTTAGACCAATATTTATCAAATGTTAAATAGATATCATAAAAGTTATTAAGAAATGTCATTAATTTTGTTATTATTACAGAGTGTAATATGGACTATACAAAATTAGTTTCCTTGTCACTTTTATATTTTACATGTTTTATAATCCAGGAATGAAGCTAATATTCCAGACTTTCATTCGAAACTTGTCTGTGACAACTTATCATTGTGGGAACATGATAAGGTGTTAAAGTCATTGTGAACTTTTGGGTAGTTATGATCAAGTTGTTGAATAACAGCTACAAGTGTTGTAGACCAAAAGTTGCACAGATATTTGATAGAGTAGCAAATATCGGACGTGATCCACGGTTGAGATTACTTCTTGGAAATTGTCATGAGTAAATCTCACAGTGGTTGTCCCTATCACCTGAGGTATTTGATTTAATGTTATGAGGACTGCTGAATACTTAGTGCACTCAACCGCTACGCCGTAACAGGGTGGCTATAAAGGGCGTAACTAGATTCAGCGGAAGCCGTGGTGTTAAATGCAGATATGCAAGATTGGATTTGCACCTCTTCTCTGAAGAGAGGTATTTATGGGCCCCTTGACTGACTGAATATACTGATGAAGTGCATGGACATGCCCAAACGAACTGATTAGTTCTTTGTCGTTTACCTATCAGTAAAAGTCGGATAGTCGAGAAACAGAATCTTGAGTATTTAGAGTTGACACATTCCAAGCTCATACTCACAGATGAAATATCGTGATGCAAAGGGAAAAGCCAAGTTATACCCAATTTATGAACAGTTGTTTCGTAAATGTTGTTTTCTTATGGAAAGTTTATCACCTGTCTGGGTATAAGAGTTCTTGTAACCTGGTTAGCCTAAGTGCCTGTCTAGGGGCCTCCTTAGGTCCGTGTGGTCAAGACGGTATTGCCAACTTGCACAAGTGGGAGTCTGTTAGTAATTATGTGCAGAAGTTGACAAACCAGTAGATTACACATCCAACGTTACAAGACACTTGAGGGTCACACCTGTGAGGACCTATAAATCGAATAAGGTAATAAAACCCAGAAATGGAGAGATTGGATTTATAATAGTCAATTATAAATCAGTTGGGTAATTTCAGTTAGAAATTCCAAAGTTGGAGGATTATTAATTAATTAAGTAAATTATATATTTATTAGATAAATAAATATATAATAGAATAATTTAATTAATTATAAATAATTATCTAGAGTAAATCTTTTCTTAAAAGAAAAGAAAAGAATAAGATAATTAAAAGGAAACTGAATCAGATGGAAACTGTATTATTTCCATATAAATAAGCCTTATGAGTTGAAGATCATTCATTCAATTTTCATTACCCAATAATCAGTTTCCAGTTTTTCTGTCTCTCTCTCTCCAACCGGCGCCGCCCTCTCCCCTCGCGACAAACCAGCTCGGTTTTTCAGTTTTTCGGTTTTCATTCTGCTAGAGGAACATTCGTTGGTCGTTCATTGGTGGACTTATTCTCAAGCAATCCAGGTAGATTTTTCTGAATCTATAACTGTTAGAATTAAATAAAACAACGATAAAGTCTGTGGATTTTAGGGTTTTATATCCAAATTGTTTCCGCATTAGATCAAACCAGTGAGGTTTCGGTCATGTAGATCTTTAACCAGTTTGGTTATTAGGTTTATAAGCTTTTCTCTAATCAGTTAGGTTTTGAGAACCATAGTGACCCTTGTGTCAGCTTGACTCGAGGGATCCCACTAAAACCCAACACGTAGAACTTTAAAAGCAACGTACAATGATGAAATAACGTACTTTGGAAAAGTAACTGAAAACTTGAATACGAGATGTAACTGAAACGCTTCGAAAGTGGTATTAATACTAGGAAAGTAATAGTGACAAGTGAAATAATGCTTAGAAACCGGAAAGATTCTAAGCACATGTTAACTTGCAAAGTATCAAAATACGAAACTACTCAGAACTTCGAACACAAACTAGCAAAAGGAAAATAGAAGTTGGTGAAAATTGGTGAATAATAAATTTGCCTAAACCATCTACTTATACTAAACTAATGACTTAGGGACCAAGTTTAATAAGTACAAGATGATAGCATCAAAAGGAAATGGGCCCTAAAGTCCAAAAATCAGCAGCTGTCCTTGCTGGCCCAAGACAGTCTCCAAAAACCCGGCCCAAACTGATCTGGAGTCCAAAATCTGCTGCTTGCAGTTCCGCAACACTGCTACAGCACTCCTATAACATTCTATAGTACTGGGCCATTCTGCAAAGACTGATTTTAAGTTATATAAGTACTAAAACTATATCAATTTAAGCATAATTGAGCATTAAATAGTTAAGATAATAATATATACTAAACATGCATAATTAGAACTAAAATGACACAATGGGCTACCAAAATGGTGAAAAAGTGAACTAAAAGACTCAAAATAGGGGTTAATAAATAACACCTATCAGTAACCCTAAAGGGTTTATTCATTAGTTGCTTTCACAAAACGAAACACAGAAAAAAACCATCTCTCTCTCTCTTGATCGACGAAGACACAAACCGAAAACCCTTTTCGGTTTGTGAAATCGATAACCACATACAAACACGTGTAAACTAGTTTGGCTCGTGTTTTCGGGTAATCCTTAGGCGGTCTAGCAGTCGATTTTGTAGAGGTGCAGTAGTGATGTAATCCCGTTATCTTTCTGGATAATCCCTCGCAACAAGCCTAAAGGTATATCTAAAACCCCCTTGGATTGAATCCGTATATGAATTGGTTGAATCTATGGTTTGGGATTTTATACTTTTATTCCGCTGTGCTTTATTGTTTATATGTTTTGTATCAATAAAATCCCAACATTTGGTAGGTGGTAGGTGGTTGATGTGGATGGTAATGGTAGTGCATTGGAAAAGATGAAAAATCAAACCCAAGAAAAAAACTAATGAAAAATAAAGAAACTATTAAAAGACCAGAATACCCCTATACTAACTTTAGTTAACAGAGGAATTTAACGGAGTTAGAACTCATGAACCTGGAGCGCTATAAAGTGTAAACCACAAGTTCCAAATTCATAATTATTTTTAAAATGGACCCAGAGTGTTAAAACCATCAAACCACAAGGACCAAAAATGTAATTAACTCTAGTATTTATTATATAAATTAAAGAGTTAGTTACATTTTTGTTCCATATGGTTTGGTGGTTTTAACACTCTGGGTCCATTTTTAAAATAATTATGGATTTTGCACTTGTGGTTTACATATTATAACGCTCTGGGTCCGTAGTTTCTCACTCCGTTAAAAGATTCTGTTAAGTAGGTTAATTACAAGGGTAGTTTGGTCAATTGAATAGTCTCTTATTTTTTATTAATTTTTTTTTGATTTGATTTACCATCATCTACTTCAACTCAATACCACCGGCACACGCCACCGCCACCGCCACCACCCAACCAACCACCACCCAGCTCTACCGCCACCCACCTCCATCACTGCCATCGCCACCACAGCACACTGCCATTGCCACCTCCACCCATCATCCCCCTCATCCACCACCACAACCCACTGCCATTGCCACCACCACCCACCACCACCCACCATCCCCCTCATCCAACACCCCCGCCAAACCCAAAACCACCACCACCATCAAACCCAAAACCACCAACACCATCAAACCCAAAATAACCACCACAGCCCACTGCCATTGCCACAGTCAAACCCAAAACCACCACCACAGCCCACTACTACCGCCACCGCCACCCACCATCGCCCTCATCCACCACCACCACCCACGAAAAACATGCACAAATAGAACTAATGAGAAAATCATCCATATCAGAATTTTCAAACATAAAAACACAAAATCAAACCAAGATATGGATTGGAAGCCAAAATCAAGTACAAATGATAATTAAGCATTCGAAAACGATCTGGAGGTGTGTCGTGGTGGTCTCGAATCTGAAGGTGGGTGACGGTGGTCGCGAATCTCGAAGGAAATGGTGGGCGGTAGAATATGGTCCCTGCGGTTGCGGATCGGAGGTGATAGTGATGGATCTGTGGAGGTGGAAGCAGGTGATGCCGGCGTGGGAACCTTGATGGCGGCGTGGAGGTGGAAGCAGGTGATGGATCAGGAGCATGCCGGGTAAGAGTGGGAAGACGTCTGAGGTAAGGGGAAACGCCGAAGGCCTGTGGTGATTTGAGTCACCGGTGGTGGAGACGTGGGTGGCTGCTGCTAGGGTTAGTGGGTTTCAATGTGGAAGATTATGAAATAGGGATAAACTACATTTTTTATTTTTTATTTTAATAGTACTATATATATAGGAGTAAATTACACCTTTGGTCCCTTTAGTTTTAATTAAAAAAAGAAACATAAATGAAATGACCAAACTACCCTTGTAATTAACTTACCTAACAGAATCTTTTAACGGAGTGAGAAACTATGGACCCAAAGCGTTATAAAATGTAAACCACAGGTGCCAAATCCATAATTATTTTAAAAATGGACTCAGATTGTTAAAACCACCAAACCAGAGGGACCAAAAATGTAATTAACTCAAAATTAAATTAATTTTTGTTTTATTAGTTATGAATTTATATTAAATTTTAAATGGAATCCCTAACTAATCTCCAATGTTATCAGCGGGTATTATCCTTCTCTTAAGCCCTAACTAGCTTCATACCCGCGCCCGATGTGTCGCGTATCATCTAGCTCTAACTTCGAGAACTTGAATCATCAATCCTATTTTGGTTCATTTTTCAACCGTCTGAGAACTCCAAAAAATAAAAAGAGGAAGGTGGTTGACTATGCATTTCTATGTGTCTTAACTATTTATTGAAGATTGCATTTATGAACAATATAAGACAACTACATGGTTTGATATAAATAATACTTTTCATTTTGACCAGATTTGATATAAATAATACTCATGGGTTGTTTACCAAACATTTATTCGGGTAAGTGTTTACCAAGTCAATTTACCTTACCGGCTGAGTATGGCGGCGAGGATCAAGAATGTTACACAGTAGGAGTTAAGGCAAGGACAGAGAGTCTTACCGGTAAGTGATGACAAAGACTTTTACCAGAGTTAGCGATTACCAGGAAAATTGTTGCATAAGATACTGTTTTGGTGTACTAAAGTCTTACACGGTAAGTAAGTGATAGTGTTGAATTTTATCACTAAGCGCTTACCTGGATAAGCATATGGTACATGGCCCATAAACATAAAATTATGTGATCATTTAAGAATTGCTAGACTTTGAGAGCGACATCACGCAAAAACGGTATCCAAACCATCTTCCATTTCGATCAGCTGTGGTTACCAAAACGTTCCAAGTAAGATGAGATCCAAAAATGAATACTTAACATCCAGAGTTACATATTCAAATAATTCAAACAAATTCGAAAGTACATTAACATTGTTTTCAACTTTTAAGCAACTTGAACCCAAAACTTGCTTTCCCTCTCTATCTATCAAAACCATCATCGACCAAAAAATCCCCGATATCAAGCACAAGACCATCACTACCGACTAAGAAAACAACCACAATATCACCAAACATTCGTTCACCTCCTCAAAAGCTTGTGAGCCAAAATCCTCTTAAGAGTACGGACTGTTTCGTGACATAGCCTTATAAATTTTGTCTGCATTCACCAATAAGTTATGAAGCAAACCCTGCACATTGAGCGTTCAATCACGTTGTCTGTTTCAGATTATACTACTTATGTCTCAAAATAAGTGTCCACAATACATGTACATTTTCAAAAATAAGTATTACATTTCCAATTCTACCTCATCTGAGGGTAAGATTTGTTGGGATTTTATGCGATCCTCGTATCAAACTGACACGAGAAAAACTGTGATCTCAAATCCAATTGGATTGAGATACACGACAAAAACTTTGTGATCTAACTGACCAATAAGTTTATTCAATCAAACCTAACTGGTTTGATTCATGCGGAAGCGATAAGGATTAATTCCCTAAAAATCACAGATCTTATTCGTTTATTCTACCATAATTAATATATCTAATGGGTTAGAATATTACCTCGGAAGCTTGAGTTAGATCCACCCGTGATGAGCAAACGGAATTCCTTCTAGTTGGAAAATAACCCCCGAACGATCACGAACAAAACGGTACGCGAAGAATTTGATAGAACAAACTCGAAACCGAATCTGGTTTCGGGTTTGTGTGAAATCGATAATGGAGAGAGAGAAAAGAGAGTTTCCGGTTTCTTTTTGGGTGAATTGAAACAATGAATTGTGTGTTCGAAACTGATAACCTAGCACATCTATTTATATGAATAATTTCCATATATTAGATTGCTTCCATAATTATCTATATTCTTTCTTTTTTCCTAAGAAAAAAATTTTACTATAATTATATTTTCCATATAATTACTTCTAGATAATTATAAACAAATTAATTAACTTTATATATTTATTTAACTAATAAATATATAACATGTATTTAATTATCAGAAACCTTTTACTTTGGGGTTTTTACAGAAAACACCCAACTTTTTTATAATTTACTATTATAAAACCAAACTCTCCAAACTGGGGTTAATTTACTATCCGAATTACAGACCCTCACAAGTGTGACCCTCAAGTGTCTTATAACGTTGGATGTGCGATCAAACGGTTTGTCAACTTTTGCACATAATTACTGACAGACTCCCACTTGTGCAAGTTGGCAATACCAGCTTGATGACACAAACCTAAGGAGGCCCCTAGACAGGCACTTAGGCTAACCAGGTTATAAGCACTCTTATACCCAGGTAGGTGATAAAACGTCCCCTAAAGGAAACAAACATTTATGAAACACAGTGTTCATAAATCGGGTATAACTAGGCTTTTCCTTTTGCATCACGATATTTCATCTATGAGTATGAGCATGGATACAGTCAACTCTGAATACTTATGATTATGTTTCTCGACTATCCGACCTCTACTGATTGGTAAACGACAAAGAACAAATCAGTTCGTTTGGGCACGACCGTGCGCTTCATCAGTCTTTTCAGTCAGTCAAGGGGCCCGGAAATATCTCTCTTCGGAGAAGAGGTGCAAATCCCATCTTGCATATCTGTATTTGACACCACGGCTTCCGCTGAATCTAGTTACGCCCCGTATGACCACCCTGTTACGGCGTGATGTTAGAACGTACTAAGTATCCATCGGTCCTCGTAATGCCAAACCAAATACCTCAGGTGCTAAGGACAACCTCTGGGAGTTTTACTCATGACTAAATCCATGGAGTAATCTCAACCGGCGGATCACATCCGATATTCGCTGCTCTATCGAATATCCGTTTAGTTTTTGGTCTACATCACTTGTAGCTGTTATTCAACAACTGATCATAACTACCCAAAAACTCCACGATGACTTTATAGCCCTACCAGGTTCCCACCTTGATAAGTTGTCACGGATAATTTCAAATAAAAACTGAAACTAGTATTTATTCCCGGATCAAAAACATGCTAAGTGTAAAAGAAACAAAGAAACTAATTTCGTATAGTCCTCCATATTCCACTCTGTAATAATAACGAAATTAATAGCATTTCTAAGTTACTTTTATAGTGTCTACTCAACGTATACTAAATACTGATTTAAACGAAGTATCACCCTTCTTCAGTTTAAACCCTTTGATTAGTGTTTACCGTACTAATCAAAGAAAAACAACCAAAACAATACAAGTTTAGTATCAACTGATACTTTATACTTGATTCTGCTAATTTTGTTCTTGCAGACACCCTTAAAACAAAATTAGACTTTCACCATATTCTCTGAACCTGGAGATACTGGAAAAAGTCCTGGTTTCCTTAAATATGAAACATCAAACTGCAACTTCCCTTAGTTGCTGTGTAGATGAATGATTCCAACCTGAAATCTAACAAAATTTCCATTTACCAACTCTGGTAAAATCTAGGAAATTTATCCTAGTGTTTTACAACATTTTTGGAGTCCAAAAGATATTTGATATCTTTACCTATTCCAACACTATTTAATTATTGATTATCTTAAAGTCAATTATGATTTTATGTTGTTTCTATCCCTTTTTAACTAAAAGGTAGATCTTATATCTTATGAATTTATATCCTACCTGGATTATAATTCCGAGATATATTAAATCAATAATCATTATATATATGTACATACATATATATATATATATCTTTTATTCTTTATCACAAAACTGTATATAGAATAAATTGGGCTCCCACTAACCTATATGAAAACTGATTATTACTCAAAATTAACTATTGACTTTAGTCAAAACTTGATTTCCTGGTCAATTCTATTTTAAGTAATACTAGAATTTAACATTTACAAAACTTAACTGGATTTTATTAAATCCCAATTCCAAAACTTGGAATTTTCTAGTTTTATAAATACTGATGTTATCAACGTCGTCTGAGATAACATCCTAAATTCTTTCCAAAACATGTGAGTAATTAAATCTGACTATAAAATATTTTATAATCCTTTTACTCATGTATGTTTTATTCTCAAAAACACATTCCTAAAATAATAGTACTTCGTGTGTTTTTGACAGTTTTCATATAACTATTACTTCAAATCAATTAATTAAAACATTGAAGTTATTCTGTTACTGTAATATATGAGATCTAGGATCTACTATTTGAATCAAGTCAATCTTGACTTTGAACAACATCATCATCCACAAGATATTAAATCAAGACAATAATTTTAAAAGTTTAAAACCAATTTAATAAACCAAGAATATCCAAAAACAGTATTTATCCAAAAGAATTGTTTTAAAACCATCAACATAAAATTAAAAAGTCTTGATAAATATTTAATGATAAACTACGTAGATCATCGCAATCATGGGCTCCTCACTTCTGACCACCTGCAATTAGAACATTTGCACTAGGTGTCAACATACTTGTAAACTAACAAGTGAAAGTGATAAACTAAAGCAATCACAAATACCTGAGGCGTTATTTCTTGCTTTGTGACGCTTTGGGCAGTTCTGCCTCCAATGACCAAGTTCATGGCATCTGAAACACCTATTCTCGGTCCTGGCTTTGTTAGGCTTCACTTTCTTGCCCTTTCCCTTGCGTTCGTCATTGTTCTCGACCTTGGTCACACTCTGGCTTGCCTGAGGCTGGCTTTTGCCCTTACTGGTGTTTCCATGCCCACGTTTCCTCTTTGCCCCACCATCTCTAACCATGAGCACATCCTTGGTCTTGGTCCCGGTCCTCATACTCAACTCAACAGTTTTCAACATGGAATGCAACTCAGCAATTGTCTTTTCCATGTTATTCATATTATAACTGATTACAAACTGCTTGTAATCGTCAGATAGTGAGTTGAGTATCGTATCCGTTGCCAACTGCAACGGAACTGGGTGACCAAGCCTCTCTAGGTGATCAATATGCCTCTTCATTTTCATGACGTGATCACTGACCGAGGTCCCCTTGGCCATCTTGCACTCGTTCAGTGCCCGAGTGGCATCATAACGCTCTGTGCGTGCTTGCGTCTGAAACATGTCCCTCAACTGGCGGATCATGTCATATGCATTGGTGTTTATGAGCCCCGTTTGTAGATCTGGACTCATAGTCGCAAGCATGAGACAGCCAACGTCCAGCAAATCGTCAGAATGCTTTTTATAAGCGTTTCTCACATTGGCAGCTGCATTTGTTGGAGAGGCCTCACCTAGAGGCTCTTCTAGGACATACCACTTCCTCTCGTGCCTAAGCACAATCATCAGATTGCGCTCCCAGTCGAGGAAGTTAGCTCCAGTAAGTTTGTCTTTTTCGGGAATGGAGCGAAGAGACAGGTTATTAGTGTTGGTTACAGTGTTTGCCATCTACACATTTAAAATATTTGGTTTTAGTAACTGTGAATAGACTCCCAACAAGTATCAATAAACCCTTAAATGATAAGTATTGGGCTAGGATCCTTATTTCATACGTCCTGATGTACGGCTTGCTCACGTCACACCACGCCCGTACTATTTCGGTAGGTAAGGACTTATACCAATCACATCTAACTGACATGACTCCTAGATCTTTTCGGGACATCGGATAAAACCGTACATGTTTTAGTCCCTCTAAGTGCATTTTCGCCCGATACGACACAGTGAATTGTTACAAAACCGAAATAGATCGCACCGTTTGGGACTGGTGTACTTATCACACCCCTTTCAACTTGGGGTTTGAACGCGGACGCCCAAGGCTTGCTCACTTCCAACGCCCGCGTACCTTATGCCGTTAGGTGTCCCGAGTGGGTTGCACTACTGATCTATGATTTCTCTGGGGTTTTTTAACTAAGTTTTGAAAAACCTTTTTATTTTCCAGTATTTTAGAAAAAACTTTGCAATTTTAAAACTGACTATTTAAAAAAGACAACCGATGTTTAAAAACTAACTTTTATTAAACATACACGCTATTTAAAACTAACTGTTTTAAAATCATTTGCTAATTAAAACTAACTGTTTTAATAGCATGACTGCTAACCAAAAACTAGCTGTTTTTGAAAGCCCTCTTGCTGACCAAAACTAACTGTTTTGTCAACATGCCTTTATAAGAAAAACAATCTTATAAACATAAGGTTTTAAAATAAAATCTACCGTTAAAAAGGTTTAGAAAAACTGGTAATTTTAATTTTAAAAACCTAATAGACTTCATGATTGTAAAGTTTTAAAACTCTCTCTAAATTTTAAAACGTTTGATAAACACTAAACATGCAATAATTATCAACCAATCATGAGCAGGCAGTTAAACACATCCACGTAGTTAAAGATTAACAACTACGCAGTTAAAACATCTAATTATAGATTTGCCAACTAATTCCTAAAAGACCAAAAATGACCTATTAACTATAAATCTTCTTGCGTAGCTCCCACTGGCCTCGGCACGTCTGATGGAACTTCGGAAAGGAAAAATATTTAAAGTCTATCCTAAGGTCATTTACATTACAAAGGGGTTGTAAGTGGCACGCAAGCCTCCCCAAAATTAAACCAATGGTCTAAGTTCGCAAATTCTATAATAGATACATATAATATACACAACAGGTATAATTATAGTTCATGCAATTATACAAAGCAATAAACAAGCAATATATAAGGCATAAAACAATCCTAGATCCGTTAAAGATCATCTCGTTTGGTTTATCGTAAAACAAGGTTTTAACTGATTTATAGAACAAACAGTTTTACAAATCGAAACTAATATTTTAATCTGAAATCTGTTTTATAAAATTACCTAAGATTTATAAACTATAAATCTATTATATAAAACCAATTTTCTAAAATATTTACTTTTATCCGAAAACATATCAACCCGGACATTCTGAATCATCTGATCGGAATAATAAGCACTGGCCTAAAAACTGTGTCGTGGTTCGACCAACTGGTCAAACATGACACCTGGCCCATTTGACCAAAACGGGTCAAATACTTGGTTTGATAAACACATGTTTAATAAAATCCATTAAAACAATTTTATAAGATAAACTTATCTAAATAAAATTAATTCGGATAAAAGCCTAAAACCATTAAACCCTTTTGGGCCTCAGGGTCCAAAATTTTTAGGTCTTGGGCCTTGGATAAGTTAGGCCAAATAAAACGAAAAACCCAAAAACACAATCTCGTGATCGATCGACATCTCGTCGTCGATCACGTAATAACCGCCTTTGGTGATGGTAACAACAAACGGTCGCTACCACCACCGCCATCATCACAACACCATACGCCGGCGACGACGGTTGCTAAGAAAACGCCACCGCCGCCACCGACGGTTACAAAAACAAACACCGCCGCTGTTGCCACCAAGTGGCCGGTCGCAACGGATCACCAAGAAACCGGTGACGACGGCAGCAAGAACAAAGCCACCGCCGCCTCCCTGATCATCACCATCAACAGCCGTCGACGACGGCAGCAAGAAAACGCCACCGCCGCCATCGATCCAGTGGTGTGGGCTTGCGTTTCGCGTCGGCTAACGAAACACCAACCGCCGCTGCCATCGCCTTCCGACGACAGCAGCAGCCACGCCACCATCGCCGGTGACATCTGGCAATTCAATCGGCTTTGGCCGATTTCCACGTCCGGCGACGATAACGCCAAAGCGCCACCGCCGCCACCGCCAATCGATTTCGGTAGTCGGCTTGTGGTCGACAATAAACCACCGTCATCGCCGACGGTTGTCGACAGTATCACCGCCACCGTCTGGCGACAGCAGCCGCACCACCGCTCGGTGGCTTCGGCCTGTCTAGCGACGACGACAACGGTTCGCCGCCGCTGTCGTTCCCGTCGATTAGCAACAACAATCGCTGCCACCACCGTTCTTGGTGGCTTGGCGATTTATAATACCGACCACCGCCGCCGCCTTGGCGTGGCTGTAAGGCAGCCGGCGGCCTGGCGGGTGGTCTGCGGTGTTCGTGCCGCTGTTGTTACCAATCATAGCCGCCACCACAATCTGTGGTGTGGCTTTGGCGATCCGGGTGGCGGTTCGTGTTGGGTTTTTGTGGGTATCCTCGGATCAAACTGACTCGAGGATTATCTCAGATCTATCAAACCTCGCTGGTTTGATATATCTCATAGGTTAATCAAACTGATAAAATCTACGCGATCAAAAACACGCTGTTTTCGATCTTATTTGTGCGGAAGCGATAAAAGCTAAAAACCCATTTAAGCCTAATGATCTTTAATCGTTTATAGTTCTAAACCTAATAGTTTAGGTTAGATCAATTTACCTGGATTGCTCGAGATATAGTCCACCGGTGATCGACCAACGAACGTCCTTCTAGTTGAACTTTATGAAACCCGAACAACTGAAAACTGGAATCCGACCCGAGGGGGGGGGGGTGGTCGGCGCCGATGGAGAGAGAGAGGGAGAGAGAGGAAAACTCAAACTGACTTTCTTAGCTGATAGCTTGTTTTTTTCCTTAACCCATAAGCCTTATTTATATGGAGGAAAAATACAGTTTGTATAAGATTCAGTTTCCTTTTTATAATTATCTCTAATCCCTTTTCCTTTTAATTAGCTGGAAAAGAATTTGCATACGATAATTATGATTATATATATTTATCTAATATATATAAAAACCTTATTAATTAATTATTATATATTTATTTATCTAATAAATATATAATATCCTAATTAATTAATGACCCTCCAACTTTGGTAATTCTAACTGTAATTACCCAATTGATTTATAATACACTATTATAAATCCTAACTCTCCATTTCGGGGTTTCATCTAACTTGTTCGACTTATAGGTCCTCACAGGTGTGACCCTCAAGTGTCTTGTAACATTGGATGCGTAATCACTTGGTTTGTCAACTCTGCACATAATTCCTAACAGACTCCCACTTGTGCAAGTTGGCAACACCACCTTTGACTATACTGACCTAAGGAGGCCCCTAGACAGGAACTTAGGCTGACCAGGTTACAAGAACTCTTATACCCAGACTGGTGATATAAACATTCCGTGAGGAATTGGTATCTATGAGACTACTGTTCATTGATTGGGTATATCTTGGCTTTTCCCTTTGCATCGCGATATTTCATCTGTGAGTATGAGCTTGGAAAGTGTCAACTCTAAATACTCAAGATTCTGTTCTCTTGATTATCTGACTTTCACTGATAGGTAAACGACAAAGAACTAATCAGTTCGTTTGGACATGGCCATGCACTTCATCAGTATACTTAGTCAGTCAAGATGGGCCCAGAAATATCTCTCTCCTAAGAAGAGGTGCAAATCCCATCTTGCATATCTGCCTTTAACACCACGGCTTCCGCTGAATCTAGTTACACCCTTTATAGCCACCCTGTTACGGCTTAGCGGTTGAATGCACTAAGAATTCAGTAGTCCTCATGATATCAAATCAGATACCTCAGGTGATAGGGACAACCACTGTGAGATTTACTTATGACTGTTTCCAAGAAGTAATCTCAACCGCGGATCACGTCCGATATTTGCTACTCTATCAAATATCTGTGCAACTTTTAGTCTACAACACTTGTAGCTGTTATTCAGCAACTGATCATAACTACCTAAAAGTTCACAATGACTTTAACGCCTTATCATGCTCCCACAATGATAACTTGTCACGGACAGATTTTGAATGAAAAATCGGAGACTGATTTCATTCCTGGATATATTAAAACATGCAAAATGTAAAAGTAATAAAGAAATCAATCTTGTATAGTCCATATTACACGCTGTAATAATAACGAGATTGAATGTCTTTTCTTTAATAACTTTCATAATGTCTATTTATCGTTTGTTAAATATTGGTCTAAAATGAAGTATCACCTATCTTCAGTTTAAACCCTTTGATTAAAGTTTACCATTTTAATCAAAGTGATAACCAAAATACAAGTCTGTTTATATGATCTACTTGTATCTGCTAATTATTGTTATGCAAACACCTTATAAAAACAATAACTAGACTTTTATCATATTCCATGAACTCGGAGACCTGGACTAACTTCCAGTTCCTGAATATGTAAGACTGCAACTTTCCTTAGTTGCTGTGTAGATGAATGATTTCTACCTGAAATCCGATTCCTTTTGCAAACCTGGCAATTCTACTGGAATCCTATATTTTAATCCAACACTTTAATTATTGATTTTTGAAGTCAGTCATGACCTTTGTTTCAAGGGTTTTGAAACCTTTATCCTTTTGATTAAAAGGGTAAATTACATCTTATGAATTTTTATCCTACCTGGATTATGAATTCCGAGATATATCAATAATTGCATCTTTTATTCTTTATCTCAGAATAGATAGAGAATAAATTGGGCTCCCACTTGCTTATATAAAAACTAACTATTACTCAAAATTTTATTATTGACTTAGTCAAAACTTTGATTAGTCAATTCTAATTTTAAGTAATGAACTTTGAGAATTTCCTTTTATGAAACTTAACTGGATTTGGTCAAATCCTAATTCCAGATCTTGGAATCTTTTTGGTTTCATAAATACTGTTATTAACGCTATCTGAGTTAATGTTCTAAATTCTCTAAGTAAAACATTTGAATAAAACTTGATCAAATTTGATTAGTTGATTCTGAGAATTTCTTTTATAAAACTTAACTGGATTTGTTTAAATCCTGATTCCAGAACTTGGAATCTTTCTAGTTTTACAAATGCTGTTATTAACGCTATCTGAGTTAATATTCTAAATTCTCCCTTTTGATCACTAAACTATTATTCATAAATGTTTTATTCTCAAAACACATTCCTATAGAATCTCGTGTGTTTTTGATAGTTTTTATACAAATTACTTCAATTTTATAGATTTTATTGAAGTAACAGGCAATAACTAGGATCATACAAATACTAAGCACAATCAGATATTTCAATGTCAAGACAATAACTTTTGAAAATAAAACCATTGAATTATAAAATATAATTATTCAAACATTGTTTAAAACATAAATCCCCAAAAACAACTGTTTAGAAATTATAAATTCAAAATGTCTTGACTTAAATCATCTTGTACTTTGATCCTCAGCAACCTCTGGGCATTTCACTTCTGACCTCCTGCAATAATCATTTTGCTCTAGGTATCAGTATACTTGTAAATCAACAAGTAAGAAGTGACAAGTCAAAGCAATCATAAATTTTCTGAGGTTTACATACCTGCTTCATGACGCTTAGGGCAGTTTTGCCTCCAATGACCGATCTCATTGCATATGAAGCAGCGATTCTCGGTCCTAGCTTTGTTTGGCTTAACCTTCTTGCCCTTGCCCTTGCCTTTGCCTTTCTTGGGTGCACTCTTGATGGCCTGGACTGGTCCTTTTCCTTTACTGGTGCTAGCTTGCCCATTCTTCTTTTTAACCCCTCCGTCTTTCACCATCAAGACGTCCTTGGTCTTGTTCTTGTTCCCCATATTCAGTTCAGCTGTCTTTAGCATGGAGTGCAACTCAGCTATAGTTTTCTCCATGTTATTCATATTGTAATTGACTACGAAGGGCCTGTAGTCTTCTGACAGTGAATTGAGTATGGTGTCAGTTGCTAGCTGCAACGGAACAGGATGACCAAGCCTCTCCAGATGATCTAAGTGCCGTTTCATTTTCATGACATGGTCACTTACTGATGTCCCTCTTACCATCTTGCACTCATTGAATGCTTTGGTGGCATCGTAGCGTTCTGTACGAGCCTGAGTCTGAAACATGTCCCTCAGCTGGCGGATCATGTCGTAAGCATTTGTATTTATGAGCCCTGCTTGCAGATCTGGGCTCATGGTTGCTAGCATCAGACAGGCGACATCAAGGAGATCATCCGAGTGCTTCTTGTGGGCATTTCTGGCAGCAGCCGGAGCGTTTGCCGGAGGTGCCTCCCCAAGTGGCTCTTCAAGCACATACCACTTTCTCTCATGTCTGAGCACAATCATCAGATTGCGCTCCCAGTCGAGAAAGTTAGGGCCGGTCAGTTTATCCTTCTCTAGGATAGATCGGAGGGAAAGATTATTAGTGCTGGTAACAGTGCTTGCCATCTACACAAGATAAAACTTTTGGTCTTAGCAACTGTAAATAGATAAATTTCCAATAAAATATCAATAAAACCCTTAAATGATCAATTTATTGGACTAGGATCCTTATTTCATACGTCCTGATGTGCGTAATGTTCTTGCTCCACCAGACCCGTATTTATTTCGGTAGGTAAGGACTTTTACCAATCATATCTAACTGACATGACTCCTGGATCTTTTCGGGACCGTGGCAACTACCTGTGCATGTTTTAGTCCCTCTTAGTGCTTTTTGGCCCGGTACCACCCGGTGAACTTTATAGTACCAAAACAGATCTCACCATTTTGGGAACCTGATCACTATACTCTGGCCGGTACCACCCGGAGATAATTCGCAGAGTTATGTAACCCCTTCAGCTTCAGTTTGAACACAGACGTTGAATGTGTGATCACTTACAACGGCTATGTACTTTACGCCGAAGGTGCCCCTAAATGGGTTGCACTACTGACCTATGATTTTCGGGGTTTTGAAAAACTTTACTTCCTGGATTTTGAAAAAAACTGATTGTTATAAAGGCTACTTATGTTTTAAACTAACTGTTTCAAACATACTCGTAATTTTAAAACCAACTGTTCTTAAAATTACTTGCTAATTAAAACTAACTGTTTTAACAACACACCTAGTGGATTAAAAACTAACTGTTTTTGTCAACTTGCCTTTTATATAAAACAATCATCTATAGGTTTTTTAAATCAAAAACTATTGTTTTGAAAAGTTTAACGAAACTAAAACCTATATTCCTTTTGTGATATAAACTAGTTTTAAAGTAACAACTCTATTTAAAACTATTAACATGTAAGATATCACAAAAAATTAATCAACCATGCAATTAAACAATAATTAATCACATAGTACCTAATTATAGTTTTTGCCAACGTTTCCTAAGGACCAAATAATGACCTATTCTACTAAAAGCTTCAAAACTCACGTAGCTCCCACTGGCCTCGCCATGTTTTGTTAGTACTCCGGTAGTGATGAAGTAGCTCCCACTGGCCTCGTCATCCCGAAAGAATAAAGAATATCTATCCTAAGGTCATTATTACATAAGGGGTTTGTAAATGGCACGCAGGCCTCCCCGCAAATATGTCAAGGGTCTAGGTTGGCTAAACACTATAATAGATATATATATATGTAAAATCAAACTGAAATCCATATATCGAGCTCAAGCAATTACGTAAATACATATGCAATATAATAAAAGCAATATTATAATTACGAGAAATAAAACTGGATCCGTTAAAATTATCTTGTTTCAATTATCGCAAAACTTGGGATTTATCTGGTCTGTTAAAACAAAAAACTGTTTTTATAAGTCAAAACCATTATTTTAGCTAATCAGTTTTATAATAATTTCCTTTTAAAAAATAAATATCAAACTGGTTTTATCAAACGAATTGATCATCTTAAAAAGAGTGAACTTTAAGTGGTTTTGCGCTTGACTGGTTTGATAAAACATTATATAAAATTATTCTAAAACGACTAACTTGGATAAAACAACTAAAAACTGATAAACCCTTCTTGGGCCATAACTTGGTCCAAGGAACTGGTCTTTGGGCCTAATAAGGGAATTTGGCCCAAAACGAAAAACCCTAGGTTTGACCCATGACCAATAACCAATGTTCACCACCACCGAATACGGTGGTTTTGGTCATCGTGAGACGCCGCCACCACCACGCTGGTGGTGCAGCTGCAGTCTAGCCGCGATCGAACCATAGTCGGATGCGTGTCTCGCTTGAAATTGATTTGGTCATCACCTCCATTTGCCGTAACCACCATCCACCACCGCGTAAGCGGCTTCTGGTGATTGCGGTTTGGCCACCACCGGACTGATGGTCTGGCCGTGGCTATTGTAAAACGCCGCCATCACCTTGATCGTGGTTTGGCCTGGCCAGGTGATTTGCGACATTGCCGCCACCACCTCGCTGGTGGTTTGGCCGGGTAGTTTGCGAAATCGCCGCTACCACCGAATGGCATTGTTGCCGATCCGTCACCGTTACCACCGCCATTTAGCTATCGTCCGAAACGGCAACGACAATCAGTCACCACCGCCGTCGCCGCTAGACGTGGTTGTGATCACCGTGGATGCGACGACAGTAGCAGCCACAGCCACCACCATCGCCGCTCCATAGTTGCTATGGCCTCAACCAACCGGCGACTGCAGCAGCTCCGGGCTGCCACTGCCGCCGTGGTCAACAAAAACCATCGACGCCACCACCACCACATACGGTGGTGTGGTGGCTGTCTTTCGTTCGAACCGGCGCCGCCATTCGGCGTCCGTGATTGTTAATCGACGTTAATCGACACCACCGCCACCACAATCGGTGGAGCGGTGGTGATTTCTGGTGACGCCGCATCACGCCTGCCACCACCGTCTACCGCCTGCCACCACCATCTACCGCCTGCCACCACCGATCTGGTGGTTTGGCTGGGCGTCCGCCGCCACCGCTTGTTGCGGTTTGGCCGGCGATCGTGCCTGGTGGTTTCGGTCGTGGCGATTTGTGGTGTGGCCGTGTTTTGCGAGGATGGTTTCGGCCACCGCTACCCAGCTGGTGGCGTGGCCTGGTGGTCGAGTGGCAACAGCAGGTGCCGCCATGAACGCCGGCGATCGGCCTGGTGGTCTGGTCACCGCCGATCGTCGATTAGGGTTTACATGATAAAGACAATAACGACACAATCGAATTTTCATACGAATCTGGAAAAATCAAATTTTTAAAGAACTTGATACACAAGAGACAGATTTTAACGGATCACACGTAAACATGTAAACTGATAAAAAACTAAAACGATTTGTAACACTGGCTCTGATACCACTGTTGGGTTTTTGTGGGTATCCTCGGATCAAACTGACTCGAGGATTATCTCAGATCTATCAAACCTCGCTGGTTTGATATATCTCATAGGTTAATCAAACTGATAAAATCTACGCGATCAAAAACACGCTGTTTTCGATCTTATTTGTGCGGAAGCGATAAAAGCTAAAAACCCATTTAAGCCTAATGATCTTTAATCGTTTATAGTTCTAAACCTAATAGTTTAGGTTAGATCAATTTACCTGGATTGCTCGAGATATAGGCCACCGGTGATCGACCAACGAACGTCCTTCTAGTTGAACTTTATGAAACCCGAACAACTGAAAACTGGAATCCGACCCGAGGGGGGGGGGGTGGTCGGCGCCGATGGAGAGAGAGAGGGAGAGAGAGGAAAACTCAAACTGACTTTCTTAGCTGATAGCTTGTTTTTTTCCTTAACCCATAAGCCTTATTTATATGGAGGAAAAATACAGTTTGTATAAGATTCAGTTTCCTTTTTATAATTATCTCTAATCCCTTTTCCTTTTAATTAGCTGGAAAAGAATTTGCATACGATAATTATGATTATATATATTTATCTAATATATATAAAAACCTTATTAATTAATTATTATATATTTATTTATCTAATAAATATATAATATCCTAATTAATTAATGACCCTCCAACTTTGGTAATTCTAACTGTAATTACCCAATTGATTTATAATACACTATTATAAATCCTAACTCTCCATTTCGGGGTTTCATCTAACTTGTTCGACTTATAGGTCCTCACAGGTGTGACCCTCAAGTGTCTTGTAACATTGGATGCGTAATCACTTGGTTTGTCAACTCTGCACATAATTCCTAACAGTTCGGTCGGCCGCTGCCGCCGTTCCGCCGCCGTCGTGGTTTGACCGGTGATCGGTGGGATGGTCCGGTTGCGATGTGCCACCGTTCCGCCACCGTTCCGCCACCGATCACGTTATCGTGTGTGTTTTTCATGTTTTTCAGTTTTTAACAGATAAACGATAAACGAAACTGATAAACCTTCATCAAACTGATAAAGATAATCATCAAACTGATAAAATTAAAAACTTACCAAACTAATAAAGATTTTAATTTTTTATACAAACTGATAAAGATTTAATTCTTATATAAACTGATAAAAATCAAATCTTTATACAACCAGAATAATTTTAATGGATCTAAACAAACAATTAAGTAAAACAAATAAGCGAATAAACCTGTGGCTCTGATACCACTGTTGGGATTTTATGCGATCCTCGTATAAAACTGACACGAGAAAAACTGTGATCTCAAATCCAATTGGATTGAGATACACGACAAAAACTTTGTGATCTAACTGACCAATAAGTTTATTCCATCAAACCTAACTGGTTTGATTCATGCGGAAGCGATAAGGATTAAATCCCGAAAAATCACAGATCTTATTCGTTTATTCTACCACAATTAATATATCTAGTGGGTAGAATATTACCTCGGAAGCTTGAGTTAGATCCACCCGTGATGAGCAAACGGAATTCCTTCTAGTTGGAAAATAACCCCCGAACGATCACGAACAAAACCGTACGCGAAGAATTTGATCGAACAAACTCGAAACCGAATCTGGTTTCGGGTTTGTGTGAACTCGATAGTGGAGAGAGAGAAGAGAGAGAAGAGAGAGTTTCCGGTTTCTTTTTGGGTGAATTGAAACAATGAATTGTGTGTTCAAAATTGATAACCTAACGCATCTATTTATATGAATGATTTCCATATATTAGATTGCTTCCATAATTATCTATATTCTTTCTTTTTTCCTAAGAAGGAATATTTACTATAATTATATTTTCCATATAATTACTTCTAGATAATTATAAACAAATTAATTAACTTTATATATTTATTTAACTAATAAATATATAACATGTAATTAATTATCAGAAACCTTTTACTTTGGGGTTTTTACAGAAAACACCCAACTGTTTTATAATTTACTATTATAAAACCAAACTCTCCAAACTAGGGTTAATTTACTATCCGAATTACAGACCCTCACAAGTGTGACCCTC
Source organism: Centaurea solstitialis (assembly GCA_030169165.1). Lineage (NCBI taxonomy): Eukaryota > Viridiplantae > Streptophyta > Magnoliopsida > Asterales > Asteraceae > Centaurea > Centaurea solstitialis. The sequence continues at coordinate 46,086,869 of CM058047.1, forward strand.
AAGTGTCTTATAACGTTGGATGTGCGATCAAACGGTTTGTCAACTTTTGCACATAATTACTAACAAGATTCTCATTAGTTAATTATAAATCGTATTAATTACACAATTCTATAAGTATGAGCATTTTCTTTGTAAAAATTTATTTTGGGATCGAACGAAGTAGCAAACCACAATTTTTGCTGAAGGATTACTTACCTCCAAAACACGAGGAGCGGTTTTAATAACGTAATTGGCATGATGATCTCGAAGCAAATGCTCGAAATGAGTAACTGAGAAAAGCTCTCGGAAGATGGTTGACCTAACTTGAGCGTCTAATACTTCTAAACATTTTTTCACCACATGGATGCTGAATTTTTGCATCACGATATGCATGTAATTTCCCTCGAACTGCGAGATCAGCTTTGAAGCGACCGGCAGAATCTGCAGCTCGAAAATGTATTGTACAACATAGTTTCTACATTGCACGACAACCGTTAGCTTCACTAACGACTCCAAAAATTTTAAGAAGATCGTTAACTGATGTTACTCGAGTGCGTATTATGCTAGAAGAAGGCCGTTTGATGGAACTCCAAAGATGAAGTTTACGGTGTTTGCTGGTTTGAGTTATTGATGCATCTTTGCCACATGCAACACGCGTGTTGATGGGTCATGATTTCAACACAGAGTTTTGGAGCGGCTTTGGAAATAAACTATTATCAATGAAAATACAGATAAAGAGTTTTTAGATATCGAGAGTAAGCTTTCAAAAGCCAAAAGAAGTGAACCCTGGTGCACCACCCGAACCCATGGTCTCCACGGCTAGCCCACGTACTAATTAGAACCAATTCAAAGAACAGTAAGAGGAAAATTGCAAACAAGGATGCATTTTGAAAATTTCAGGTCAAAACCTGTTGATTTCGAAGTCCAAAAACATATAGATTTTCCAACGAAACCAAGATTAACGAATTTCGCTTAGTATTAATGACAAAATTAGCCATCAGAATTCATCAAAAAGGTTATACCAGACCTGTTGTAGGAGGCTGTTAGTAAAAGATTACATCATTAGGAAAATAAAAGTCTTTGCCTTCACAAGTCACAACCATAAACATGTGAATTGAGAACAAATGAACTTACTGACTTTGCCATCCATAATTTTGTTTCTACCTCAAGATCCCATATATTAACCTCTACTCCGTGCAGAAAACTTGTCATACAACATTGACATAGATCTTTGCATTGTGGCAGAGAATACCCCAACTTGAATCTTGAGATCCCACATCAGTTAGGGAGGGGAATAAAGGTTTCTTTATAATGTATCAGGTACCTACTCTATCAGACGTGTTATAAAATCGTAAGTCCATATGGGGACAAAATGGAAAAGTGTCTGGTATGGTTACCCTGGGATGTTACACTGATACCTTTGAGAATTGTGGAATCCTATTTAATTACTCTCCAAAAGAACAATTAGTTAGAGAAGCAACTGCAAGTCTGACCGATATGGGACTCCAACATACAACAAAGTCTTATGCAGATTTATACAAATAGACCCTATATACTTATTTGGATTTCAAAAGATTTGTGATAATGCAGAAATGTTATTTTTATATGGCGGGAGGATTCTTGAAATAGATGGGAATATGATTGCTAGAAACGTAGCTACACACATCCTGGATGAGGGGTCTCCCTTATTAGATCAGGTTAATGAAACTCCTCCTCCTTTTAAGTTACTTCAAATTATGCTAAAGGGTCAGGTTATTAGCAGCTTAATGAGCTTAATAAGACTCACAACTTATTCAGTCATATATAGATATACATGGGTGTTTAGTAGGGCCTCGATCTATAGGGTTACGATCCAAAAATAATAAATTGAATCGCTTGGATAAAAATAATAGCTATACCTGGAGTACTTCCGTCTCCCTTGATGCCTTCTCTAACTTGAACTTCCCAGATTTTTGCTTTATCTTTTGTTGTAGTTGAACCTAAACATGCTTAATTGGATAAAGTTAGACATATGGATTTAATAAAATAAAACATTGAAGTGCTGCAAAAGCTTCTTCAAAAAACAAAAAAGTACCTTCGGTGTTTTGATTCTATGAATCTCATCCGGAAGCTTTTTTGCTGCCTCATCGCTCCTTTGGTTTTGTCTTAGTTGTTGTGCAGTTGTGCTTGAGGCTCTTGCTTTTTCTTCAGCTCCACAACTTGAAACTCAAAGACATAATAAAGGTATTGTTCAAGATTGCACACAAAAAATTGTTACTTCTATATTAAATGCTTTTTTTTTTAAAAACTTCTACAAAAGGTTAAGAAACAGAATTTAGTAATTTAATTGAATATAACAAGTGACCTTAAAACATACTGCATTAAATGGAAACACAAAAGGTATCCCGTGGAGCAATTATTTAGTGGTCCTCACGTTCACAATGAAAATTGAGTTTTTCATTTGAACTTTCCTCTCTCTCTCTCTCTCTCTCTCTCTCTCTCGCTCCCTCTCTCTCTTCTATATATATATAGAAGAGAGAGTTATAATCATTACAGCCTGTAGCTAACGTGAAACCAATGCAACTCTATTAAATCATATAAAATTTTATTAAATGTTAATATTATTATTGACTTTCCATGTATTTCATATTAAATATTCAACCTTTATTTAATAAAGATAAATACGAAATGAAACAAGAAATCATGAGGAAAAATTGCTTCCAATGACCTTTGTTTTTGCCCCTTGAGAAGTATCATGATTTTCTCGAGAGAGCTCTACAGACGATTCTGCCATCTAAGTATAAAAATTAAAAAGATATATCAAATTCCATTATTAGAGAAAATAGCAAACATTATGTCTATCCCAATTCCATTAAGCTCGTTAAGCTACTAACAAACAAGTTTAGTCGTATACACATATTCTGGTCATGAAATAAAGTGGAAGTATACACATTTACAGTATACATCTATGTACATGTGTCTGTGTGTATAAACACAGATGATATAAAAACATTTTAAGGAAAGCCAATTGTTTAATGCAAACAAAAGACACCCATGACTCATAATGTATTTAAAATCACCTACAGAAAGACTACACAAATACCTAATATGCAAACCCTCTAATGAAGTGAGTGAGCCTTCAGAGAAATCCAATTGGAAGAATTCATAGTCATAGCCTGTTGTATTTTGAAGGCCACCAGTTCCAAAAAGCTTATACTGGAATTGGGAGTCATTTCAGTATATTCAAACTAATTGTGCTCCAATTCTAATTTCTGTTGGATCGATATGCAATAAATAACCAAAGTTTATAGTTTTATCTATGAGAATTCACAAATTGAAAAGTGTACATAGGTTACATATTTATAGACACCAAAGGATGCCATCGAACCATTGCGATGGTTCGTCAATAGAGGTGTTTCATGAAGCATCACATCTCTTCATGAATGGTCACACCTTTCGTAAAAAACTAATTATAACTTCCTATATATAACACACATATATATACTAATTACATCGGATTAATCGAGATTAATCTAACATTCACCCCCTTAATCTCGATTATACTGAAGGTCTTTAACTCCAAGCAGTTGTGTCACAGTGACAAATCTTAATCTTGGTAGTGGCTTTGTCAAAATGTCAGCTCGTGATAGATCTCCATTGATGTGTTCAACTGCTAGGTCTTCTTTCTCGAGGCATTCTCGTATAAAGTGATACTTTGTATCAATGTGATTGCTTCTTCCATGAAACACTGGATTCTTCATTAGTGCTATTGCAGACATGTTATCCACATAATGCTTGTGTTGCTGTTGTTGTTGCTGCGATAAATTCTGAGTCACATGAGGATAGTGCTATTGTTCCTTGCTTTTGAGTGCTCCAACTAATAGGTGAGTTTCCAAAATAGAAAACTATTCCAGTTGCTCTTTTTCCCTCTTGTGTGTTAACACCGTAACTACTGTCACTGTAGCCTTGTATCCTGTTTCCTCCTTCATGTCCATAAGTTATACCATAGTCTTTTGTTCCTTTGATATAACGTAGTACTTGCTTGATTGCCTTCATATGTTGTTCTTGCGGTTCTTGCATGAAACGACTAAGTAATCCAACTGACTAACTTAGATCAGGTCTCTGTGTAGTAAGTAGTACTGTAAACAACCAATTATGCTTCGATATTCAGTGGTGTCTACGTATCTTTCTTCGGTTACTTTTGTCAGCTTGAGACCCGGTTCCACGGGTATCTTTGCATCATTGCAGTCTAGCATTCTTGTGTCACTGAGTATGTTATTTGCGTAGCCAGTTTGCTTTATTGAGATTTCACCCCCTTTCTGGGTAACCTCAATACCAATATAATAAGCGAGTAATCCAAGATCACTCATTTCGAAGTTCTTCTTCATCTAATCCTTGAAAGTCTCAATCTCTTTCTTTGATGATCCAGTGACTATTAAGTCATCAACGTATACTCCAATCAGAAGTGTTGATTCTTTAGTTGTCCTTGTGTAGAGTACGCTTGCTACGAAAGTGAATAGGTACAAACCGGTTGGGACAAAATGGGGGTATGTTTACAAGGTTCATTGGAAACATGATTGGCCATGGCGTCCCTCTAAATCATCGAAGCTGGAAAGATGTTTCCTCGGAATTCAGATCGTTAATACTTTAGAGTAAATATGATATTAATTATATAATTCTTTATAACTTTTACATGATTTTTGATAGTTTTGTTTTATAAAGGAATATATCACCCTTGATCCGACTGTTCCGGAGTGGCCCATGATTCTAGTTGGCATTGAGAGAGAATGCCAAGACGTTTATAAAAATAGGAAGGGCAAACTCAAGAGACATTTTAATAAAGTTTGCGGGTACAAAAATGTTGCAAAGGCTAGGAGAAATCCACTAGTGCACCTAGGATGTAAAGAATGGGATGAGATTGTGGATCTTTTCTGTGATTCGAAATTCAAAACCCGCTCAACCACAAATGCACAAAATAGGACTCCTGTCAAGTATTCGAGTCTCCATGGATCCATATCATATATTGCCTCACGGTATAAGCACGTAAAAAAGATAAACTTAGTTTACTATTTTAGAATGCATTTAATTTTCTTTTATAAATCATCTAAACATATTTAATTTTCTTTTTCTTGCAGAGAAACCTGAAAACAAAAGAATTAAAGAGTGCAATAGATAATTTTCGTGACATGCATCATAGGCCAAATGGTGGATGGGTTAACTTTTAAAAAAATACAGGAGGCGATGCTAGCGGAACAAGCTACACAAATGCAACAAGATGGATGGACCTCGTCTTCTATAAACGACGAGGCAATCATTACAAAAGTGCTTGGGGAACGATGCTTTCACACCCGAGGGATTGGACGGAAGTTAAAGGGTTCCGCCCTTTCGTCCTTTTTTGATCCACTCCCGCCACCACTGTCACAGCAGAAGCAACAACCACCACCGTTACAGCAGATGCCACTCCCACCGTCACATATTAATAATGTTTGATACATCAATGTTGATTTTAGGTTTTCAAACTTACTGTATTACGGTTTTTTAGATATATTCACTACTTAATTTGACTATTAAGTTTTTGATTAAAATATAATCTCTCCCATTTAAATGGCCAAAAAAAATCTAATTTTCAACTTTTAGCCAAAAGTTGTCATCGCAATAGAAAAAAATTTTACTATTCAATTTTAGCCACGATTTGTAGAGGCAATGGAGAAAAAATTATTTTTTTACTTTTCAGTTTTAGCCACGATTTGTCGTGGCTATAGATAAAATTAATTTAATTTTTTGTTTTCAGTTTTTAGCCACGATTTGTCGTGGCTGTAGAGAAAATAAATTTAATTTTTTATTTTTAATTTTAGCAATGACAAATCGCCGCTACAGGTAACCAACAGCGACGAGCCTAAAGCCGCACCATCTATAGCAACGACAGTCGTCGAAAAGATCTATAGCGACAAATGTTGACATTTAGCGACGACTATTTACGACAAAAGATCTATGTCGTCGCAATAGGTCACATTTGCTGCAGTGAATATTTACGACAATGTTTTGAAAAGAAAAACAATTCGTTAAAAAAATATATACTAATTATAAGTTCAAAATATAAACAAGTTATATAAATTTATATTCATAAGGAAAAATATATAAACAAGTTTAAACGAAATTCATTCATGAAAGTATAGTTTACCTTCATAGATTTTAAAATCTGGTGCCATGTTTGATTAAAGATGTAATAATTTGGTCACTTGCATTTTATAATAAACTCATCATTATAAAGAGGGGATATCAATGGATTATTTTACTTGCTCCTCGAATCTAAATTTAAAATTCAAAATTCATATTCAATAAATGATATTGGATCATCAAAAACATGTATAAATCACAAAAGAGAAAAGAAAAAAACAACGAACAATTATTCTTAACATAATAAATCGAGACCGTAGAACGAGTACTTAATTTATGGAGTCTTGATAACACGAGATCCACGGTGTCGTGTTGTGAACCGGTTAAACAATGCAAGTGCGTTACTAGCAAGATGCTTAACGTTCAAAACCCTCGCTTTAATCATCCACTTTTCCTTCCCACTGATCGCTTTATCTGATATCCGATCAAGACATGTCGTCACATCCGTCAACGCCGTGCTAACCCACGTCTGCACGTTACTCTCGTGCCATGTAAAATGTTTCTCGCCATCCAGCACCATTCGTTGTTGCTCCTTAACTGATTGTGTTATCTGGGTCACCCCATCGTTGATCTGAGACAAACAATCCGTCATTGCTTCATAATATGGCGCATTAATCTTTGTTTTGTTGAAATCTTTCGCTACCATATTCACATATGCCTTTGTGAGACGGGCTTTGACCAAGCACGTGGTTAGAGAAATTCGCGCCAATTGTTCTGCCCCGGGTGCATTTGTTTTGCTAGCGAAGGGTAGGAGAGTTCGGATGCATAGTTCACTGTAGATTGTTGAACGGCATTGGTGCTCAACGTATGCTCGAGCTCGAGAACCACATTCGACGGTGGGGTTTAAGCAAAAAATAGCAAGAAAGATGATTAGTAAAGAGAGGAATTTATGTGCCATTTGGTTTGAACAAATGTAGTTTTGGGATGTAGATCTTTAAGAGGTTGTGCATGGTATTATATAGGAGCGTGTCACGTTCACTGCAATTTGATCGGATTTAAAAAATTAAAACATTTTTAATGAAAAGTATAATGTTATACGTGTAATATAATAATTATATATATTTGGTTATTATATTAGTAAATATATATTTAAGGTATTTAAAAAATATATATATCATGTGCGTGGACAATTTTTTATTATCAATATAGCCATAATATGTACTGTTCTGTAGTAATAGCTTAATATTTATTTAAAAAGGAAAAATAACATTTTATGAAATTCATGTGATGCTACAAAATAGAAGTTATTGCAATTATTATAACCACGTTAGTGTTACATCAGTTTTTTTTTTTAAATCTTGTATAAAATCATCTGGAGCTCTTTCTATTAGTACCTGGAAACCCTACATCGATCTTTTTCTTTGTCAATCATCTCTTCCTAAACTCATTGGTACGTATCTAGATTTGTTTTCATTTCTGTCATTTTCCTATCGTATTGGACAACATTCATTTTGATATCATTTTTGTCATTTATGTGCTTGATTTGTTGCGCATTCGATGTTCGTCGTGAAACCTATGCTTAAATTTCAAGTCAATTTGCATCACGATGAACATAGAATCACCAAGTGTCTTAGGATTATTTTTTGTTAATTTTTTGGTAAGTTAAATTTGATTTATTAAGTCTATTATTCTTTTGTGCCATATATTTTACTGATTACATCCCATCATAATATCAAGATCTAGAAATGTAAGTTAGATATATTGAAGATCTTGTGTTTCAAAAGTACTTCAAATTAGGGTTAAACATTCAATAGAGATAAAAAAATAATTAGGTTAAACTAGTTTAGGTATTTAATCAAATACTATAAAAAGTTTAAAGATTATAACATTGATTAAAAAAAGTTTAAGGGATTAAACCATTTTTAAATAAAAAGTCTAATGGTTAAATCATAATATATCCATAAGTTTATAGACTAAAGTGATTTTTAAAACTATAGTAACCCACTGTAGCAGATCAAATGGCTAAAACAATTAGTTATAACAAGTTTAGGGATTAAAACATTCGTGTGATAATAAGAGTGAATATGAGAAACGTATAAAGACATTTAGATTGATGAACCAGTATTAATACAAGGAAACAAATAATGTCTCAGTTGGTCTTCCTAAGGGCAGTAACATCCTGGGATGGGGGCTGTGGATGGTGTAATAACCAAGATTTCCGGATGGAGTTAATTAAGTTAAGTTTCTGTCAATTGACCCTTTTTGTGAGAATATGAGGATTTTGGGTTAAAGGCGTTACTTTTGAAAAGTTTTAATGGTTTGGGCTTATACCATTTTAGGAATGGGCTTGGCCCAAAACCCAAGGTATTTAAACCTTAAACCCTAATTCTTAGCCATTTTTGGAAAAGAAAGATTAGTGTGTGCACCTAGTGTGTGTTTTGGGAGAAGCTTAGAGCCATTCTATCATCTTCAAGGTCGAGAAATCATCGCCGAGGTAAGATTTCGATGTTATTTTGCGTACAACTTATCTAGATTGATTCCGGAATGATTTGGTGACCTTTTAGAATTACTTTGGATTCGATTGGATCAGTCTCCATCGAGATTTGGAGCTTTTTGCGATTCTGCTCGTTTTTCCGAATTGGAATACTGGTGTTTTCCGAATCGGGAAACATGTTTTCCGAATCGGAATTCATGTTTTCCGAATCGGGAAACATGTTTTCCGAATCGGTTTCTTTGAAGTATGTTTGAGAGTCTCGACTGCCTTTCCCGAATTGGAAACTTTGATTTTTCCGAATCGGGAAATGGGCTAGCCTAGTCGTTATGCTGAATCCCGAGTTGTCGTTTTCCGAATCGGAAATTGGTGTTTTCCGAATCGGAAAATGCCATTTTCCGAATCGGGAAATTTTAGTATTCCGAATTGGTTTTCCGAGTCGGTTTTGGAGGGTTTCGATTGTAGGGTTAGTTCTCGGAGAGGATTTGTCCATAGTGATTTAACCCCTTAGCGGAACCCCCGTGCTAAGTCTGCCTAGGGGTGTCATAGTTAGTGGGTTTTATTAAGCGCGATTCATAACGCCTTAGAACCTTTACAGATTCAGTAGGAGGAGGACCTGAGGTAACTACGAGTTGGGTTCTACGACCAGGTGAGTTCCCTTGCCTGATTTGAATGGGATAAATTGTTTTGAACTGGATTTTAATTGCCCATTCTGTTTGATAAATGATTTTTACGTACGAACTGCTTTATGAAATATGATAACGTGACATAATTGTTGATTACATTTAAAGCATGCTTAAAATGGTAATGACTTAATGATTTGACTGATGTGTTGCACTATGGACATTGGGTACCTTGGAACCTCGCGTTCCTTGGGAGTTTACCATTTGGTCTGATCCGCCACTTGGGGGTACCTCGGGACTACGTCCCTTGGGAGTTATTGTCAGGCGACCTGGACTGGGCCTGGGCTGTGTTTTCTTTGTCCGCACACATTCAGTGGTTTGATTTGATTTACGGCCAGCGGGTCGGAACTGTTTTATTTGCTGTTTGGGGAATTCACTAGACCTTATGGTCTAACCCTCGCTTTCCAAATTCTTTTCTTTCTTATTTGTCACAGGAGTAGCCCGAGGGAGAGAGAAAGGCAAGGATAAGGTCTGATGTCTAGATAGAGTCGACCTTGGTTTACTTCTTTTACGCACTTTAGCTACCAAAAATTATTATCTCAGCCGTGGAGGGTTGTTCCACGTGCACTATTAGACACGTTTCCTTTTGACTAAGTACTTTATATATATTTTTCCGTTGCGCTAGATCACTGGGATTGTTACTGTTATTGTTATTATATCATTTTGGGTATCGGGGCGTTACAGATGGAATCTCGGTCTACCTGGGTTCGATTCCAAGGGGAGTCAATTGAGGACATGAGGACTATCCAGTCATAGACTAGGTTGTCCCCAGCCCAGTCAAAAATTGTGGTTGGCTCTAGGTCTAGCATAAGTTGGGTCAGGACAGCGGCAGATTAGTGGGCTACCCTTAATGCCCGATACTACCGAAGAGGTATGTGTACGTATATTCATGGTAGTCGCTCGATGGCGTTACACATTCCGAAAAAATATTAATAAAAGGATAAAGATTCATTCTGAGTTTCTTACCTTTCCTATGAATATCTCTTTTTCACTTGAAACCTACTTTACTATTTGAAACACATATATGTTTTTTGGAACCGCCATGTGAAACATATATACTGTTAACTTAAATGTCTTTTTTTTAAGTCAAGTTGAATATACATCTATATGTCAATATAATTTTGTTGTGTTTTAAACATTCTCTTCATAGCGGTTCCGGTTCCGGGTCCGGTCCGGTTCGGGCCTAATGTTCACCGATAAACATTATAAAGTCACTTAAACAGAGTTTTTAGGGGTCCAAAAGTCCGTTAGGCCCCTTCGGGCCTAACCATGGCGTTCTCCCGGTCTCAAGCTTCGATTTGACAGGTGGACCGTTCTGAAACGGAGACGCGTAGCCAAAGTTATGCCTTTTCAAAGTTGGCTCTTTCAGGTACTCATCCGGCCTTGGTTGCCTCAGCCTTCAGCAAATTGATTCGGCCCCCTCTGTTCCAGCTCGCGCCGCGAGCCCTCCCCTTCGCGCCTTGAAGGGTGATCTCCGCACCTACTTCGGCCCTCCTTAGACTGCACACGCTTTGGCCTTTCGTAGACCGCACTCGCTTCGGCCCTCCGCAATACTCTCGCGCCGTGAAGGGCCTATGATTTCAGCCCGCACACCCTTCGGCCTTGTTAGTATTCACCGCATGTGTTTCGGCCTTCCGCACAAACCCTCGTGCCGCGAGCATTCTTCCTCGCATCACGAAGGTCCTCAGCATCCTACCCTGCACACTATTCGGCTTGTCTGTCCACTCCCCACTCACTTCAGCCTTCGGCACAAACCCTCGTGTCGCGAGCAATCACTCTCGCACCGCGAAGGTCTTAAGCTTCCGGCCTTGCACCCTCTTCGGCCTTGGTTTCTGCTATACACCCCCCTTCGGCCATCAGCACTTCCTCGTGCCGCGAGCACCAACCCTCGCGCCATGAAGGGTACTCAGTCCTTGCCTTTCGGCCTGGGCTGTTTGCTGCTCGGCTTTGCACTTGTGTTCAGCTCTGTGTTCCGTATGTAGTGTAAGCATGTCATGTGTAGTGTTATATCTTGCTTGCTTGTCATGTCACCTTCTTGTTGAGTGTATGATTGTGGTTTAATGCTTCCATGCATGTTAAGTATGTGTGTTGCATGGTGGTTGCTTAGCCTTGAGTACTCACTCTTGTGAGGTTTTTGGCCAGTGTGTGTTACATCACCCTTAAGCTTAGGATGATTTTTCTACCTTGAGCTCGGGTGCGTGTTGTTCCTTGAGTTATTTATGTATGTATGTGTTGTACACCTTACACCACACTTGTGCACCATGTCCTCTTAATATCAACTTACTTCATGGATGCATATCTTGGTTGGTAAGGTTACCTTGGGATATTATTATCGGATTCAAGTCCCTCACCCAATGAGTTGCATTCCCTTATACCAACACCCTGGTCTTGGTACATAGGAGTGCAGGTCAATGTTGTGAGGGTCTTCTCAATAAATTGTGTCTACACCTACATACTAAATGCATACCATTTTCAGGTAAAATGGCGAACCCTAAGTTCCCAAATCCTCATTCTGATGATCACAACCAAATGACATAGCGGACATTAAAAAAAAACAAAAAAAAACGAGAGGCCTTCGAGAGTTCATCCCACCCCGGAAGAGGCCCCTAGAGTTCATCTCGCGGGAGACCCTCTTTTGACTATGCAGGTAAGGTGTCTAGCAGGTGAAACCATTGTAAAAAAATCAAAAAAAAAAAAAGTTATGACGTACTCCAAGACGTCTACCTATGCTTTTTCAGAGGGGGAACAATGCATCGCTACACATCTGCTACTCGCACTCATATGTTGGGTGTGGGTATTGAAGAAGACACCTCCCACCAAAGGTGCAACTGCACGCCCCACCTAGCCACTCATTCATCTCTCAAAAGGTGTATGTTTCATTCCACGGGGACTTAGCACAACGGCTATCGCGCCCTCACTTGGAGGGTAGTGATATTGAAACAGGAGGATCACTGCCCTGATCCCCACACTTCCTTCATGTGCACCAGAGTCTAGAGCCTTATACACTACTAGGTACCATGGAGTCAATATGACGCAGTCTCTGCTCCACCAATCACGATTCTTAGTGACGTGATCGGAACCCCGAGAGTGGTGTCCACGACGGGCATTTCACGAGGACTAGCGGCGGGAAGTCCTACCATGGTCACCATCACGCCAGCCAGAAACGCAGGCCACACCGTTGATTCAGCGGTTGTGCAAACGAAACGTCTATGTGACACCGGCGTTACCTACCCGACATCCGTTGTCAGGGAAATGATGGACGACGCCCTAAAAGCTATCTATGAGGATTTTGTACATCACCACATCCCTATACTTCACCACCTCCAGCACCGACTGCACCCGACTACTCGACTAATGAGTTGAGGGATCCTTTATCAGCGAAGCTGCTCTCCAAAAAGGGAATCTCCTTGAGGATGAAGTCAACATACTTGGGTACTTTCAGCAGTCATCATATCCAGACCTTCCCGAGAACCGTCCCGAGCCGGCTACCGCACCCTATTATGTGGTAGGCCCTTTCATCCAGTGGCTCGAAGGGAAGTTTGATGATCTCAAGGCGGAGGTGAGATCAAAGGTTGTTGAGGTCAAGGACTCTCTCTCAGACTCGTAGAGTCCTTGCGATCTCTTGTCGAGCAGCGGCTGAGCCACCGAAGAGACGACACGACGGATAACCCCGATCGCCGTGAAGGGGAAATCATCAAGAAGGCTCGGTATGCCTCCTCAGTTCCAACAGGCTCATCTTCAGGCGACGCGCCCGACACTAATATCGGCGTCGATGACCATCACTCACAGCCTTGTTGGAACTCGATAGCTGACGTTGATGGGATGGGTCGAGTGATTGTCATTTATGCTAGCTCAAAACCGGATCACATTTCTTTGATTTCTATCACATGCGTCCCCGTTACTAATGATGAGCTAAAGGAGATTATCAATCTTGATGATATCTCCTCAGATGATGATGATGATGATGAGTACTTGGAGTTTCTAGTCTCCTCCACCATTATTCGACATATCTTCACTTCATAGATCACCTATCTTGCGCACGCCGTCTCCTACACCTTGGGAATCTCCAAGTGTGTTGACTCGAACACCGTTTCCAGTCACGAACTTCTCCCCAACATTGATCGTTGTCCGTTGTATAAGTACTTGCCTTGCGTGTTGTTTATCTGAGCAACGTTCTATGACGCCTCATGTCATACTATGGGTTGAGGATGATTGAAGGATGACCGACCGAGATAAGTGAAGAGAGACCGCCACCACCACCGCCTCGGAGAGATGAGGGACTATCTAAGAAGTTCAAGGAGACAAATGCTTCAAGAAGAAACTCATCGAGCCATCATCGTCGGAATCGAAGAAATTGACACAAAGAGGGAAATTGTTAGAATTATTATTAGTTGTGTGAATTTTGTAATTGTTTCAAAGTTAGTTTCCTTTATTGTAAATTGTGGATGAAGCCATTGTTTAGGGTCGATTCATTTAAAGCCTTTTAGGCCTTTTAGGAGTAGTATAAATAGGAGTCTTAACTTCATTTGTAGTTTCATGTTCTCCCACTCACTTGTACACTTTCCAAGCATTTGAGAGCAATATATCTTGATTGTGTTCATCCATTGGTGTTGATTTGGAACCTACGGAATGCATGCAGCAGCAATGCATTTAATGAAACAATATTTATAAAACGAATCATATCACCCAACATTATTTTTTTTAACTTACGTTACAATACTTTTTTGAACATCAAAATTTTGAATACTTTGTGGGGTTTCTTACAAAGGTGACCTTGTAAATCTATAAGTTTTGTATATTAATAGAACAAACTATTTGTGAAATCATATATGGAAAAGTTCAAAAACAAAACCCATCAAACTATTTTATTTTGAATAGTTAAGTGTCTAAATAATTTTTTTGAACAAAAAAACCATTAAACTTTCTCATTTTGATTGATTAAGTCAGTAAACTATTTTTTTGAATGAAAAAACCATTAAACTTTTTTTTAATGATTAAGTACTCGAACAATTTCTTTTCGATAAATAAACCATTAAACTTTCTAAATTTGGTTACTTACCCCTTTTAATATATAAAAATAAAAAAAATATAATGTAACCAACTATGAAGGTTTTAAAGGTAAAATATAACTATGTTACTTTATGTTAAACAAATATTAGTAGAATTTTTTTAGAAATTCAATAGTTTTTTTTGTTGGAAAAAATGTTTACGGACTTAATCATAAAAAATGAAAAAGTTTAATGGTTTTTTCATTCAAAAAAATAGTTTAGTGATTTAATAAATCAATGAGAAAGTTTAATGGTTTTTTTGTTCAAAAAAAACTGTTTAGGAACTTAACCATTCAAAATGGAATAGTTCGTTGGGTTTTTTGAACTTTTCCCAATGATATATGTTTTTTTGCCATGGTTTTGAAATTCATGTTAGTCATGTTAGGTTTACAATTGTGACTAAAAGTGATAAATGAAAATTGAGTATTGTTTTAGCCACGATGTAACTCAATAACCATGACCATTAGAAAATATGTTTAAACAAAATGTCGTGGTTTAAGCAAAAAGTTTTTTGTCATGGCTAATTATTCGTATGGCTACAAATTTTTTGTCGTGGCAAGTAACAATTAAAAACTGTGGCTATAGACATATATATATAGTCACAATTTTTTTTTCTAAACCATGGTTTTATGTTGTGACAATTATTATTTGTGGCCATAGTCCCCGCATATGGCCTCATGAAATCATTTTTCCGTGACAAAAAAAATACATGTATAGCCACGAAAATTTATATAACGTAGCCAAAAGTCTCGGGTGTTTGTAGCCATATATGGTTTTATTATTTTCTGTGACAAGAAAATAACCAGTAGTCATGGTTTATAGTATAAAGCATTACAATATGTGATGATTTCGTCACAGTTAATATGAAATGTGTATAGCTATTAATATAACTAAAACCAGGTTTAATGTAATTTTATTGTCACTAAAAGCTGACCAATAGCTACAATTCTACATAATCAATTGTGTGACTAATAAATAGTTTAACGTAATGATTTTTAATATTTCGCATGACCAAGAGGTATTTAATACACACACTTCTAAAATAATAGGTGTAACTATATGTCTTGAATTACCCATTGTTTATTATTTGTGTGACCAAAAAGTTAACCTATAATTATGTTTCTAAAAATTAAGTGTAACTATAAGTCATGAATTTGGCCATACTTTTTAATATTTAATGAGATACTTTTAACAAAATCTATATTGCCTTGGTGCTTGGTCCATTCCTTATAAAAGATGAAGTCTCAAGTTCAAGTTTTGGCCACGTAAAAAGAAATATACATGATTATAGAGCAATCATCGGGTACATTAAAAACAAATTATGTGCTATGTAAGCTTATTGTCATGCTTTTTTTTTATATTGTGTGGCCATACTAAATGTCACGTTTAATATGAGTTTGTGTGCGGATAAGTACTTTATAGCCATGATTATAGGTAAAATGTTCTAATATATAAAAATTGGATATGCCTATAGCTATGGTTTGTTAAACTATGGCTATGGTTTTTCATTTGATATGGTGACACATTTTAAGCGTGACCAAAAAGGTATTAGTGGTAACGGGAGAATAGGCTATGGTTTGATAAAAATGAAAAATTATGGCTAAAGGTCTATAGCTACAGTTTTTTACCGTGGCAAATGTGAGTACTTGTACTAATGAATGATTTTCACAAAAATAATATATGAGAACATTGAACACTCAACACATAGCCTTTTTTCCTTAAAATCGCATTCGATTATATTGGATGTTACCTTTCATCTAAAAAAAATTTAATAATAATAAATTTGACGATATTTATGAATTTATAAAGTTAAAAATTGAAAACTTATTTCTGTATCAGTATTGTGTTAGTACATAATCCCTTCAGATAGTTTAGGTAGGGGAAAAAAAGCTTATCGTGATTTGAGAAAGTATAAAATGTGTTTCACCAAGTTAAACCATTTTAACTTTTCTAAAATTTATTATATATAGCTTATTAGATCAAATTACCAATCTACTTCTTATCCTAACAATAAACACCCCATACTTTTGTGTTTCTCCATTTTAACTTTTTGTTTATTTTAAATAAAAAGAAACAAAAATTATCAAATACTACAAAAACAACTTATCATATTTTGATACATCAATAAGATAATACTTTATGAAATATATTTTCTATATCATATAAATTAATAAACACTTTAAAAATAAAAGTTCAAATTAAGCCTGGGTTTTGACGTTTGACAACTCAAATTTAGTTTCAGCTCCATGTTTTTATTATAAAATACGATCAATTACAATCACAGTATCATGCATGGGAGTGTCCTAGTATCAAAATATTGGGGTTGACCAAACAAAGAGATCGATGAACCAACATAATCCAATTTTTAATTAAGCTAATAATATTTGCAAACGTTTAGTTCCTTCTCTCTCCCTCTCTTTCGATTATATATAAAAAGATTAAAACAAAGTTCACATAAGAATTATATATATTTTATCAACCTATAAACCACTTGTTTCATTACCTACTTATTATAAGTGTCGTGATATATATTTGTGATTATTTATCATTATATATATATATATATATATACAGGGGTTAGTTCAAATGTGAACCACTTTTTGGTTGTGAACGTGAGGACAACCGAGAACGCGACACGTGGCGGATGACTAGGCGCCACGTCAGGTCCACGGCGGATGACTAGGCGCGATTCATGGGAGGGCATTGAATTAAACCGGGGGGGGGGACCACACTCAAAGCCGCCTTTATTGACTAGTCTCCGGCACGTGTCGCACTCTCGACTGTCCTGACGTTCACAACCAAAATATGGTTCACATATGAACTTTCCTATATATATATATATATATATATATGTTTAAACAAGAATTTTAGTTATTTAGGAAAATAAGAAAAACTTTGTTGATATACAAATTACGTGTTATTTTCCCAAAGAGGTGACCTTCAAGTTGTAAGGATTGTAGGAGGAGGGGGGGGGGTTGGTTGAATACAATCATACACTATTTTTTGCTTTTAAATTCTTTGTATAAAAACAAATTGAATTTACAAGATTGTTGCGGAATAAAGAAGGATTAACCTAATATAAACAATCTCAAGTATACAATGCTTTCACTATGCACTAGTGAGTAAGGATAGAAAGAAATAAATTTGAAGAATAAAGGGTAGTGAAGGATTCTAGGATATTAGATTGAGGAAGTCGTAGTTTGAAGAACAGTCTTCACGTTAATTTATATTCCATGCATTAAATGCGTGGTAAGATCACCTTTTACATGTCTTATGTATTGGATGGTCCAAGTGTACTATTTACTATAAACAAATACCCATGCGTGTATGAGCAAAAGGTTGCTTAAAGTGAACAGTTGCCTTATGGGATGATAAGTACGGAAGAACAGTAAAGTGATTGTCATTTTGTACTATGTGTCAGAAAGGCAGATAATCCTTTTGTACATTAGGTAATAAGACAAGTATAATCTTCAGGGACAAGATACTGATCAGCGAGCTGATCACTGATACTGATGATGATTAGTGGTCGTTCTTTCTTGATGTCTTAAGATTGTCATGAATGTTGTGGATAGGTTGCTATCACTGAATCCGTCTTTAGATCACGAGCTACGATGTCCCTGACATCAGCTAATTCTTTGACCTCGCTGATGGTTCTTTGATCATGAGTTCTTTGTCTTCAGGGGATGTCTTGCTGATGATCTGTTTCAGTGAACACTGAATAGACTCAATGACTCATTGTCCCTGATAAAGCATTTATGTTCTAAGGCCTGAACTAATAGAAAGATCAATGAACAGACTCAATGATAATTCCTTAAGCTGTAATAAAAGCAAAGCATCTATTCACTAAGTATAGAAATATGATCATTATCATTTTATCAGGTCTTAGAAGAGTTGGATCAACAATCTCCCCTTAAATGATAACGACTAGACAATAGAGAGATTGCCTAGTTCTAGAAATGAAGAAAAATTATTCTAAGTCAAGCTGAAACAGAAAGGGAATGGAACTCATAAAGGTACTTGTCCTATTTATTGTTTTAAGTGATCATTTTCTGTATTATGATTGAATAAAGTATAGTGCTCTTGAGATATTTTCATTTACTTTTAAAACTGATGATTTACAAGGAAATGAAACACACTAGTACATAAAAAGATACTGAAAGTAATTTATAGATATTGACCCTAACTAAATTCATCTTCTATTTTTACATGAATATGATCAATCTTTTCTCCATCTGCCATTCTTTGCTGATTATCTCTATTTGCTTGTCCAAAGGCATAGGAGTTGATAACACCAAAATTATACGTGTTTTGGTTGAGCGTAATTGTATGACTTTACCCCATTTCTCACCCATTTCTGATCATTTCATGCACTAAATGAGCTTATTATTGTTTATGAAGGATTTGGAGGCCGTGGAACGGAAAAGTACGAAAAAAGGCGAGAAAACGTGAAAAATGCACAAAGTCAACACAGTAGCTACTTGGCGATCGCGAAATCCTCAACCTGGCGCCGCCAAGTTCGACTGAATTGAAGACCGGAGTTTGACCTAAGTGTCTGGCGTCGCCAAACCTGCAGTCTGGCGATCGCCAGATGGCCCCTGGACGTTTTCTTTTAAATACCAGCCTTCCCCTTCAGTTTAGAGCATGCAATTCGAGACGGTTTTGGTACGGGATACGAGGAGGAACGAGAGTGAGAGTACCAAAGGTGCCGATACGCTGTGGGAATCGATTTTCGATCATCCGTCGTTGTACTGTCGGTATCATGTCGATGTCTACTTTTGTTTATGTTTATGTTTTCATTATGTTTAGTGAGTAGTTCTTAATAGTAGTACTTGTCATGGTCGATGAACCATTGTGGATGATGATTTGATACTTAATGTTTATTGGTTTGTTTTTTATTAATTGAATGTGTGTTATGGTTCCGTTTTAATTATTATTGTTTGGTTATTTGAACTCCTTTGGTTGGGTGTATCTGTTTGACCAAATTAGATAGACTCCAATAGGATAATCAACCTAACTTAACCTACCCTTGACCGAGAGAGTTGTGTTAAGTGGTTACTTGGACCGAGAGTGACCTGGAGATAAGAAACCATACAATGGGATTAGGATTAGATTTCCGGTGCTAGGTTGCCTGACAAACGACCTAAGTATTGGACTAGGAGGACCAAGACCTAGTTAAAAACCATAATCACTACATGTTAGGGTGTCCTAGACTTAAATTCCTACAATAATCAAGACAACCAAACCTTCGACCTGTTTAAATCATCCACTTGGGGATTCACTATACCATGATAAGTGCTGCTGTTTTCTTTCATATAAGTTCTTAATTAATCTCTTTTATCGCTTTCTTAGTTTTTACTTATTTAGTTGTCTTTTTATTATTCAAACCTTTTTCATACAAAAAACCCCCCCTTTAGGTTAATTAAACCGATTTAGACTTTAATCTACGATAACTTGACCGTTCCCAGTGGTAGATACGATACCTGGACTTTCCTACACTATATTACTCATGATCAGGTACGCTTCCCTGTATACTAAGGGACATCGTCAACCGACTTCTCCCCCGCCAAGTGCTTATGCCAAAGAGAGTCGATTGGGAGCTTCTTGGATCGATGGGAGTCGAGAACGACATAAAAGCAATTCTTGAAAAGCACGCATACGACGAGGATGGCAATGAGTATTACATATGCCATGCATGGGAGCGAGTTTTCGATATTGCCGAGTTCCTCTACCGAGAGCTTATCGTGGAGTTTGTGGCCACGTTTCGTTTCGATGCAATCAAGGCTCTTGGGGAATTTCACCAAACGTGCATGACTTTCCGACTTGGTGGCGTTTCGAGATCTCTTTCTTTGGTTGAGTTTGCTCCTGCCTTGGGGATATACACCCAATCGGATGTTGATGCTCCCAGATTTGAGGAGTATATGTGGGCGACTTCGAAGAGACCCGATGGGTTTGATCCACGTTTGGCTTGGTCGATCTTGGGTGATGGTGATTATCATGGCAACCTCAAGGTGAAAGGTTTTCTTGCTTCGTCGGACCGACTCTTGCACCGGATGCTTATTCAAGCGGTGAATGCTCGTTCTTCGAGTGAGGAGAAAGTGACCGTGCATGATCTGTGGCTTCTTGAGCAGCTCTCTACGGATGATAAATATCCGAATGCTCCGTATCTTATCGCCGTGCAACTCATCAAAGCGAGCGGCTATCGGGATGGAAGTCGTTTGGTCGGGGGCCAATATATCACACGCCTCGCCAAACACTTCGGTATCCTAACCGACGCTGCTATTGCTTCGATGACGAACCTCGGGGAAATGGGGTTGATCGACATGGACCAACTTCGAGGCATGGGCGTGGCGAGAGTTGAGCACATGGTTGGAAGAGGCTACAATGCATGGATCCGTAATCCTCAAGCTTATAGGAGTCAGCCGAGAAGTCAAGCACCGAGGAGCATGCATGAGATTGGCGGAACAAGTGGAACGAGTTGGGCAAATGTGGGTCAACAACCGGCGGATTGGACGGCATATTCAGGTTACCAAGACTTGAGTAACCGACTTTCGGAGATGTCACTTTCTTATGGCCGGCATCATCAGCATATGGAGTACACCACCGTGGAGGCTCTTCACCAAGCTAACTGGCAGAGTGGAGTGATGAACCAGATGGCTTCCCACTTCGGTATTCAACCGAATACCGCGTATGCTTCATCTCCATATTGGCCATACTCAGAGGATGCTCCGCCTGGTTACCCGACTTACGAGGATTGGCAAAACCAACCTCGTGGCCCTTATTGATCTTTCTCTCTTTTATCTCCGTTATTCGATATGGTTGTTTTAGAAAATTTTATTTGTGGTTGTGTTTTGCTTTGGTTTGGACAACTTTTTATTTCTGTTGGTTTGCTTAGGATTTTTAGTAGATTATTAATAGTTTGGTTTGGTTTATTTTTGCTAGTTCGTTTTTACTTTTTCTTTTTCTTTTTGTTGGTAGATACAGCGACCTATGACCTTTGATCGAGCACGATTTTTTGGACCACTCTCAGATCAGAACAGATTTCGTCACATAACCTGGGAAGTTTCTCTTTTTCCGAATTACTCCTTAATTGTGTTAATTGTTGCATTGAGGACACTGCAAATTTTAAGTGTGGGGAGGGGGTTATGTAGACTTATCTGTTTAAATGGGTTCACTTTTTGCCTATGGATTGTCGTTTTTCAAATTTTTGAAAGCTTTGAAATTTGACCCCAATTTTTTCGAAATCTGAGATTGTTTTTGAGACTGAGTTGCTTGCATAGGAGAACACTGAATAGGATTAGTTGAGTAAAAGGATGCCTTGGAATACTAATTACCATGAGTGCCTTACCCAATTCCTTTGAGAGTTTGAGCCTTAATTGTTATTTATTCTGTGAGGAATACCGATTTTGACCCAAGGTAGAAGTTGTCATTAGAATGCTTGTCGAGGCCACATAAGAGAAGTATTTATCACCATTGCACTGATAGAGGCCTTCGTTTCTAACCCTTTTAGCCTTCGTCAGATAATCTCATTTTAAGGTTATCTGATTTGCCTAGCCTTTGATTGAAAAGTGTTCACTTTTAACACTTTATCCCTTGTAACCATTTTGAGCCTTAGCCTTTTCATTTCTTTACCCACTATACACTTTATCCTTGAGCCTAATTGTTTTATCTATCTTTTGGCCATGACTTAAATTTGAATCTTGAGATGTTTTGATCCAGTTTTTATGGGATTGAGATTAAAAAGAGCCCAAAAGCAACATAGTTGCTGCTCTGAAAAAAAAAAGAGAAAAGAGAAAAGAAAATATTTGAGACTCAGAAAAGAAAAGAAATATCAAAAGAGTCGAGAATGTTGAAAAAAAAAAGAAAAGAATGAGAGCTGAAAAGATTGAAAAAGAATTTGTGCCCCAAATAAGCCATAGGCTTAGGCCAATTCTAAAAGAAAGAGAGAAAATGCTCATCCCAAAAGTTTCATTGAAAGTCAGACTGTTTCACTGTTTGGATCATTACTGATTAAGTTTTCAAATTTTTGTTGCAAAATCCTTAGTCACTTATATATCCTTTATTCTACCCTTAACCCTTAGCCTAACATTACAACCCTAAAGTCCTCTTGACGGTTGACAACTTCTCAGTGGTGGAGATTAGATTTGGTGACAAGCTTATGCATGCGGGAATTAGTCGAGTATTGGTGTGATCACTTACATATACACTTTTAACCCTGAGAGATACACTTTATATTGTTATTCATATTATGCGAGGGTAAAAGGTTGATCTTGGTATCCGATTGCTTGATGAGTCTTGTTTGTGTGTTCGATTATGTGAGTATGCTTTGTTCTCTTAGATGATCTTGGGTGGAGATAATTTTGGAGTTATCTTTCTTATCTTTCAGTCTTTTGATTGAGGACAATCAAAGCTTAAGTGTGGGGATTTTGATAACACCAAAATTATACATGTTTTGGTTGAGCGTAATTGTATGACTTTACCCCATTTCTCACCCATTTTTGATCATTTCATGCACTAAATGAGCTTATTATTGTTTATGAAGGATTTGGAGGACGTGGAACGGAAAAGTACGAAAAAAGGCGAGAAAACGTGAAAAATGCACAAAGTCAACACAGTAGCTACTTGGCGATCGCGAAATCCTCAACCTGGCGCCGCCAAGTTCGACTGAATTGAAGACCGGAGTTTGACCTAAGTGTCTGGCGTCGCCAAACCTGCAGTCTGGCGATCGCCAGATGGCCCCTGGACGTTTTCTTTTAAATACCAGCCTTCCCCTTCAGTTTAGAGCATGCAATTCGAGACGGTTTTGGTACGGGATACGAGGAGGAACGAGAGTGAGAGTACGAAAGGTGTCGATACGCTGCGGGAATCGATTTTCGATCATCCGTCGTTGTACTGTCGGTATCATGTCGATGTCTACTTTTGTTTATGTTTATGTTTTCATTATGTTTAGTGAGTAGTTCTTAATAGTAGTACTTGTCATGGTCGATGAACCATTGTGGATGATGATTTGATACTTAATGTTTATTGGTTTGTTTTTGATTAATTGAATGTGTGTTATGGTTCCGTTTTAATTATTATTGTTTGGTTATTTGAACTCCTTTGGTTGGGTGTATCTGTTTGACCAAATTAGATAGACTCCAATAGGATAATCAACCTACCTTAACCTACCCTTGACCGAGAGAGTTGTGTTAAGTGGTAACTTGGACCGAGAGTGACCTGGAGATAAGAAACCATACAATGGGATTAGGATTGGATTTCCGGTGCTAGGTTGCCTGACAAACGACCTAAGTATTGGACTAGGAGGACCAAGACCTAGTTAAAAACCATAATCACTACATGTTAGGGTGTCCTAGACTTAAATTCCTACAATAATCAAGGCAACCAAACCTTCGACCTGTTTAAATCATCCACTTGGGGATTCACTATACCATGATAAGTGCTGCTGTTTTCTTTCATATAAGTTCTTAATTAATCTCTTTTATCGCTTTCTTAGTTTTTACATATTTAGTTGTCTTTTTATTATTCAAACCTTTTTCATACAAAAAACCCCCCCTTTAGGTTAATTAAACCGATTTAGACTTTAATCTACGATAACTTGACCGTTCCCAGTGGTAGATACGATACCTGGACTTTCCTAAACTATATTACTCACGATCAGGTACGCTTGCCTGTATATGTGGTAAGACGGTGGCTAGGCATTAGAGGTTAAAACTTGTTACGCTTTTTATATATGATAATTACCGCATCAGGAGTCCTCTTAGATTTTTTCTTTTGAAGTGAAGAGGAGAATATCGGTGAGATGATCAGAAGGTGCAATAGGTAGTTCTTTAAATTGCTGAAAATAGAGGATTAAATTTCTGTCAAGATAGCACAGTCCGTGAATAAGCTCTTTGACAACTTGCCTTGAATGGAGGGAGATGCTTTCAGGAAGGGAGAGGTCCAGCATGGAGATATCAACGTATGAGTATGTGAGAGATCCTGGAGCTGTATAGCAGGGAGTGAATCTCATGGAGGTTCTTCCGCTAGAGTAACGAGGAGGTCAATGAGTATGTGGAGAAATTTGAATCAGGGAATCAGGGACTTCAACAGATCTTCTAAGTCTAGCAAGAAGTCCGCTGATGGTTTCTACTACTTAAGCCTTGTACTTTGGATTGGCCTTCGGTAGAAACGTCATAATTTCAGTCCACTCTAATAAGTTGTATCGGTCTAGCTTATCGAGAGTGTGTTTTACATCTTTTACATCTGGTCTCGTAACAGTGATGAAGTTGCTTCTAGGATGGTTACTTCGTTTTCCTAGTCTTCATTAAAGAGATCCCTGTGATTGGAGAGCCATGCTTCCTGAGATGTAGACGATATGTGCACCACTTTTTATCCTCATCCTCTTTCTCCAACTGTTGTTTATTCTTTTCTTTTTTTGGCAAACACTTTAAGTGCAGCCTTTTGAGCAGTTATAGGATCAGCATTGATCTCCTCATCTTCCCTGGCGAATCTAACGGTGAGCTTCTTGGCAGCTTGAGAAGTAAGGAAGGCTTCCCGACTCTTCCTTTATTGTTCTTATTGAGCTCGCATGCCTTCTTCAAATTCTTCAGGGGTTAGATGGGCAAACTCAGAGTCACAAAAGGTACAAAGAGAAATTTTTACTTTTGTACTCTTGAGTTTCTCTATCACCGCCTTCGTGCGTTCATCCCTATTAAACATAGATCATCATCATCAGAGATGTCTATAGGGGGATATGAATAATTATATCATTCTGATGTTGGAGTTGTATTAGGGGGATGACTTAGGTGTGGAATGAGGGGTAGAAAAAGAATCAGATGCTGAATAGTTTTCATAATTCTGTTAAGGGTTGATTTGGGAAGGTTATGGTTGAAAGGTTGAGGGTTGAAAGGTTGAGGGATTAAAGGTGTTTATGGGTGTAGGGTTGAAAGGTGTAAGATCACTGAGGCCCGGGTTTCAGCAGAGATGCTGTTTTCCATGAGGTTAATAATATCTAATGCAACAGTCCCATAAATGACTTTTGATCTGTCATAGTTTGGAATTTGGGTGTTGGTTGGTTTTGAGGTTTCAGGTTGTTGGTGGGAATGATATCCGTTGTAGGTTGAGGTGTGGAGTCTGAAGATGTATCAATTAGAGTGACGGTTTGAGGTTGAGGTTTGGGTTTTGGTCTATTTAGGATAGTAGAGGTGGGTAGATAGTCAGAGTTATCAGATAGAGGGGATGAAGGGTTTA
The DNA here is from genome assembly GCA_030169165.1 of Centaurea solstitialis. NCBI lineage: Eukaryota > Viridiplantae > Streptophyta > Magnoliopsida > Asterales > Asteraceae > Centaurea > Centaurea solstitialis. The sequence continues at coordinate 46,112,392 of CM058047.1, forward strand.
CGTTTGCAGACTTAGTCAGAGTCTCCCCCTCAGGCTATGCACCACCTGAAGCTTCATTACCTGCTTCAGGGGTCTTAGAGATGAACGCATCACTAGTAGACTTAGACGGAACCTTTTGAGTGATAAACAGGTCGTCTTCATCGTTGACGTCGTCATCATCATCATTTGCATCATTAATAGCCTTTTTACGGGAGCTGTCAGATGCTTCTTTTTCATCTACATCGTCATCAGCATCATTTGCCTCATTCCTTAATTGCCAGTCGGATGAGGGACTGTACTGTAGGGGACGTCGTACAATCACATGTTGTTGTATTAGCTGTTGTTGTTGTGGTTTCTCCCACTTAGCAAGTGCTCTCTGCCTGGCAAGGGCATTTGATGAGATACACAGATGCAGCAAGGAATCCATTCTTCTTTAAATGGCAGCGTTGGATATCAAAGAGGCAGCGACAAATTCCAAGATTGCTCTGTCGATGTTGTTGAATGATGGTAGAGGAGGAGCAGTTGGTGGCGTTAGTGTAGATATGGAATGAGAAAGTGCACCGACCTTCTCATCCAGGTCTTTATGCCCAGCCTCCTAAGCATCTAGACATCTCACCACTTTAACCTAAAATGTGGTGAGGGAGGAAGATCTAGCAGAGATGGTGGATAGGATTCCCGGTAGAGCCGTCGCCTGTAGTTCCTTGAAAGACTCTAACAGAGAGGTTGAGGCACCAACAATTGTAGATACCATATCCTAAATGGTATTTAGGGAAGGTATAGAGAGGAATAACCGTTATTATTGGATGAGGAGGCAGCATTGTCGGGTGCTCTGGCTTCGCTTCAGCTAGGGCAGCCTTGGTAGTTGCAAGCTCATTGTTGCAGCCTGAAGTTTGGCTGCTTCATCAGCAACCTGCCATTGAAGGGAAACTTCAGCTTCGTGCTGAGCTTTCTCCGCTGCAGCGCGCCTATTCTTGGCTTCGCTTAACTGACGTTTAGGGTCAGTTAGCTGAAAGTCATCAAAACTTGATACATCTAGATCGATGCGTTCGACATTTTAATGCGCCAAAAATGAACCTGTAACACAATGAGTAGCCAAGTGATCACTAGAACACTCAATGGCATTCATAGAAGAAAGAATGGTAAGTAGTTTTAAATTTACCTGAGGCTAGGATGTCATTATTGGAATAGATGTCGAACGTCATAACTAATTACTCATGACTCTCCATTAATAACAATGTCCTTTTTGGGTTGCCCTCAATTGTCCAAGGGTTATTAGAATAATTGAGAATAATTGAGAAAAAGAGAGAAAATAGTTTATTAATTATTATTTGATCATAATTAATTAGAAATTATTATGGAAATTTTATAGAATTAATTGGAATTAATTTTGAATTAATTTGTGCCAATTAAAAGTGCAAGGGCCAATTGGTTATTCTTTGAAAGATAAAGGGTTATCTGTAAAAGAATAAGTTGTTGCTTTGGCCCTAAGCAACTCACCACTATAAATAGAAATCCATGACTTCTACTTCATTTACACCTACTCAATGTTAAATCCTTGAGTTTTTCTTTTCTCTCTTTGCTCCATTCCTTGTGGGTGCTCGTGCTATACTTGGGTGGATATTCATAAGAATAATCTTGGATTTATTGGGTACAAACCATTAGAGGGAATCTCCTTTGGTTACTACCTTCCTAAGCATTGTAGAATCGAAGTGTTCGAGTTCTTAACGGTTAGACGATCTTTTTTTTCTTGTTGTTAATATCATCTACTATGATTCTTTATTGGGTTTAGTTATATGACTCTTGCCATTGTTTCCGCTGCCATCTTTATTTATAGTTCATATAAAATCTATCAGTGGTATCAGAGCCATTAGTTTGGTTGATATTAGCATTTGATTAAATCATGTTTGCTGTAATTTCGTATATATATATATATATAGAGAGAGAGAGAGAAAAAAAAAAGTTCAAATGTGAACCATTTTTTGGTTGTGAACGTGAGGACAACCCAGAGCGCGTCACATGGCAATCTGAAAATATTTCGACTTAGTGTTATTGATACTGAATAACGCTATCATTCAGACTAAATAAAGCATTATTCAGTATGTATAAGGTTTAGTCGCACTCTGACGCGGGCGGGTTACCCACAGGTTAGCCGCGGGTCAAGGCTTATTCAGTCTGAATAACGTTTTATTCAGTATGAATAACACTAACCCGCGGATTTATTCAGACTGAATAAGCCTTGACCTGCAGATGTCAGATTGCCACGTGTCGCGCTCTGGGTTGTCCTCACGTTCACAACCAAAAAGTGGTTCACATTTGAACCCACTCCTATATATATATATATATTTGTTTGATCGAAAATTAGGAGCCATTATCATCTGTCCTCATATGATTTAAGTTTAATTATCTAGATTTAAATTGTCATATGATTTAATCTGATAATTAGGATTATTAGAATTGCAAATAGAATTTTTCTGCATGTATCATTTATTGTTTATTATTAACATGTGCCTTCACATGATTAGAATGCTTAATTATGAATTAAAATTATCTTGTTAGGTTTCATGGTTAATTAGAATTAATTTGATTAAATTAATAGGTAAGTTTTAAAGTGTTTAAAATATACCCTATACTTATAAATTGTTTTATAGTATATATTATGACATAAAGTTTAAACATCGTAGTTGGATCATTACTAGACCCACCAAACTCCTAACACTATAAGAAGGTACAAGGATCCTGCCTATAAAATGGTGGTGAATGAGAAGGGTTTTTAAATACCTTGCGTTTCCAACTCGCCGACCTTTAGTGTGAAAGAGTGCGAGTTATCGAACGGATTCAATATTGTCGATGTTAAGATTAAAAGTATTAATCTACAACCTATCTTTAAAGTAAATTCCCTTTTTAGATACACATAGAAAAATGTGAATATGTATGCAAATCCATGAAAACGCACATCACTTCTATATGGTCTATTAATGGAACGTGTGTGGATAACCGGCACATTAATTTGAGACTATGATAGGCAAGGTGATGTGACAATTCGTTTTTATAGTTTATTAATGGAGTGTGTGTGGATAACTGACACGTCAAATCGAGAACTATAAATAGAATGAATATGCCAAAGCAGTTTTTGCATGGTTAATTCACAATCTTAATTGTGGTCTTCGACATTCCAACCACAATGAGTAAGATGCATATCTGAGACTAAACATGCCCTTGAATGTACAAGGAGTCTCAAATGTTCTAAGAATTTCATAAAGATGAAATTGGCAAGTTGTATGCCTACCTAATTTATATTCATATATGATTACGACATCCCTCTTTATATAGTGAATATTAGAAATTGGATCATAGCCTTAATATATTAATTGGGTTAATAATTAAGGATTATTTAAATATCACTAACTAAAATCACTTGTCTCATAGATGTCTGGAATCGATAATGATCTTCCTCCTCCTCCTACTGCTCCTACCGGAAACTCCGGTTTCACTCTCCTTCCTATTCTGGCAAAGGAAAAGCTTGTGGGACCCAATTATCTTGATTGGATGCGTGCCCTAAGGTTGACCTTGCACTATGAAAACAAGGAATACGTACTTGATGAACAATTCATTGAAATCGAGCATGACACTACATCTCCCGAAGAAATTAATGCTTATAGCAAGCATTGCACAGACTTTACCAACGCATCTTGCATCATGGTGTCCACCATGTCCTCTTAACTTCAAAAGATGTTCGATGGAGCTGGGCATATGAAATAAATGAAAAGCTTAATGAAATGTTTGCTAAGAGACAAAGACAAGAGTGCTTGGAGATTCTTAAGGCCTTGAAAAAGTGTCAACACAAGGACGATAAGTCAGTATGTGCCCATGTGCAAAAGATGCAAAGGCTCATTGAAAGACTCAGAAATTGGATGTGAAGTTTGACAAGAATTGGCCATTGACATGGTCCTTGATTCACTTCCAGATTCTTATGATCCGTTCATTATGCAGTTTCATATGAATGATGGTGAGACCAATATGATGCAACTGCATAACCTTCTGCAAAGAGCCGAGCAAGGCATGAAGAAATCTCATGCCTTAGCAAGTTCGACTGATGTTGCACAGGTTAATGCCATTCGGACTGGAAAAGGGAAGAAACGAAAAGCCACTGCTCAACTTTCTTGGAAAGGGAAAGCCATCTTGGAGATTCTAACAAAGGGTCAAAGAGAACGGTTAATCATGACATCCCTCCTTTCAAAGATCCGAAGTAGGCAACGTGTTTTCACTGTGTACAAACAGGCATTAGAGGAGAAACTGCCCAAAATACCTTCAGGAGTTGAAAGAAAACAATGGCAAATGAGTTGCCACTGTTTCAGGTAGTACTTAATCAAACATACTAATTTGAAATGTTCAAATTCCTGGGTCCTTGATACAGGATGTGGTGTTCACATCTATTCTGTTTTACAGGGACTAAGTAAATGCAAGGAGTTGCAGCCAGGAAAGCTAAATCTCGTCATGGGCAATGGGCTGTATTCACCTGTTATGAAGATAGTAGATTTTTGTTATTCATCTGATATGTCTTGGAATATCATTTCATTTCATGCATTGTTTAAACAAGGATTCCATTATTATTTTGATAATTTGAATGGAGATATTTTGGTTTATAAAGATGACTTGTTTGTTTTTAAAGTTACTCCTTGCAATGGTGTTTATGAATCTGTTGGTTGTGATAATAACTTGAGTAATGTGCTAGCTATTGATTCTTCTAATGAGTTAGACCATGCATCTTTGTGGCATTGTCGTCTTGGTCGTATAAACAAAAAACACATCGCCCAACTCTAAAAGGATGGAGTTTTGGAATCATTTGACTTAAAATCGAATGATGCATGTGAATTTTGTTTACATGGAAAAATGACCAAGTCACCATTCACTGGTTCTTTGCTAAGAGGTGAAGGATTATTAGACCTAATACATACAGATGTGTGTGGTCCATTTAGATCTACCACAAAAGATGGCAATCACTACTACGTGACTTTTATCGACCACTATAGTAGATACTGGTTATGTTTACTTGATTAAACATAAGTCAGATACCTTTTAAAAGTTCAAAGAGTTTAAGCATGAAGTAGAGAATCAATTGGGTAGAAAGATTAAAGTACTACATTTTGATAGGGGTGGTGAGTACCTTAGTCTTGACTTCAATGAGTATCTTAAGGAATGTGGAATTGTTTCACAATTGAGACCTCCTAGAACACCACAACTTAATGGTGTTGCAGAGAGGCGCAATAGAACCTTGTTAGACATGGTTCGTTCCATGATGACTTCGAGCTCCTCTTTTAATCTATTTTTGGGGATATGCTTTAAAGACAGCCGCCCATATCCTAAATCTTGTACGAACAAAGAAGGTTGAAAAGACACTTCATGAAATATGGACGGGAAGAAACCCTCACTCGTACATATCAAGGTTTGGGGTTGTGAGGTTTTCGTGAGACACGAGAGCCAAGATAAACTTGCTGAAAAATCTAAGAAGTATTTATTCATCGGTTACCCATAAAAGTCTTATGGTTATTTGTTTTATCGACCCATTGAAAATGTGGTGTTTGTAGCTCGAAGAGGAGTATTTCGAGAAAGAGAACTTATAGCTAAAGAGGTCAGTGGAAGTAACATTAGTTTGAAGAAATTCAAGAATAAATGATGAAATACCTGACGTTGGTACTAGCACTCAACCTGAGGTAGAAATACTTGTTGAGCCAGTTGATGAGTCATTACCTCTTCGTAGATCCACAAGAGTTAGCTACCCTCCCGAGTTCTATCGTCTTCATATTATTGTAGAAGGGGATACGTTGATTAGTGATAGAACACTTGTTAACTTGATAAACTAGCTAACTATAACGAAGCCATGGAAGGCCCTGAGGCTACTAAATGGAAAAAGGCAATGGACAACAAGATTCAGTCCATGTATAATAACCAAGATTGGACTTTGGTTGATCAAACACCCGATCGTAAGACGGTCGGTCGTAAATGGGTCTTCAAGAAGAAGACCGACATGGACGAGAATGTACACACATTCAAAGCTAGGCTGGTGGCGAAGGGTTATACTCAAACCCAAGGGGTTAACTATGATGAAACCTTTTCACTGGTAGCCAAGATCAAGTCTAATAGGATAATGCTTGCCATAGCGGCCTTCTATAATTACGAAGTATGGCAAATGGATGTCAAAACCGCTTTCCATAACGGGAAACTTTCGGAGGATGTGTACATAACACAACCGGAAGGTTTTGTAGACATCAAGCATCCCAATAGAGTGCGCAATCTTGAGAAGTCTATTTATGGACTTAAACAACCTTCTCGAAGTTGGAAGCTTTGCTTCCATGAAAAGGTCAAAGAGTTTGGATTTCTAGAAGTGAAGATGAGTCTTGCGTATATGTTAAAGCTAGTGGGAGTACCATAACTTTCCTAGTATTATATGTGGATGACATATTCCTCATAAGAAACGATATCCCAACCATGAATGGTGTAAAATCTTGGCTTGGGAAATGTTTTGCTATGAAGGATCTAGGAGAAGCAACATACATAATAGGTATAAGGATCTATCGGGATAGAGCAAAACGTCTAATAGGACAAAGCCATAGTACATATGTGGATAAAGTATTGAAAAAGTTCAATATGGAAAATTCCAATAAAGGGTCTTTACCCATTCATCAAGGCATAAAACTTTGTAGAGCTCAATGTCCCGTCACTCGTGATCAAGTGGACAAAATGAGTCGAGTCCCATATGCTTCGCTATAGGATCGATCATGTATGCCATGACATGTACTCCCCCCAGATCGATGTCTCATATGCTTTGAGTATGGTGAGTCGATATCAGGGTAATCCGGGCAAAAGTCATTGGACAGCTATGAAAAACATTCTCAGGTATTTAAGAAATATGAGAGATATGTTCTTGGTGTTTGGTGAGATTGAAGAACTTAGAGTTACTGGGTATACCGATGTAAGTTTCCAAATGGATGTGGATAACAGTTGTTCATAGTCCGGTTGGGTGTTTTTGTTGAATGGAGGTGCAGTGACATGGAAGAGTTCCAAGAAACCTACTGTGGCGGAATCAACTTGTGAATCCGAGTACATAGCAGCTTCTAAAGCTTCTAAGGAAACTACATGGTTGCAAAAATTTATTGGTGATCTGGGAGTCGTTCCAACTATTAGTGAACCCATAGAGATCTTTTGTGACAACACTGGTGTTGTTGCCCTTACCGAGGAACCAAAAGATCATAGAAAGTCCAAACACATCAATAGGAAATTTCACTATGTACGACGTAGAGTGGATGATGGAGACATTTTAGTGAAGTAGAATATCATCAGAAGAAAACCCGACTGATCCTTTCACAAAGGCGCTTAGCAAAACTAAGCATGACCTACATGCTAGGAGCATTGGTTTGAGACAAGATGTTAGTTTTAGTAGTTGAGTGAAATTCGAAACATTGTAACAGTAATAAATTGTAACTAAATTGGTGATAAATAATAAGATTATTTATGTGTTAGTGAACTGCCATTTGAGTTATTTATTATTGTGTTTCTTTTTGCATTTTAACTTCCCGAGTATTAAGTCGATGTTTATAGAGATAAACATTGCATGAAAATGCAACTGGATATTCAAACCTCTACAGTCGTCATACTCTTGGAAGTAAGTATTGATTTAAGACTGTCATGGAGTGTTAGTTGATGTCTATAGACATAGACATAGTATAGAGATGCATCTAACCCTCATGAGTACTTAAATAGAGATTTAAGTATTAGAGAAACCCGCAATTAGAGATTACTTCATAGATTAAAATCACAAGTAATTCTACGATGATAATATTTGTTAGACGATCTTTTATTTTTCTTGTTGTTAATATCATCTACTATGATTCTTTATTGGGTTTAGTTATATGACTCTTGCCATTGTTTCCGCTGCCATGTTTATTTATAGTTCATATAAAACCCATCAGGCATCGGAGGGATTGTCATCCTTTGTTACTGGGATCTCAAGAGTAGATAGCCAAGGTTCATTTATGGTGTTGAGTTCACCTGAGGTTTTAGAAGAGATAGATAAGAAGGATGGTTATGAGAGAAGATCAGGAATAGCTATATTGCGATGCCTACCAGTTAGCATATCCTGAACTTGTTTTGAAGCTTTGCATTTCTTGGTGTCAGCGTGCTTCTAATGTTGGGTTAAGGATAGGAGGTAGCTAAAGATTATGGAGGTCGCTTGTGCGATACAGGATTTGCAGGGAAAGTTAGTGAAGGGTTAGTCACTAACATAACTTGCAAAGAAGAAAATGCAAGTTGAGGAGAGATAGGGATAGAAATTATTCTTGAGGCCGCTTGGACTTAGATTTTTTAGAAGTAGAAAGGCGAAGTCTTTCTTAGTAGAAACAACCAGCTCCTCGCTTAGCTTGACATTAGTGTCCTGAGATGCGTGGCTAGACATTTGACCCCGATGACCATCTTGTCGTTGTCCTTGTAGCAAATGGAAGTCCTCTTTTTGTGAACGAGATCGCTTAGAAGAAGCGAGGAAAAGCAACATACTTGGTCCGTGACTCCTCCTTGACCCTCTTCAGCATGTTGTTGAAAATGGCTTGACCATAGTTGAACCTCCTATTGGCTATCACCGAGTACACCATTTGAGTGGTCGTCCAAGAAGCCTAATCAATGCTGCCAACTTTTCTTGTGAGGCATTGAATGAATGGTGCCCCAAATTTAGCTGAAAGTAGCATTGAGCCAGGTCTTTTTATTGGTGGAAGGGTTCTTGATGATATCACCATCTTTGTTCTTTGGCCAGTTTATTTTAATCATGTCAAAGAAGTCAATGAGCTTTTCTCTGGTTGGAGGATCAAGGTGCCTCTAGTAAGAGTGATGTCAAGTGGTTTTCTCAGAGCACTGACACCAAAGCAGAGAACCTCCTCGTTGAGGCGAAACTTAGTCATGTCCTGTAGATCTCTTTTGGAGTCTCTTTTCTTCATAGCTTTAGCAGTGGTCCAGAGGGAGGTGCGAATTTCCCTGTTGAGAGGGGTGTCCAGAGTGAAGGCAGTCTTCAAGGGCCATGTGATTAGGAAGTCCCTGGCAGGAGAGAGGTATTCCTTGCCTCTAGGCAAGTTGAGCAGTCCAAGGAAGTTGTTGGACTTCCATTCCACCTTGTGGACAAACAGGACTTGGGGTAGTTCGATGATACCTTTGTTAGGAGAGACTTCATTTGCGTCTTATTGTTGTTTTTGTTAGTAGTGTTCTTGGAGATGATCTCAGAGGAGGATGCCATATGTGAATGACAACATTAAAACACATATAGGATGATTAAATGTCCAAAATATGTGAGTTTTCTTCATTTTTGGACAGAAAAAGAAAGGTCAAAAAATGGTGGGACCCTTTTACATCGAATAGATTAGATACATAAATCTCAAAAGAAATGTGATTTAAGTAGTGAAAAGGTAAAATTGAAGTTTAATGAGCGTTTCAAATTCATTTTTGAGTGAGAATAAAAAAGGAATGAGGAAAACCATCTTTTTGAGAGTGTTAACAAAACTTTTAAAGTTTTGGTATAAAGACAAGATCAAATGGAGTGATCTTGTATAGAGTTCAAACACGAAGTTAAGCATTTTGGGTTTGTTTTGAAAACAAGAATCAAACCTAGAAGCAGTTTAGAAGAGATTTTAAATGAGAATATTACCGTAAAGGGTGAATGTGTGTGAAAAAGTAGGTGTTCTTGAGTGCACTTAATCGAGAGAGTATTTCTTGCCTTTGATTGCCTTAGAGAATTTGTGAGCGTAAAGAGTTTGGAGGAAGGAAATGGAGGTATTTATACCAAGCGTAAATAGGAGAGAGAATTTAGACGGCTAAACTCAAACGTAATAATGAAAAAGGTAGGTTTACGTGCCTGACACACATAGTGGGGAACAATAACAGTCTCGTACATGTTATATCGTGCCAAATGATAACTTTTCAAAAATGTTTCTTTGGACGATTAAGCCAAGGCCGAACTAGTCATGGACTTTTCGTAAATTGTTAGAGATACAATAGTCCGTTCGGGAGTTTTTTTATTTATCAGATTGGTAAGGGTATGGGAGTCAATTCATGTGAGGATAAATGGATACAAGTGGGGCCACTTTCTTCACTGATATCGTACCGGCGTTTTCATAATACAGGTATTGATTCTACCTCTCTAGCTCGTGATGCTATATCTTTCGGTAATGGTGTTTGGCGGTTGATTGGATACACAAAAACCTTACGACTTTTAGTAATCCGGTTCTTTTAATGCATACAAATGAATTGGATGTAATTAAGTGGCAAGGTGTTAATAGGATCGGGATTGATTTTACGGTAAGGGAGGCTTGGCGATTGCTAAGGGGGACTCATAATTCTGTTAATTGGACGAAATATGTGTAGTTTAAGTGCCATATTCCAAAGCATGGGTTTTGTGTGTGGACGGCTTGTCATGGTAGTCTTCCAACGCAAGATCGCATTGGCTGTGGAAGCATGAACCTCTGCATCTACGTTGTACGTTTTGTGGGAGTTGCATGGATTCACATAACCACCTATTTTTTCAATGCAATTATGCTCTTGAGGTTTGCAGGCGAGTTAAGAGAGAAGTTAAGCTCTATGGTTTCCCAGAGGTTTGGAATGATATCTTGATGAAACTAAATGATAACCATGGACCCAACAGACTTATTCATAGATTAGCGCTATGGACCGCGGTTAATTTTATTTAGAGGGAGTGGAATAGAAGACTTTTTCAAAATGTCAAGCAGCCTCCTATTGATGTTTTCACGCACGTTAAGGATATCATTATGTCCTGTATGGCATGGCAGAAACTGGGGAAGATTTCGACTTGATGTGTGTGTTGTTTATTTGGTTTTCATGCGTGTTTGTTTTTTTGTTTGCTTGGCTTTTGGTTTGGTTGGGTGCCTTCTTGTTTGGGTGGATTTTTGCGCTTTTAGTATGGTTTGCCTTGGGGCCTGTCCTTGGCTTTGACTTTGTTTCTGGGTGTTAGTGCCCTTGTTCTTTTTTTCGTTTTATAATATTGTCGGGTTTTCTTTAAAAAAAATCTTTTCTTGATACAATTGTTTCATGTATTTGTACTTTTTATGTAAAAAAATGTCTCATTAGAATAAGAAAAAAATACAAGAAAAAAATGTCATTTTTACATGATATAACTTCATCAAAAAAAAAAATAATTATATAATATAATTTCATCACATTAAACTTTTTAATGAATCAATTTCATTACTTAACCAATTAAATCAACAGTTTGCATGGTTTGTATTATAAGAATAATTTGTATTATATATATATATAATTGAGAGAGAGAGAGAGAGACACACACAAGTGAAGAGAGAGAGGAGAGAGAGAGAGAGAGAGAGAAGGGTTAAATGAGAATACCTTCATTCTATAAAAACTATAGAATACCCTTTTATTCTACCTAGCCAAATTAGGCCATGATATATGATGATACACATGTTATACCAAAACAGAGATGCGGATGATTTTTAACGTGATCTACGTTATAACCCAAGTCGCCCATACACTACTTGGTTGTATCATGTGTATTACTACATGTGATAAGAATGTTTTTGATGTGATAATAAGACCCATCAATATGACACTAAATCATAAATACGAACGATATTTAGAGTGACCACCGAGTCCCCTCCATGTATTATCACCTATCTCAAACACCGGGACCTCAGTATTAATTAAACAACAATAAATTGCTTAAACAAAAATAATATATCATCCATTAACTTATTTCTAAATGTAAAGTCACAACTCAGAAGTAACAACTTAGAAGCATTTACATTGAGGTAACTAACAATAATCTCATTTTCTATCTTTGTTTGTTATATTATGGTCAGCTCAATGAATAATATTTTTAATAAAACTCTACAACAAAAGCTTAATTATATGAACCTTAATCAATGCCCATGTGACAACAGAAAAACATTTGTTAATTCAAATCTGTTATCTTTGATGAGAGTATAGACCTACACCAAGTGATACCTAATTTTAATTATTAAAATTATGAGAATAACGATTAGAATTATCAATGTATCCATGAGAAAATATGCTTGTAATTAATGTAATGCTTGTGGTATTAAAGACCGACCAAATTAAATAATTACGCTTTTTTAATTAACTCATGTGACGATAACTAGAAAAATCAAATTAGGGCACCAAATAAGATGGTCCTTGAAACAAGGATCATGGAAATAGAACGTAAAAGGAACTTTCCAAGGTAAAGTGAAAAGTCGTATCGAATTATAAATAAAAAATTTGCGGTTGACTTTTATATTTTTTTATCAGGAAGATCACAAAACTTATATACGAATAAACACATTACAATAATTTATTGGACATTACATATATGAAACTCACACCATTTTCATCAATGCAATTTTAATTCATCTTTTTAAAATGACATATCAGCATTGCAATAAATCTCTATATCAATGCAAGACTATTTTTCACAGTTCTTATTAAAATGGTCTTCACCAACTACTTTATAATTTATAATAATATATTTTAATCGTAAAATATATTATTTTGAACTGTTATAGTCCTAATACTCATAAGGTAGGGTTATATACAAAATAATTAAGGTTTTTATCAATTAAAAAGAGAAAAAAGAAAAGAAAAAATGAAAATCAGACCCATATTTATACTTGAAGGCCTTGCTAAATATGAAAAACTTACAACTTGTTGCAAGACTTCTTCTCTATGTCGCATTGCCACCTCACTTGCAAGAAGCCTTTGCAAGATGGTGTAGATGGTCTCATACGGCTGTAAAGTACTTATAAAGTCTTTTAACAGTTTGAATCAAACCAATTATATATTAATGTATAAAGTCTCATATGATGTGTCCTAGTGGTAAAGTTGAAGGTGTGGATGTAATTCATGTGTAAGGTCCCGGGTTTATGCCATGGGCACCACATCTTTGTTAATGGGTTGCATGTGATGATTTACCACCTCAATGATAACCGTGAGACCGATGCAGTGGAGGCGTCCTAGTGGGTGGCGTACACCCCCCTTTTTTTATATTAACGTATAAAAGGTGTGACCGAGGGGTAACATATATCTTTAGTGTAGCTTACAAATTAATTGTCTTTACATGATGTCAAAAACATCTAAGTGCTAATATAATACTTTTTTTATAAGGTTCACTTGGGTTTGCTCAAACTACATCCTTGGTAATTTTTACCGAGAGCTAAAGAATGCTCTCCTTGAGATTAATACCTAGTGGCCCCTGGTTGCTCACCCCCGGATTCGAACTTGGGTGGGTTTTTCCTCAACACCAAGCCTTAACCAGTAGGTTGCCCCATTAGGGTTATAATACTTTATTTTATAGACTCAAACTATGAAACATGCCATCTAAAAGAATTACAATAGATTTGTATGGCATTTTTAGATGTTGTAAAGTTTCTTAGACTTAAAAATAAATCATATTTTTATTGGCTATTTGTAAGCATTTTCGAGAATTTTTTTGAACCTATCTTATTATGGGATACTTATTCAAATAGTATTGTATAAAATAGCTAATACAACTTTTATTAAGTAAGTGTCCTAAAAATCTTATTGAAACGGGTAAAAACGTCCTACAAACCTAATTTTAGATAATAAACTTTTTAGTTTGCACTAAGAAAAGTTACCTCTAAAGAAAGTTTCATTTTGTACATGAATGCTTTAAAGCTTTTCCAAAGGCTTTAGAGAAGCTTTTTAATTCCTTCAAAGAGCTTCCTTATACCAGGGTATGAAATGTTTATAGGGAGGGATTTGGGAGGTTGTGCGTCTTGATTATTTTTAGAAACGGTTTCTATTTTCTTTTGTTTTTTTGAAACGGCAATATTATTAAACTACGGGACTAGCAAAACGCTAGCAACCCGGAAAACCCCGATTACAACAAGAAAGAACAACTACCCCAATCCGGCCAAGAGATAACGCTACCAAAATTGCTTCTATATCTAATCCAAAGATACGAAATAGCCTGAATATCGTTAGCATTTCTAGCAGGATTAAACAAATCATCGTTAAAAACCACCTGGTTCCTATTTTGCCAGATTGCCCCCATATAAGCATGGAGTACCACATCCTTGACACTTTCTGTTTTGTTGTTGCTGTTCGAGTTCGACATCGCCACTGGGAAGATGATACTCTCGAAACCGCTGACCATCGATCGGAAATGCCTTCCACCATATATTTAACACTCTCCGCACCTCCTTGGCTTTTTCACAATTTATGAATAAATGCGAGACCGTTTCCACTCCTCTGTTATACAACGGACAACACATATTATCCATCGCGATGCCTTTGGTCACCAGATTGGTTTTTGTCGGGATTCTATCCAACATAATCCTCCACCTTAAAATTCTGATTTTCGATGGAACGATTGTGTTCCACTTCGTGACCTGACCGCCTCGCCTTAAACCCATATCGTCTAAAGCCCTTCGAAATGGAGAGACCGAGTAGCGTCCATCGCCTTCTAACTCCCACTTCCACTGCCCATCCTCGTTAACGAGTTTGACCCTTTAACACAAGTTACGGACAGCCAAGAGATCAGAATGTTCTCGGTCTCCTCTAAGAGATCTCCTCCACTCCAATTTGAATTCCTTACCTCCACTAGTTTCTAAGATTCTATCCGCAATCGTGCAGTGCCTGTCTTTATCAAGAGCCGCTAAACGCGGAAACCGATCAGATAACGCCACGTCGTCACACCATATGTCTGACCAAAACTTCATTTTCGAGCCATTGCCAATCGATCTTGTGAACAGACTACTGATGGATAGGTTTGCATAATCCGTAAACCTATCAAGAGAGGCAATCGAAGACCAAAAACTTTTGTTTCGGGTAATCAAGTTCCCTCGTCCAAGCATGCCATCTTCCCCGTGAATCGTCGTTATAACCAACCTCCAAAGCGCATTATCTTCCATTTTGAATCTCCACCACCATTTAGCTAAAAGTGCAACATTTTGAGCTTTTAAGCTTCCGATTCCGAGACCCCCATTGCTTTTATTGTTAAGAATAATCTCCCAAGCCACCCAAGGAATTTTCTTGCGTTCGTTAGACGAACTCCAGAAAAAATTCCTTCTAAGACTCTCCAATTTTTTTAAAACCCCACTCACGCCTTGAACATGGAGAAATAATAGACCCCGAGGCTTCCCAACACCGCTTTGCACAGGGTGAATCTACCTCCCATTGAGAGACAATTCGCCTTCCAATTCGAAAGTTCACTCTGAAACTTATCGATGAATGGTAACCAAGTCTCCTCTCTTTTCGATTGACGCTCCAATGGGTAGCCCGAGGTAGGAGAACGACGTATTACCTCTTTTGCATCCGATCGATGAAGCTACCCTCACGACCTCCACTAAAGGCACTTTAATACCATACAAGGTGCTCTTTCCCCAATTAATACTTAACCCGGAGGCCAAGTGGAACCATCTTAACACATGCATAAAATTTTTTACATTACCTTCGTCCCATTCTCCTAGAAAAATCGTGTCGTCCGCGTAGTGAAGATTAGAAATAGTTGGACCGTTATTTGAGAGCGCAATACCATGAAAGAGATTCTTGTCCAATGCCTCCTTCATAGCCGCAATTAGCCCTTCAACCGCCATAATGAAGAGAAAAGGAGAAAGCGGTTCTGCTTACCTCACTCCCTTTTCCAAGGAGAATTGTTTAGTTGGAGAATTGTTGATTAAGATCGACACCTTTGCGGTCGTTAGAATCCCTTTTATCCAGCCGATCCAAATCGTTCCAAAACCCATACTCTTGCAACGATGCTTGGCCCACGAAATTATTTCATTCACAATTAGCGGACCATCTAGGATGTTTCTCCCCCTTACAAAGGCCGTCTGTTCAGGACTGATGACCTTGTCTATTACTTGTTTAAGTCTCTCCGCCAATACTTTAGATATCACCTTACTCCACAACCCATTAAGTGGATCGGTCGAAAATCATTTAAGACGAGAGGGTCTTTAACTTTCGGAATCAACGTAATGAAGGAGTCGTTTTCCCCGCCCTTGAGGGTCGAAGACAACCCAAAATGTTTGACAGCAGCATAAAATCATCACCTAAAATGTACCAGAAATGCTTGATGAATCCAAACGAGAAGCCGCCAGGCCCGGCGATTTACTCGATCCCACTCCCCACACCGCAAGCTTGATTTCGTCCGAAGTGAAAGGTTCCTGCAGTTGCCGATTTAATTTTCTCCGGAATTTTCCGTATATGACTACTACGGAAAAATGGCCGAACCGATCTTGCCTCCTTATACTTATCCTTGAAAAAAGTGAAAGCTCTACTTTTAATCATTTGCGGATCAGATTCCCAAGTCCCCTTCGTGGCCCAGCCCGTGCATACGATTGAGTCTCTTTCTCGTTTTGGTCGCCCCGTGAAAGAATTTAGAATTCTCGTCACCTTCCACCGCCCACTTAATTTTGGCCTTCTGTTTCAGGTCTGCTAAGTCCATCCACTCAAAATCCTTTAACTTATTAAGCACTTCCCCTCTATCTTTTTGCTCCGCCTCCGTGAGATCTCTCAAATCTATCAGATTATCCAAATCGGACAATTTCACTCGTAACGAGTGAATCTCCGCTTATTTTGCACGTAATTGAGATCTCACCACCCTTTGATACGACCTTTCAAGAACTTAAGCTTCGGGCAAAGGTTATGAATCGGTGATCGATCCACAGATCCTCCGTCAAAATCCTCCCAAGCCTTTTTGACGGTATCCACCAAACTTGGAATTTTAATCCAGGAGTTAAAAATCTTGAGTGGAACCGGACCAAAATCCTCACCATCAGCATCTAGAAGTATAGGGCAATGATCCGAGTGGACCCTTGGTAAAGCCACCACATTGAGGAGTAGCCAAACCGAAAGAAAATTGCTTGATACTAGAAACCGGTCAAGTTTACTAGCTTTTAAGCCGTCCACCCGAGACCACGTGAACTTCCTGCCCCCGAGGCTTGGTTCCTCCAACTCTGCCTTTTCAATAAAATCATTGAAGGCTTTGGCCCCTCTTGCATCAAACATCGAGCCACGTCTCTCCTCCGGGCTGCGTACCTCATTGAAATCGCCACTAATAATCCACGAGACACGCGGATTGGCCTTCAAAAGATTTAAGAGCTTACTCCATAGTTCACTCCTAGCCGAAGACGAGGTCAGGGATAGACGTTAATTAAACCGCACGTCACCCGTTTAGGCCGCCACAAACCCACCACTGCAAGAAAGTTAGTATCGGAAAACAACTGCAGATTTCGCGAAGAAAAAGGGATCCCAAACGGAGCAGATCCCTACCGATCTCCCAATGGCTTCCATAACTTCAAAGTTGAATTGACTACCTCCCCACATTTCAGTAACAAGCTTATTGTCCAGAAGCATAGTTCTGGTTTCTTGAATACACAAAAAACAGGCCCGGTTTGAACCCACCAGTTCCTTAACCCAATGACGCTTAATCTCCATCCCGACCCCGTTTAAGTTAATGGATAAAATTTTAAACATCATCAGCGACACACTCCAAATCATCAGTCTCCTTGTTGTTTCTTTCTGACCCTCGGATACCAAAACCCACCGATTTGCCAACATGATCAAAGGAGTCTAGGGTTACCTGACGAGAGCCAAGAGAATCAGCCTCTGCATTAACCGCGCTTGCCTTCATCGCCGTGCGCCAAATTCTCTGATTAGACCGACGAATTCCTTCTTCTAAATCAGAAGAGCCAAAGTCGGATTTTTCCTGCAAAAAGGTTTCTCCGATTACGTTTCCAACCAAATTAACCGTCGCAGCTCGACCTCCCCCTTCTTTGATTCTGCGCAGGTTTGCTGAATGGATCGACTTCATCTTTCGGGTCGTCTTCTTCGTAATTGCAATGGTCTCTTTTCTCTCTTTCTTTTGATCGTTTCCGGCCAAACGGTTTCTATTGTTTTAGATACACTTAAAATCTTCTCTAAAGATTGGTCAAATTTTAACCAAAAACTTCTCTAAAAGTATTTTTTAGTGACGCTTTTCAAGTATTAATGACGGTTTACTTTAACTAAAAGGTACATTCAGAAGGTATATAGAAGAGCTTCTCTAAACATATTGGTTTTAGTTACACCTTTTTATTTATGACAGTTTACTAAAGTAAGTAAAGGGCCCTTTAGTTAATATTTAAAACATCAATTTGTTTAAAGATCCCCTTTGGTTACTTCTTTAAACAAAAGTTCCTTCTCTAAAAGGTTACATATATTATATATTAATTTCATCCATATTTCAGCTATATATATATATATATATGATAATAAAATATTAGATATTATTAACCAAGATTTAATAAAATAAAAAACCCAAAGCAATAAAATTCCATAGATTTAGAGGATGAGAACTTTTTAGAAGTACATCATTCAATCTAAATTCATGCATCCTTCCAAATCTATTCCAAAAAAACATCCAAAATCATATCACAACTTCTACCGGTCTCGAGTCTCGAGAAACCATGGTCTTGAACTTTTAGTAAAGCTGAAAAAGTCAAAAGTGTTGGCGAGATACAATTGACCTCATCATTTGACGTGACTCCGCTATTTCATCATTCATACGAGAGAGCTCAGATTTGAAGCAAGCTCAAATTTAGTTGAAGCAAGCTCGGATTTGGTTGAAGCAAGATCACATACTATTGTTGGTCGAGATCATAGTGTCAGAAGTAGCATCTAAAGCCTGCACCAACAATCAAACATATTGATGTTTTAGGGTTTCATACAATTTTAATGTCATTTATGAATGCTTTCTATTTAGAAATAAATACCCGTAGCTTTGGATACATTTGCGACATGGAATCTTTCAGCAAGCTCACCTACACATTAAAGTTAAGTGTACGTTTGTTAGTAGCTTGGTGAGCTTAATGAGAAGCACAACTTATTTAGATATGTGACAGGTAATTGGTAATGGCTTCGTTACATATAAAGTGGGGTATTCAATAAGGTTTTTAGTAGGGAGCTTTATGCATAAAGGTAAGTTTTCTCCAAACCTACCCATCCCAAATAAAATGCGCTCCTTCCATCTATGAAAAACTCTCTTGTTAGAACTAGAGAGAGAGGCTAAAGGCTTATAGCCGTATTGTATTGATAAGCAAACGAAAAGGGTTACAAAAACTACAGAAAGAGGAAAACTAAGCTACTTATACATAGGTTACAAGGGAGATGCCTAAAGCCTGTGGGCTCGTGGGCTTATATACAATTATAAATCTAACACCCCCCTCAAACTCAATCAGGGGAAGAATGACCCAGATTGAGTTTGGAAACAAGTTCCCGAAAACGTCCTGGAAGATGAGCTTTGGTGAAGATATTAGCGGGTTGATCAAGTGTGGAAATAGGCTGAAGTTGGATTGTCTTGCGCACAACATGTTGACGAACAAAGTGGCAATCAATCTTAATATGTTTTGTGCGCTCATGAAAGACATTATTGTGAGCAATCTGAATAGTACTGTTGTTGTCACACCATAGCAAAGTTGGTGAAAGTTGAGGAGCACCCATGTCGGAGAGAAGCCAGTGAAGCCAAATGAGTTCCTAAGAGGTGTCAGCTAGAGCATGATACTTAGCTTCAGTGCTAGAACGAGCAGTAAGAGATTGCTTCTTGCTATGCCAGGAAATGAGAGATTCACCAAGAAAGAAGCAGAATCCCGTGGTGGAACGACGATCAGTCAAATCACTGTCCCAATCTGCATCAGAAAAACCTCGTAAAGTCAATGTAGACATTGAGGAGAAGTATAAGCCATGAAACATAGTACCCTTTAGATACCGTAGAATGCACAGAGCAGCAGCATAGTGATCCGAGCACGGTGTAGACATGAATTGGCTGATAGTGTGAACGGCATAAGCAATATCAGGTCGAGTAACTGTAAGATAAACAAGGGACCCGACCAACTGGCGATATAACGTAGGATCCTTCAGTGGAGGACCTGCATTTGGCGTCAAATGAAGATGAAGCTCTAGTGGTGTAGATACCACCTTGTTATCAGTGATACCGGCACGAGATAGAAGATCGGAGGTGTACTTATCCTGACAAAGATAAGTGCCCGTAGAATCTGATAAGACTTCAAGACCAAGAAAATAGTATAGATTTCCGAGATCGTTCATTTCAAAACTGGCACTGAGAGATTGCTTGAGAATTATAATGCCTGCAGAGTAACTGCCAGTAATGATCATATCATCAACATAAAGAAGAAGAAGAATTGTACCGGCATCAGTAGTACGGGTAAATAACCCAGAATCATAATTACTCGCTGAAAAGCCCAAGGAAATGATTGTAGTGCTGAATTTCTCAAACTGGGCTCTAGGAGCTTGTTTGAGGCCATAGAGGGCTTTCCTAAGCCGACAAACATACCCTGTAGGAAGAGAAACCCCAGGAGGAGGACTCAGATAGACTTCTTCAGACAGATCACCATTCAGAAAGGCATTCTTAACATCCATCTGAAAAAGTGGCCACCGTTTTGTGGCAGGAATGGCTAGAAGCCTGCGAACAGATGTTATACGAGCTACTGGAGCAAAAGTCTCTTCATAGTCGATACCATACTCCTGATTGAAGCCCTTTGCCACTAGACGAGCTTTGTATCGATCGATGGATCCATCAGACTTCGTCTTTTGAAGACTTATTTAGAGCCAATCGGTTTCTTACCGGGAGGAAGAGGAACAAAGTCCTAAGTCTGAGCTTTATCAAGAGCATGAAGTTCCTTTTGCATAGCTTTCTGCCAATGTGAGCTAGAAGAAGCTTCCTTGTAGGAAGTTGGTTCATGGTGATTGTCAAGGATGGCAACGATGGTGGTTCGATCGCCGGTAATAGCGCTCTGATGGTAACGACTGTAGCGATCTGTCTAGGCAAGGGATGGTAACGATCTGATGGTAGCGATCTGTTTAGGCAAGGGATGGCGGCAGCAAGGTTGAGGACGGCAGTTTGGGATGCAACTACAGCAGCTATGACGACACCTTAGTGGTGGTGTGTGACAGTGATATGGAAGCGATACGGCGGTGATTTCGGATTGACATAGAGCAACCTAGTGCTCTGATGCCATGTTAGAACTATAGAGAGAGGCTAAAGGCTTATAGCCGTATTGTATTGATAAGCAAACGAAAAGGGTTACAAAACTACAGAAAGAGGAAAACTAAGCTACTTATACATAGGTTACAAGGGAGATGCCTAAAACCCGTGGGCTCGTGGGCTTATATACAATTATAAATCTAACATCTCTCTTACAAAAACCTTTTCATTATATACGGACAACTTTATCCATTCAAGACTTAATAGAATAAGAACTGTTGAAAAGCTATTTGAAGTAGTTTTCAGAAAGCTAACTTACTAGACTTTTATATATTTATGCATTCGAAGGTTTTTACTTTACCTAATAGAAGGCAAGAAATTCAGCCATGAAAGTTGTTTACAACTTCAAATGAGATAAAAAATTCTAGTACACATTACAACATTATGGAATAACTACCAAATAATCAAACCTGGGCACCATTCAACTTTCACCATCAACATTATGAATTGAACTTTGATGTTGATCTTCCGCCATTTGAAATTGGAAATAAATAACATACTTGTGACACCCGGATTTTAATTTATCAAAGATCATAAGACTAATTGTTGGGCTTTTCTTGTTATCAGTTAAAGCTTGTTATTTAATTAGTTTTGGCTTTAACAAACCCAAATAACTTAAGCCCAAATACATAAAACTAATTAACAAGCCCAAATAACTTAAGCCCTGAATTGCGAGTTGGATAACAAATGCATTTCAAGGCAAATATAGTTGATTGACTTAAGAATTGGAAGTTTTTTTTACGTGAGTTATGGGTTTTCAATTCTGAATTCCTGCAATTGCTTTTCTAGCTTTCCGTTAGGCATTCATTGTGTACCCATGAAAGAAATTATTTTAAAAACATGAAATATAAATTTAATGCAACTCCTAATTTGAAAAAACCCAAAAAGAACTTACAAGTCACAATTTTTTATAATATGGTAAATCTTCAAATACAAAACTTATGGGTACAGTTCAGTATTTTTTTACCGGATAAGCGCTTACCAGATCACTTATCTTATTAGATAAGCATGACAATGACTTAGAATTTTACTCGATAAAAGACATAATAATAGCTAAAATTCATACCTGAGGTAAGGAGAAAGCTCTAAACAGTTTGTGTTTACCCGGTAAAACACTTATAAACAATGTATTTTAATGACTAAGAATGTTACCTTTACAAGGTAAAAGAAGGAAGTAAACTTGGTTAATAATCATTTACGTAATGAGAATTTGGTAACCACACCCATAAAGACATCTATGATCCATTTTGTTTCATTTAGAATCCTTGTACAAATGTCCCAAGTAAACAAGTTGTTGCACTTGTTAGCCTATACATTTTAGAAAAACTTGAACCAACACCAACCAAACAAAACCAAATCACGAAACAACAATCGACACACATCTTGAGTTTCCTTCAACCAAACAACCATCCAAAAGTTGGCATGGCCAATAAAAAGCCATATAAGAGAAATATGCGAATAAGGATGCTTGTCAGCTTTTATTACTACATACCTGCATAAAAAACAATTAAGAAAAAACCATTACTTAAAAAAAATCCATTTCTTTATCATGTGATCATTTATTAAACACTTATTCCATAAATGCTTACTAAGAATTATTTTTAGACCCAAATTTTATTGTATTCGAGATCACAAGACGAGGAGACAATCTGGAATGTTTAGAATTAATTAATGTTGGGCATTTAATTTAAGTATATTTAGTTTTAGGTGTAGGCTTAATGTGTATTTGGGCTTGTTAATTAGTCATGGCCTTTCTTTGTAATGGACCTATAAATAGAATAGGTTGGGAGAATTTTAGGTTAAGCCTCATTTTGTAAATGAAACATATTATGTGAGACGCAAGAGAGAAGAGCAAAACTCGTATGTATATCAATCTTTCTATCAAGAAATCAAGAAATCTAAGAAGTTTTAATTGTCAAATCTATAGTTAACTGATTGTTTTTGTTCTCATATTGTGATTTGGGACTCACAATTGGTATCATAACCTAATTTGTTGAAAATTGAGGTTTGAAACTTTTTTTTGAATTTGAGATCTGAGATTTGGGTTTGATTTTGGTGAATTTTGAAGTTTTGGTTTGATATATGTGATTTCAGTCGTCTCCCGGCTCAGAAATTCGATTTGGCGGGTTTTGGCTCTCGAATATTTTAACTCGATTTGTTGGATTCAGATTATATAAATCCGACTTGGATTTTTTATTATCTGGCACTCGGATATTGGAAGTAATGTTCAACTCGGAGTTTAAAAAGAAAAGGAGTCGGGGTTTTGGTTGGTTGGCACACACCGTACACAATATATACACGTACATTACATGCTGACATACACACACATAGGACAAATTTATTGTTTCATTTGATGGTAAATTGTCAAGTTTCGGTAAATTTTCGGTGACTTTGCGGTGAAAATGATTAATCTTCGGGTCCACGTTTAATTTTTCTTACGTAGAGTTATGTGTGAGTTGTTGTGATAAGTGATTTTCATAATTTAAAAGAAAACAACACAAATGACCACGAGGTTCAAGTTTATTATATTCATGCGATTGCAGTTGAACAAAACATGCACATCCCCATACTTTGAGAAGTTCATAAGCAGGGGAGACCCCATATAGTACTTCATATGGATATTTGTGTTTGAGTGTAGGAGTTGGGTGTCTATTGATGGTATAGACAGCTGTGAAAGCAGCTTCACCCCAAAAACGTTCAGGGCATTTAGGTGAGATCAGGATGGTGCGGGTAGTATCAAGAATGTGTCTGTGCTTTCGTTCAGCACGACCAATTTGGGGAGATGTTCCAGGACAAAAGTACTGAGAGAGAGTACCCTAAGACTAAAGAAACGAAAAGAGAGAAGATTCTTTGTACTCCATGGCATTATCTACGCGAAGAATCTTAATTGGTTTGGAGAATTGGGTTAGGATCGTACGAGCTAAAGTGATATAAATTTGTGGTAATTCAGAACGATGCTTCATGAGATATATCCAAGTGAAGCGTGTGTGATCATCCACAAAGATAACAAAATACCGAGCACCACCCATGGAGTGATGTGGTGCTGGACCCCACACATCAGAATGAATAAGATCAAAAGGTAAAATAGAAGTATATTCATTATTGTCAAAAAGGAATGGCATGATGTTTGCCAAGTTTACAAGATAGACAAGAAACACTTTCAGATGAAACGTTTCCTAACGACCCTGAACTAGCTAACACTTTTATTCTATTAGGGGATAGGTGATCAAGGCGAGCATGCCATAGATCAAAGGAAGCTATACTAGACATAGAAGCAGCAAAAGTTGATGATTGTAACGGAAGACTCATGTAGACGACTTCAAGCACCCGTCCAATTCTATTAGGGGATAGGTCTTTGGATCCTACACAATACAACCAGAGGAATGAAACAATATAAGTAGACTGAGTTCTTGAAGTTGAGTAAGTAAGACTAGACTCACGGCTAGCCGTGGCACATGTAAAACCTCAGGTAATTGAACAGTATCAGTGGAAAAGTTTCCACTAAATAAGACAGGAAAAGGAGGAAGATCTGTTGTTCCAATAGATGAAATTGGATATGGTTGCTTAGAGAGAAAACCATCAGGACAAGGTGTCATGTGGTTAAAGCAACCAGAATCAAATATCCACATAGTACCTGATGTCGAAGAGTATGGAGAGTTCACAGCTAAAGAACCTGTCATGAGTTGTTCCATAAGCTCTAGATTTTTACGCATAAGATCCATCAGGTCTGGGGATGAAGATACCGATCCTGCAATAGGTACTGGCAAGGGTTCACTTGAAGTGACTAATCTGGCGGCGGGTTGGTTTTGGTGTTGATAACTCCTTGGCTTTGGATTAAGATTCTGAGGACAATCAGACAGGTAATGACGTAGATGCGTAACTCCACAGTAACGACACTGGCGAATGGGGCAATCCAAGAGACGATGAGATGTAGAGTGACAAAAGTTACACTCATTGTAATTTGGCTTCCATTCACCGGTAGTTTGTCTTCCTGCAGGCTTGGAATTATTGTTGTACTTACCAGAGTTATTGACAAACTTACCTCTTGGCTTTGAGGGTGGAGTGTATAAGACTGTTTCAGCTGGCATAGGAGAACGTAACTGAAGACGAGTTTCCGTGCTTAACAACTCAGTAATTACATCTTCAAGAGTGGGCAAGGGATGCATGTGAAGAAGTAAGGCACGAATATTCTCAAACTTGTCAATGAGACCCATCAGAATTGTGATAAGATGTAGTTGGCTAAAGTAAGCTTGAAACTGGCGAGCAGTTTTATCGTGAATCTAAGGTGCACCGAGGTTCAGCTGATCACGAATAGCATGCATCTCTAAGATATATGAACTCACAGACTGATTAGGAAGCTGCCGCTTATTCTGGAAAGTAGTCCACAGCTGGTACTGGTGAGACAAACCAGTAGACGTGTATCGTTTAGCCAAGAAATCCCATAGTCCCTTGGCAGTAGTGTAGCCAAGGAATTGCTGATTGATTTCAGCAGTGGTTGAGGCATTGATGAAGCCAAGGATTTTTGCATTGTTGATGTCCCACTCATTCGTGCGTTTAGCAAAGTCAACAGCATTCTCATTGGTAAGTTGAGTGGGAGCAACATGCTTCCTAGTCACATAGGAATACAACCCATGTGATTTGAGAAGAATAGTCATGTGATGTTGCCATAGTATGTAGTTGTTTCCATTGTAAACAACTGAGATTGGGTTCGAGTGACTAAGATTAGATGCCATTGTGAGCAGGAGTAATACTAAGGAAAATAGAAAACCTGATTAGATAGAGAAGGTAGAATCGCCTAGGGTTGTGATGTCAGGATCGCCAAGGCAGAAAAAATGGTAGGGTCGCCAAGGGGTTGATGGCAGGATCGCCAAGTAGAAACCCGGTGTGTGAGGAAACCCGGTGGTGGAGGAACCCGGTGTATGAGGAAACCCGATGGTGAGGAAACCCGGTGTGTAAGGAAACCCGGTGGTTGAGAAATCCGGTGTTGAGGAAACCCGGTGGTGTTGGGCCGGAAAATTAAATCCGGTGATGGTGGGACGGAAAAAGTAAATCCGGTGGTGGTGTGTTGATGCAAACCCGATGTGAGACCACCTGGTGTTTTAGGGTAGAATAGTGATGAGCGGCGGCTGGATGAAAAAAAACAGTAGCAGCAGCGATGGTGATTGTCAAGGATGGCAACGATGGTGGTTTGATCGCCGGTAATAGCGATCTGATGGTAATGATGGTAGCGATCTGTCTAGGCAAGGGATGGTAACGATCTGATGGTAGCGATCTGTCTAGGCAAGGGATGGCGGCAGCAAGGTTGAGGACGGCAGTTTGGGATGCAACTACAGCAACTATGATGACACCGTAGTGGTGGTGTGTGACAGTGATACGGAAGCGATACGGCGGTGATTTCGGATTGACAGAGAGCAACCTAGTGCTCTGATGCCATGTTAGAACTTCGACCATGAAAGTTGTATACAACTTCAAATGAGATAAAAAATTCTAGTACACATTACAACATTATGGAATAACTACCAAATAATCAAACCTGGGCACCATTCAACTTTCACCATCAACATTATGAATTGAACTTTGATGTTGATCTTCCGCCATTTGAAATTGGAAATAAATAACATACTTGTGACACCCGGATTTTAATTTATCAAAGATCATAAGACTAATTGTTGGGCTTTTCTTGTTATCAGTTAAAGCTTGTTATTTAATTAGTTTTGGCTTTAACAAGCCCAAATAACTTAAGCCCAAATACATAAAACTAATTAACAAGCCCAAATAACTTAAGCCCTGAATTGCGAGTTGGATAATAAATGCATTTCAAGGCAAATATAGTTGATTGACTTAAGAATTGGAAGTTTTTTTTACGTGAGTTATGGGTTTTCAATTCTGAATTCCTGCAATTGCTTTTCTAGCTTTCCGTTAGGCATTCATTGTGTACCCATGAAAGAAATTATTTTAAAAACATGAAATATAAATTTAATGCAACTCCTAATTTGAAAAAACCCTAAAAGAACTTACAAGTCACAATTTTCTATAATATGGTAAATCTTCAAATACAAAACTTATGGGTACAGTTCAGTATTTTTTTACCGGATAAGCGCTTACCAGATCACTTATCTTATTAGATAAGCATGACAATGACTTAGAATTTTACTCGATAAAAGACATAATAATAGCTAAAATTCATACCTGAGGTAAGGAGAAAGCTCTAAACAGTTTGTGTTTACCCGGTAAAACACTTATAAACAATGTATTTTAATGACTAAGAATGTTACCTTTACAAGGTAAAAGAAGGAAGTAAACTTGGTAAGTAATCATTTACGTAATGAGAATTTGGTAACCACACCCATAAAGACATCTATGATCCATTTTGTTTCATTTAGAATCCTTGTACAAATGTCCCAAGTAAACAAGTTGTTGCACTTGTTAGCCTATACATTTTAGAAAAACTTGAACCAACACCAACCAAACAAAACCAAATCACGAAACAACAATCGACACACATCTTGAGTTTCCTTCAACCAAACAACCATCCAAAAGTTGGCATGGCCAATAAAAAGCCATATAAGAGAAATATGCGAATAAGGATGCTTGTCAGCTTTTATTACTACATACCTGCATAAAAAACAATTAAGAAAAAACCATTACTTAAAAAAAATCCATTTCTTTATCATGTGATCATTTATTAAACACTTATTCCATAAATGCTTACTAAGAATTATTTTTAGACCCAAATTTTATTGTATTCGAGATCACAAGACGAGGAGACAATCTGGAATGTTTAGAATTAATTAATGTTGGACATTTAATTTAAGTATATTTAGTTTTAGGTGTAGGCTTAATGTGTATTTGGGCTTGTTAATTAGTCATGGGCTTTCTTTGTAATGGACCTATAAATAGAATAGGTTGGGAGAATTTTAGGTTAAGCCTCATTTTGTGAATGAAACATATTATGTGAGACGCAAGAGAGAAGAGCAAAACTCGTATGTATATCAATCTTTCTATCAAGAAATCAAGAAATCTAAGAAGTTTTAATTGTCAAATCTATAGTTAACTGATTGTTTTTGTTCTCTTATTGTGATTTGGGACTCACAATTGGTATCATAACCTAATTTGTTGAAAATTGAGGTTTGAAACTTTTTTTGAATTTGAGATCTGAGATTTGGGTTTGATTTTGGTGAATTATGAAGTTTTGGTTTGATATATGTGATTTCAGTCGTCTCCCGACTCAGAAATTCGATTTGGTGTGTTTTGGCTCTCGTATATTTTAACTCGATTTGTTGGATTCAGATTATATAAATCCGACTTGGATTTTTTGTTATCTGGCACTCGGATATTGGAAGTAATGTTCAACTCGGAGTTTAAAAAGAAAAGGAGTCGGTGTTTTGGTTGGTTGGCACACACCGTACACAATATATACACGTACATTACATGCTGACATACACACACATAGGACAAATTTATTGTTTCATTTGATGGTAAATTGTCAAGTTTCAGTAAATTTTCGGTGACTTTGCGGTGAAAATGATTAATCTTCGGGTGCACGTTTAATATATTTTTCTTACGTAGAGTTATGTGTGAGTTGTTGTGATAAGTGATTTTCGTAATTTTTCGGGATCAAACGATAAGGTTTCGAGCGTTCTCAAGTCAAGCCTAAAAGTTGATATTTCATGATTTTATTTGAGTTCGTGACAAATGTAAATTTTGCGGTGCGATTTCGGTAGTCACGTGGATTTTTCGACGAAAACGTTTTTGTATATTTTGAAATTCAAGTTGGCCGACAAGTGATTTCTAAATTTTCTCGGGTCAATCGGTAAGTTTTTGACGTAATTCGACGGGCGTTTAAAGTGATACGTGGAAAGTTTTTGTCAAACTTTTCAAAGTGAAATTGAGATTGCGTCGGTACATTTCGATCGTTGTTTGGTGAGATGGTCTCATAGTTTGACGTTCGGTTCGTAGTTTTTCGATGTCATCCGGTAGCGTTTTGTTAAGTTTTTGTTCGTTGATCGTTGTTAGGTATCGTTTGACGTTCGGTTCGTAGTTTTTCGATGTCATCCTGTAGCGTTTTGTTAAGTTTTTGTTCGTTTTCGTTAAGTTTTTCGTTAAAATTCCTTGTTTTGTAACTTTTTTAGATTTTTTCCGTTAAGTGTCAGTTTAACTTTGTTTAGTTAAGTGTTCGTTAAATCTTTTTCTATTTTAGTTCGTTTTTCCGTTAAGTCGGTTAGTTTTTAACTTTCAAAATTTGTCACTTTTAGTACCTGGACTTTAAAGTCTCAAAAAATGTCATTTTCAATACTTGGACTTTTAAACTTTCAAAACTTTATATTTTTAGTCCTTGGACTTGAAATTTTCAAAAACAAAAATCACTTTTAGTTCTTGTACTAGTGATCTTTTAGTGTTGAGTCATTTTTTTAATTCTTCGGTGTTTAAGATTCTCAGATTCAGATCAGTTTTCAACTAATTTTCAGTTTTTCAACAAATCAACGATCAAATCAAGTTCTAATTTTTAACAGTCAAGATGTATGTTGTTGGACAATCAATTTTAACAAGACTAGATATGGGAAAGGTGTATCTCTCAAGGAAGGAGGATCGTGATGCATATATTCAAGAACTTATGACCGAGACAGATCCAAATCCTTTTAAAGATGAGATGCATAAATTGAAGTTAAGAGTTTCTGAATTGGAAGATGAAAACAAGAAACTCAGCCATCAAGTGTTTGATAAAAAGCTAGGAGCTAACACTATGAAATACGAATTTGTGAATCAAACCAAGTTGTATACATTACAGAAGAAAGAGGTGGAGGTTTTGAAGCTGAAGTTGAGAGAGTCAGAGAAAGTTGAAGAGAAACAGAAATCTTTGGAGCTAAACAACGCAAAGCTGTCAAAGAAGATTTTTGAACTTGATGTGCTTTTGAAAAGAGAAAAGGAGAAGAATGTTGACACGAATTTCTTAACTGAGAAGAAATTCTTTGAGGCCGAAATCAGAAAGCTCACAAAGAAGTTGTCTGAATTATCAACAGAGGCAATGATAGAGCAGAATATGAAGTCTAGTCTCCACAAGAAGCTTGATGCAACCATTCAAGAAAGAAGTAAACTGGCCGATAGAGTAAAAGAACTTGAAAATACAAATGACAGGTTTCTTCCAAGAAGTCAATCAAGTCACCAGATCATATTTCCAGCTCCAATCTCTCTGTTGACTATTCAAGTAATACACAAGTTTTTAAAATAGTCAAGATGGTTTGGAAGGTAAAGGGATCTACAAAAAAAGTAGATCAGGCAAAGTCGTTTGTTCCCAAACCAAGAGTCCAAAAGAACAATGTTTCTTGTGAGAAATCTTTTGGTAAACCTGATCCGTTTTACTCTGTAAATCATCTGAAGGCAGGGCAGTTCCTTCTATTTCAATATCGACAGTAAACCATATGAACCATTTGTCAAAGGAAATATTTTCGAATCTTTTCATATTCAGAACGAAAGTTGTAACCCTGATTCAACATATGAACCAGTTGGAATGCCTGTGAGAAGCACAAAGCAACTCAGTACAATGAATGCACTATATAAAGAGCTTTATTGATGTTCGCTCCCCAGGGTTACTATGAAAGTTGGAATGCACTGAAAAGTATTTCTATGAACGTTTTGACTGAGAAACATATTCCCTATGTGTATAAGTGACGAAAGAAATTAGCAACTTGTGCTTTCATAAAGGCTCAAAATATGAAAACTTATTCACAGACTCGATGTGTAGAAATGAAGTTCATGGTTTACTGTCACGGAAAGGGATGTTGATCAAAAATTGCCGAGTTTGATGATCATGATGCTCATAATCACCAAAAAGGGGGAGAAACACCAAAGAAGATGATCTAATCAGCAAATGCAAAGCGTGTTGATTTTCTCAAAGGTGTAAAAGTTCAAAGTTAAGAGTGAAGACTGAAAAGAAGACAAGATCAAAAAGAAGATTCAAATTGAAGATTATTTCAAGAAGGAAGATTGTCTTGGAGCTGAAGAATTGAAGATTATTTCAAGAAGGAAGATTGTCTTAGAGCTGAAGATGTCATCAAATTTTTTTGTGATCTCGAATCCAAAGGGGGAGATTGTTAGACCTGAATTTTGTTGTATCCGAGATCACAAGACGAGGAGACAATCTCGAATGTTTAGAATTATATGTTGGGCTTTTAATTTAAGTATATTTAGTTTTAAGTGTAGGCTTAATGTGTATTTGGGCTTGTTAATTAGTCATGGGCTTTCTTTGTAATGGACCTATAAATAGAATGGGTTGGGAAAATTTTAGGTTAAGCCTCATTTTGTGAATGAAACATATTATGTGAGAGAGGAAAGAGAGAAGAGCAAAAATCATATGTATATCAATCTATCTATCAAGAAATCAAGAAATCTAAGAAGTTTTAATATCAAATCTAAAGTTAACTGATTCTTTTTGTTCTCTTATTGTGATTTGGGACTCACACGTGGAGAGAAGAGATCTTGCCTTCGTGTCAATGCTGACCATGCATCTATCTTCATCTGTCCAATTTAGGATAGGCTTCTCAATTTCCCTTGCAGGGATGGCAGGTTCGATTTCAGTGGCAAGGAGATCAAGTACTGTCTGAGTGGGGACATAAGGTCTAGTTTCCAAGAAGTATGGAATCTGAGGATCAGCACCAGACAGGAAGAGTTCCATTCTAGTTTTCCATAGTGAAAAGTTATCCTTGTAAAACCTAGGTGGTTTTCCAAGGGAGTCGGTGTCAAAGTAGTTATCCTTGTTAGCTTGAAGAGCCATAAGGAGAAAGAAGAAGGATCACAAGAGTTTTCTAGAAAGAGAAAGAGCTTGAATCTTCTCTGATACCACTTGTTGGTCCAAAAGGATAACCTTCAAGTGTTATAGGATTAACTAAGAGATTATAGAATGGGGGGTTGAATATAATCACACACTGGTTCACTTTTAAATTCTATTTGTATTAACAAAGGAATTTACAAATTGTTTGCGGAATAAGATAAGGATAAACGTAATCTAAAACAATCTAAGTTACAATTTCTTTGACTATGCACTTAGTGAGTAGAATAGAAAGAAAGAAAGAAAGAAAGAAAGATAAAAGGTAAGAAGAAAGGATTTGAGGTATGATATTGAAGAAGAAGAAGTATGTAGAACATCCTCTTATACGTCAATGTATGTGCACGTGTTGCACTCTTAGTGGTCCTAGGGTACTATTTACTATAAACAAATGCCTTTGCATGTTGTGCAAAAAGGTGCTTATAATAAACACTTGTCTTATGGGTTGATAAGTACGGAGGGAATAGTAAAGAGACTGTCCTTTTGTACTATGTATCAGAAAGGCGTGTAATCCTTTTGTGCATTAGGAAAAAGACTATTTTTAATCTTCAGGATCAGAATACTGATCAGTGAGAGAAGCTCTGATACTGATGGTGATCAGAGGTCATTGTATCCTGATGTTCTTCAGAGTATCATATGTAATGTGAGTAGTCTGCTATCACTGAATTCCGTCTTCAAATCACGAGCATTGTTGTTCCTATCATGAGCTATTTTTTCGACGTTGCTGATGGTGCTTTGAGTATGATTGATGTCTTCAGGAGGACTTTGCTTCTGATCAATGTCAGTAGCCTCTAGAACAGATTCTTTCAACTACTGATCTTGATCCTGATGTTGATAAATAGCATTGATGCTTGAGTAATTTGGATTAACACTAAACAGACTCAGTGTTAATTTTTCAAGCTGTAATAGAATCAAAAATCTATTCACTAAGTAAAGTTACAGGATCATTATCATTTCATCAGGTCTTAGGAGAGTTGGATCAACAAACACATCACACACCTTTAAACGAAATGGGCGATATCCTTTTTCAGTCCTAGCCACCAATACACTTGCCTCAAGTCATGATACATCTTATTCGTTCCAGGGTGGACCGAATATTCTGACTTGTGCCCTCTTCTAAAACCTTCTGATGCAACTCGCCAAGCTTAGGAATCCGGACACGATCCTAAAACATCTCAATCCTTCTGGATTCATGTTTAAGGCTTCCATGTTTCCTGTTAACCCTTCACTTTTCTGGTGTTCTTTCATCGCCTCTTCCTACCAGTTCTTAACCTTCGATCTGAAGTCTGAAACCACATTTATATGATAAGCAACGACGTTAGGCACTTCTTCTCTCCCTTTCCTACTTAGAGCATCCGCCACTACGTTCGCCTTAACAGGATGGTAAATGATCTCGCAGTCGTAGTCGCACAGTAATTCTACCCATCGCCTTTGTCTCATGTTCATGTTCAGTTCTTTCACACCGTAGAGGTAGTGTCTCCAGATCTTTAACGCAAAGACCATAGCTGCCAGCTCCATATCATGCGTAGGATAGTTCCTTTCATGCACCTTCAGCTGACAGGACGCGTACGCAACCACTTTTCCATCATGCATAAGCACACACCCCAAGCCTAACCTCGAGGCGTCACTGTAAACCACAAACCCGTCTATTCCATTAGGTAATGTGAGGACTGGCGTGTTAGTCAACCTCCTTTTCAAATTGTTGAAGGCGTACTCGAGAGTCCGCGTCCATTAAAACATTACGTTCTTTTTGGTCAATATAGTGAGCAGAGTGGCAATTGCCGAAAAGTGTTTGATAAACTTCTGATAGTAGCTTGCTAAACCAAGAAAGCTCTGTACTTCAGTGGGAGATTTTGGCGACTCCCAGTTTTGTATTGCCTCGATCTTAGTTGGATCCACATTGATTCCCTCGAGACACCACATGACCCAAAAACCGGACTTCCTTCAGCCAAAATTCACAGCTGTGTCCCAATCCTAATATCTCAGCTATGTCCCAATCCTACAGTTTAAGACTAGGCCCGTCTGGTCACCTAATTCACTTAAACTAAGGCTCTGATACCAATTTGTAACGACCCAAATCCCAACAGCTAATAATTAATAAATCCTAGTGATCTAAAGAAGCGGAAAAATATAATAAATATCAAAACTTGGCTCTAGGCATGATTCATCAATTCAATAGTGGCAATCTAACAGTATGCCAGTGGAACAACCCTCCACAGATGAGATAGTTTAAAAGAAATTAAGTGTGACCAAATATAATATAGAGTAGGCCGCTAAACTAACTGCGCACCTTCAACTTTCTCTTTCTACTTTCCTTTTCGAGCTTCCCCTTAAAATGTTTAAAAGTTTTTTAAAAGCGAGGGTTAAACCATAAGGTTTAGTGAATTCCCTCAAAACAGTTTATCACAAAGTGACCCGTTGGCCAAATTATAAAAGCATATAACGAAAACGCAAGTGGTGCATCGTGGACAAAGAAACCATCACATCGTGATGTTAGATTGGGGACGTCCGCCGACTCCCCAAATAAACTCCCTTGGAAGACACATCGTTCCAAGGTACCCAAATAAACTCCCAAGGGACACATAACATCCTAAGGTACCCAGTGTCCACTCTACTACCACCTCAATTGGTCGACATAAAGGCATTTAAATATAAGCATGCACATAAAATGCAGATATACAGTTCATCAATACCACATTTCAGCAAAACATTTTCAGTAAGTATTTTCGGTTTATAAAAGAGTTTGCAAAGGAACTCACCTGAGCCTAGCCAAGCAATCAAATCCACCCACAGCTAGTGAAACCAAAATCGATCTACACACGTCAATATAATAAGGAACTCAAAAATTAGTCAAGTCTTTTAATCCTAATTTTTACCGAACCTTATGTTCGGTATCTTTATTTACCAAAACAAAGGGGTTTACCTATTGTCACTACGTTTCACCGGATCAAATATTCTGTATTTGAGTTTATCGAACTCGGTTATCGGTAACTTAGATCACCGAATCAAACTACCCAAGTTTTTTAAGGTCCATTAAATCGTGGACTAAATTGAAAAACTTATGAATCGTAACTTCCAAATAAATATATTCCCAAACTTAAAAATTAAACTCATAACTTAACCAAAGCTTAGCGTTTAAAGTGTAACTATATATAAAGGAGGAACGGGGGATAAAGACCTAGGGTAAAAAAAGGCGAAGTGGATAATGAACTAGGGGTGTTCATCGAGTCGAATTTCGGGTTTCTCGAATTCTTCAAACCGAGTTGTTCGGGTTTGAAAGTTTTTTAGGTAAATTCGAAACCCAATTGGAATTCGAAATGAAACACATAAAACGACTCGAATTCGCATTGTCGAATTCGAATCAAATTCGGGTTTATCCAAATTCAGTTGAAAAATTATTTTACTACAAAATAAGGGGATAGAAACTAATAATTTAATCAAAAGAAAGGATGAACATTCGCATTACATCTAGCCATTCACTTAGATTGAGTATCAACCATTCAAATATCCATATCACAAGATATCAATTAACAATTAACAATGGCAAACATCCAAACATTCATATAACAACAACAAAATATCAGATAACAAACTCTAGATAATCCAAAAAACCTCTTGCAGTGTAGATAACCAAGAAAAAACCCAAACAAAACTTCCCACAATATGGATAACTAAAAATCGGAAAGCTTGGAAATTTTATATCTAAATATACATATATATATAGAAGTAGGTTCAAATAAAAACCATACCAATTTGCAAGAACAAAGAACTAACTACAATCACATATGACGTGGGCCCATGTGGGTCCCACTTATTAAAAAATCATATATGATTTAGGTGGGTCCCACCACTAAATCATATATGATTTTTTTTAATATGTAGGACCTACATGGGCCCACATTAATATATGGCTATAGTTAGTTTCTTTGTTCTTGCAAATAGGGTTGGTTCTTGTATGAATATACCTATATATATATATATATATATATATATTTACACATAATCTTATGTGTGTGTGTATATATATATATATATATATTTGAATTTCGAGTCAGGTTTCGAATATTTTTATAAATTCAAAACTCGATTCGAAAACCAATGTAAACTTTCGAATCGAGTCTAAAACTGATTTGAAAACCAAACAAACCGATTTATATTAGATTATTCGAGTTCGAGTTGGTTTGAATTTCGGTTTTTACTAATAACATTCAAATAATGAACACCCCTATAATGAACTAGAAAGGGATAAATTGTCAAAATTAAACGTTGATTGAATTTCACCAAAATTAATATTAAAAATAGAAGTTTGCATTAACGATTTTTCCATATAGGCCTATCATACATATACATGTTGGGTTGGATATATGCCCTTGCAGCAGAAAATAAATGTTTTTTAATGTTGGAAATAAATTGGACTTTAACATTATCTGTATTATTTATTATAAGACAATTGATTTAAATATGATAATTATCAAGAGAATCTTATATCGGTAATCATCCGGTTACATATTTGGATATATATGTATATATATATCTCCTAATATGATTAGGATATTTCTTTAATTTAATTATCTGATTAACATTAAGGTAAGTGTATATCTTCTATTAATTTAAAGAATAAAGTTTATAGATAAACTAGGACTCCTTATGGGATCAATCTGTAGAGCTTTAAAATACTTCGATCTATAAGCAACGATGAATTCCGCATCAATCAATTTCGTTGTACCCAATGCGAGTGCTCCAGGTCCAGGTTAGTCTTCTAACTCTATTACGGTGTTATATTGAATCGATTTCTAATGTGTTTATGTTCGTATGTTTTTCATTATTGTTATCATGTGCTTAGGAATATCTCATGTATAGTTAACAAATGGTATTAGAGCCTAAATCAACATATGTTCATAAACCATTTTCTAATTGATATGTGTAGTGTGTAGTGTGATGATATAGATATTCTAAATATTGAGCTGTATACTACCATAAGTATTACTTGATATTTGTATTCAGTTTTAGGGTTAAAATAATGATTAATTGCACATGACACTTATACATATTTCAATTATTATTTAGTTTTTAGGTTTTGTCAATTTTAACTTGATTCCTATCCTGACTGGTTCCAACCATAAGCAATGGCGAGCACAAATAGAATTTTACCTTCAGTTTAATCAAGAGATGGATTAATGCCTGAGAACTAAGAAACCAGCCAAATTAACCAAAAATAGTACTATGTAGTTGAAATTAATGCCCATGCTAAATGGCATAAAACCAATAGGATAGCTAAGAGTATGATAAGGTTTTCCATGGGTGACATAGTGAGAGGATCTATAGAAGAACCTGAAACTGTAGTTGACTATCTGAAGAACATTGCTAGGAAATATAAACAAAGTGACATAGGTGAAGGTGCCAGACTTTATAAGATGTTTAATGAGTTGAAGTTTTTTGGTGAGGGAAATGTGAGAGATCACTTATTGTCTATGATTGAGATTAACTAAAAGCTTAGAGACTTGGATATAGGGGTTAAAGATGAACAGGTGGTTCATATGGGATTAGAATCTCTTCCTATATCCTACAACAACTTAAGGAGCATGTATAATGCTCAAGACAAAAAATGAGATTTAAACAAACTCATTTATGTTTCCTGTGAGGAACAAGAGAGAATTAAGAAAGAAACACCTGTGATCTATTTGTTATAGAAACATAAAGAAAAAAAGAAAACAAATACAAGCCAAAGAAGACTACCAACTTCAAGGCTAAGGAAAAAAGTATAGAAAATAAAGGCTCCAAAACTTTTAAGTATAGGTGCTACTTGTGCAAGAAAGTTGGGCACATGAAGAAGGAGTGCAGTAGCTTCAAAGCATGGATGACTAAGAAGGGTAATGTTTTCCCAA
Organism: Centaurea solstitialis; assembly: GCA_030169165.1. NCBI lineage: Eukaryota > Viridiplantae > Streptophyta > Magnoliopsida > Asterales > Asteraceae > Centaurea > Centaurea solstitialis. Next base: position 46,150,142 of record CM058047.1, read on the forward strand.
ATTCAGTATTTTCTTTAGAAGTTAATTTTATTAACATTTCTCTACTCAGTTATTGGATTGATTCAGGATCACCAATTCATATTACCACTTCATTGCAGGGTATCACAAAAAGGAGAAAACCCCAGAAGTTTGAACAACAAGTTTGTGTAGGAAATGGAGCTAAAGTAGCAGTTAAGGCTATAGGAACATTGGAATTAGATTTAGGACTAGAAAAATCTATTTTTTTGGATAATGTTTATTTTATTCCATCGCTTAAGAGGAATTTAATTTTTGCAGTGCTTTTAGTTAAAAATAGTTGCAAACTTGTCATTGATTATGATGGAATTAAAATATTTCAGGATTCTAATTATCTTGGTTGTGGCAATTTTGTTCATATATTAAATTGAATTATTGATGCTCTTGTTAATCTAAAACTTTTTGCTATTGAAAATAATTTGAATGTTGTTCAGAACAACACCACTATAACAGGCACAAAAAGAACTATCGTTAGAGAAAATTCTGCAAATCTTTGGCATAGAAGGTTAGACCATATCTCTAAAGATAGACTAAAAGCATTAGTTAAAAACAATTCATTGCCAGACTTAGATTTTTCTGATCTACAAGATTGCATTGAGTGTTTTAAAGGCAAACAAAATAACAAATTTAAGAAGACTTCAGTTAGGAGTGGAAAGTTGTTGGAACTAATACATACACATATATGCGGTCCATTTAAACATATCACTCTATGTGGAAACACTTATTTTTTAACATTTATAGACGACTATTCAAGGTTCTATCATATATATCTACTATCAGAAAAATCACAAGCACTTGATGCCTTTAGAATTTCCAAAACTGAAGTTGAACTACAGCTTGAAAATAAAATTTAAGTTGTGAGATCCGATAGGGGAGGGAAATTTTATGGAAAGTATACAGAAGCAGGCAAAGCTAAAGGTGCTTTTGCATCTTATCTTCAACAAAATGGTATTAAGGCACAATACACTACACCATACAACCCTTCCAAAAGTGGAATGGCTGAAAGAAAAAATAGAACCTTGTTGAACATGGTCAGAAGCATGATGTGCACTACAGGCTTACCTATTTTCTTATGGGGCGAGACACTTAAGACTGCAAATTACATTTGCAATAGGTCTCCTTCTAAGTCGATAGAAGAAACACCATTTGAGTTGTGGTATGGGAAACAACCAAGTTTACATCACCTCCATGTGTAGAGATGTAAAGTTGAGGCTAAAATGCCAAATGTTAAGAACAAGCTTCAATAAAAAACAGTTAGCTGAAGTGGTGGCTGATATTTGTGATACCATTCTCAAGAGAATGGCGTGGAAGACCCTCACTCAGGGTTTGGATGTTAGTGTGTGATTGGTTTTTGTTTTTATTGTTTTGTGGGGTGGTGTTGCGTTTGTTCTAGATTGTTTCTTTTCCTTTTGGTTGGTCAGTTCCTCTTTGGATTTTTTGGTCTACCTTGGGGCCTGTCCTTGGCTTGGATTCTTTTAGGGTGTTTTCTGCCCTCCTTTTTCCTGTTTTTAATATCTTTGCTGAGTTTCCTTCAAAACAAAAACAATTAGGTGCAATTTTATAGGCTATTGTGAAAAATCAAAAGGGTATAAATTATACACTCCCAACAATTTCACTAGAACTATGGAAACAAATCAAGCTAAATTTCTAGATGAAAATTGTTACAAATGCAAATTTTGAAGATTTATCTAAAGAATTTGATGAAGAAATTCAAAATGGGGGTTCATCTATTTTTCAGAAAGATTTTTCACAGGAAAACTCTACAGAAAATGCAAATTTAGTTGATCATACTATTCCAATTGTAGAGCCTATAAGCCAAAACATAGAACCAAATCCTACACATATATAGCCTGAGTTACCTCAAGATGTAGAACTTGTAATAGATCCTTCACCCAGAAGATCGAATAGGCCTCAAAGCCAACTTTTAATCACCAGTTTAATGATTATAAACCAAAGCCCCAATCTGTTTGAACAGGCTCAAACAGACGTGCAACTCTTCTCAATTGCAGGGATCAAGAACAATCTTGAGGCTTAAACTTTTCTAAAAAAAAAACTGAATCAATAACTTGTATTCAGCAAGACCTATCAACTATCTATTTAAACAAATTACAAGATAAGAACAAAGAAAAGTAAATCTACAAAATATTCTCCAAGATCTTCGTATCCTTGCCTTATCTTTAGTCTTCAGATCTTTTCCTTATCGTAGACTCTTCAGTAGTAGTAAGTTAGAAGCAGTATTAACTAATACTGAAATACTAACTAGCAGTGGTAACTTTGTGCTAGCAGTAGTAACTCCTTACTACTTCTCCTTTGACCTTCAGCAGTGGTAACCAACATACTTAGCAGTAGTATTCTTCATTCTGGCTCAGCAACATTAACTTACCACTAGCAGTAGTATTCAACAACAGTATGCATTAATACCCAACAATCTCCCCCTAACTTAACTTTCAGAAAGAGAAGTTAAGTTCTTGAGTTGTTGTTGAATCTTCTTCATTAAATCCTTTCCAAGTTCTGAATCAGCCTTTTCTACACTCAACTTCACCTTAAGCATTCCTTGTAACCTATGAATATCATGAGCTTGAGCAAGATCTTCAAAATAATAGTCTTTATCCAACCCATTTATGGTTACAGAGTACATTCTGCTCCTTTCAAATAGTCTCCACTCATTAACAGTTTCACAAGGCTGGTTCATCAGATTGGCAATCCTAGATAGTTCGAACAACCAACATAGGCATTCCAGTGCACTTTTGAGCTTCATAACCACCTCTTCTTGATTATCATCTTCAAGGACTGATCCATACAGTTTCATTCCAATGTCATCTCTCTCAGGTTCTCCCTTGTGCATTCCTCCAAGATTTTTGACAAAACTGGTCCATTACTCTTCCTTCCATCTTCCCACCTATAGAATAAAAGAGTTTCTCAACTCCTGATACTCCCCAAGCTTTCATTTTCCTTTCTAGATACAATTATTTAATATCAAGAACCCAAGCTTTCAGTTTTTCCACCAACTCTTTGTCTAACTTAGTGAGAACTGACTTCTTGTCTTTTATCTTCAGAATGTTGTTGATCAAGGCAAGCTCAAAATCATACCTTTTGTCCATCAAAAAGTAATTTTTTCTTCCTTAATCAAAAGTGATAGAGAAAGTTCTGTTCTTCTTGTATGTGAACCATCCCAGTGCCCTTCCTTCACCAATGCTATCATGATGATCTCTTACATTTTGTCTCTTCAACTCATCTCTTGCTTTTTCAAATGCAAACATCATCTGTAAGTTCTCCTTCATCACCTTGGTTTCCAGAAAGTCACCATTCTCTTTTGTACACCCTATCTCATAGAGTTTCTTCAGATCAGCTCTAGAAAACTTTGTGAAGATTGCATGTGAATTCGCAAATACCTCACATCTGTGATCACTCCCTATCACCTTGAAAAACATCAGGTTTTTGTCCTCAAAGTAATACCAATCAATAATGTCTGACACTTCTTCTACCACCTTCTGCTTCTTTGAAGTTCTCTTGTAAGCTATGGACTTCATTCTTTTCACTTTTGCAAACTTCTTGACCAATGCTTCAGAATCAAGTTCAATCTGAGTTTGCTTTTTCTCTTTTACTTTATCCTCAGCACCATCAGCAGTAGTAGTAATCTCAGCCATAGTATCAATAGTATCAGCAGCAGTAACTCCAGCAGCAGTACTAGCAGTAGTATCTCTGTTAGCAGTGGTATCTGGTACTGCTTGAGTATCATGCTTTCTCTTTCTCCTTTTTTGCACTAATGGAACCTCTTCTTCTTTCTCTTCTTCTTCTTCTTTCTCTTCTTCTTCCTTTTTTGGAGTTTCTTGATGCATCTTTTCTCTGGTTTCATTATAGAGCTTTTCCACTCTCACAAAGCTCCACGTGGCAAAATACTGAACAGGTCTGCCAAGTGCTCCAGCCAAATATCTCACCATTCTCTTTCTGTCATCTCCTCTTGTCGAAGTGCTCTAAGCTCTTGTAGTAACCTTCTTTGCTTGCTTCTTCACCTTCTTAGACATTTCTTTGTTAAACTTTTCCTATAGTTTTTCAGCTGCTACCCTTCCAGCCTCCTCTTGTTTTGCAAGCAAATCTCTTCTCTCCTTTTCTTCATCCTCTCTGAGCTTCTGAATAAATGCCTCAGATAGCTCATTTGCATCATCATCAGGTACTCTTTCATCCTCAGACTCTAACTCAGGTTCTTCAACCACAATCTTTTTGCCTTTGTCTTTAGGATCTTCTATTTCAACCTTTTTTTCTTTGCTTCTGGCTCTTTCTCTTCACTAATGATAACTCCTTTTACTTTTGGAATAGTCTTGGGTTGTTCCACTAGTATTTCAGTTATCTTCTCTTCTTTATTCATAGACTCCCCCTTAGCTGTATCAACTTCATTCACAACCTTCTTCTTCTTCACATGCTCCCCCTTTACTTTAGACTTCTCCCCCTTTGTGAATGCAGCCAAGGTGGAGTATCTCCTTTGAAGAGTTGAAATCTTCATGTGTTGAGAAGCAATCTGAGCACCCTGAAATTGAATCTTCTTAGTTAGATGAACAAGCATTCCATCCTTTGCCTTGATCAACTCATTTTGCACAGTAATCATCTTCTCCAATAGATCCAGTCTCTCTTCATGTGCTTGATGCCTCTTCTCATGGATTTGGAAGTTGTTGTCATGAGACTTCAGATCATTAGCAATCATAGCCAAGTCTGCCGTCAAATCATGAGAAGTATAGCTACCCTCACCAGGTTTAGAAGTTTTTACCTTCCTTACTGGATCTTTGGGAAGTTTAGTAGAAGTCTTCAGACTAGCTGAAGCACTAACTACTCCCTTGGTTTCTTGGCACCCGGGACCTCGAGATGATTTCTCATCTTGAGTTTCCATGGAGGGGGTCTTACCTATGTTCACACTGTCCTGATGCACACTGTGTGCAATACCAGTAGTGTGAGCCTCACCATCCATATGCCCATCCGTCTCCTTAGAGGGCACCTTCTTTACACTTGAGTGTGGCATCACTTCAGGGGTATCCGTTTGGAAAGACTCAGGTGGAGAGTGCTCCACTTGAGGGCTGATAGGCTTAGTTGGGATACAACCAGAGGAGGAAGAAGCTCCCCTGTTCTTTCTAGTATACTGTTTGAGTGAAGGGGTGGGGGTTAATTCATCAAGGGACTGAAGGATATGTGTACTGGAAGGTGGGGGTAGGTCATTAGTGGGTATGCTTGATTATGAGGGCTGCAAGCCTGATGCCTCACCTTGAGTGGGATTCACATCCATCATTGTAGAGAATAATGGTGTGAATGTGTCATTAGAGCCTTTAGCAGGTCTCTTCATATTTGAGAAAACTTTACTATTGAGAGCTCCACTCTCATAAGTGGCCCCAGAAGCTGGTACATCCATCAATTCCTTGGTAATAACTTCTTGGACAAACCTTGGGAACATGTAAAAAGTTTTGACATTGACATTGCTCATGTTCTCAAGATTGTACATAAGATCATCAAAAATCATTTGAGAAAAGTCGAAAGGTTGGTTGCTGGATAAGCAGACCAATGCAGAGGCAATGGAACTGCTAAATTCACACCAACCTGTGGATTTTCTTGAAAAACGGTGAAGAAGGGTATGCACAAACAACCTCCAATGAGGACAAAATTTGCCCTTTAGGTATTTCAAAGAGTTTTGAGGGCTTGCATAACCCATTCTTAGCATTGCATCCATTATAACAGGGGGTGAGAGCATAGTTATACCTTCTTCATCATTGAATTGCAGATTGATAACACCAAAATTATACATGTTTTGGTTATGCTTAATTGAATGAATTAACCCCATTTCTCACCCATTTCTGGTCTATTTACTCACACTTTGGACTTATCCTTACTTTTATAGGTTTTGGAGGCCGTGGAACGGAAAAGTACGGAAAAAGGCGAGAAAACGTGAAAATTGCACAAAGACAATCCAGTAGCCATTTAGCGTTCGTGAAGTTTCAAGTATGGCGCCGCCAAGTTCGCCAAGTTCGAAATCCAAGGTTTGACCTAAGTACTTTGCGCCGCGAGTGTGCCGTCTGGCGATCGCGAAACGGGCTCTGATCTCTCCTTTTAAATACTGGCTTCCTCCTTCAGTTTTCAGAGAGACACACAGATAGACAGAGAGATAGAGAGTGAAATTTGTGTGTAGTGCCGATACGCTGCGGGGTTCGATTCTTGATCATCCGTCGTTGTACTATCGGTATAATGTTTGTTTCTACTCTCGTATTGTCTGTTTCTATTATGTTTAGTGAGTAGTTTTTAGTAGTGGTACTTATTGTGGGTGATAAACCATTGTGGATGATGATTTTATAATGTAATGTTTATTGGTTTGTTTTTGGTTCATTGAATGTATGTTATGGTTCCGATCTGATTCTTATTGTTTGGTTATTTGAACTCGTTGGTTGCGTGTATCTGTTTGATCAAGATAGATAGACTCCGATAGGATAATCAACCTTTCTTGACCTTCCCTTCGTAACCCGGAGAGTTGTGTTAGGTGGTTACTCGGACCGAGAGCGACCAGGTAGTAGAATATCGTGCAATAGAGATAGGACTGGGTGACTGGTACTAGATTGTCTGACAAACAACCTATGTATTGGGACTAGGAGGACCAAAACCTAGTTGATCGCTATAATATTCACATGTTAGGGTGTCCCAGACTTAAATTCCTACAATAACCAAAACAACCAAACCTTTGGCCTGTTTAAATCATCCACTTGGGGAATCACTATACCATGATAAGTACTACTGTCTTCATTCATATAGTTTTAATCAATCTTTATTTGCTATCTTAGTTCTTAGTTAATTTAGTTGTCTTTTTATTTAATTAAACCTTTTTCATAAAACCCCCCAAAAGCTTTAGGTTAAAAAACTAGTCAAGATTAATAGTCTACGTAAACTTGACCGTTCCCAGTGGTAGATACGATACCTAGACTTTCCTACACTATATTACTCGCGATCAGGTACGCTTGCCTGTGAATGTGGTAAGACAGAGGCTAGGCATTAGAGGTTAAAACTTGTTCCACTTTTTGTATATAATAATTACCGCATCAAGTTTTTGGCACCGTTGCCGGGGAACGGTAGTTGTAGATTTTAGTCTTTATTAGTTTTGTTAATCGATCCTTGTGAGGGATTCTTTCCCTTACGAGTGTTTCGCTTTCTAGTATTTATTTATTTTATTTTATCTCTTTGTTTCCCGCAAGTTGCCCATAACCGTTTGTTGTGGTTTCAGTCACGACGGAACTGTTAGAGCCGTTTGAGAAGCCGAAGAGAGAATTCAGAAAAAGAAACAAAAGGAAATCAAAAGCCAACAAAGTTCGCCCGAGAGCTTTGAATTTTGAAATGGGGGACGAAGCACCGATGTGGACCGCCCGGAGAGCCGCTCCAACCGTACTCACCAATCCGATCACGAAGCCGGACCTAAACAAGGAGATCCTGGGGAAGCTCCTTCACATGATCAAGGACCTCACTTTCGACGGGAAAAATGATAGCAATCCTATCGTACATATGGAGAACTTCGTGGATATATGTGATCTGTTTAAAACGGAGGAAGGCCGAAATGATGCGATTCGCCTCCGAGTGAATACCGACATGCGGAATCAAGTAACAAACTTGGGGTATGGAGATAAGCGGATTTACTTTGATCCCAATGGAGAGCCGGTCACCCATCTCGATGAACCTTGTGAGGATCCTTCTCTAGCTTACAAGAAGAACACGAACCGCCCGCTACTCCCTCATGAACATGCAAAGAAAACGGAGGATTATCTGAACCCGATACATCAGAAATATCAAACAACCAACGGGTCGGGACCCTCCAAGAAAGAGTATAGAAAGAAGAAGGGCTCGTCAGCCCGACGCGCCAAGAAATGAGCCAGAAAAGGGGTCGAGCTCTAGACCCATTAAAAAATGAAGCGCTTCTCGGGAGGCAACCCGAGCGATTTTTTTCGTTTTTCATTTTTTGCATTTTTCAAGTGTGTTTTTACTAATAATTTTGTTTGTTATTCCATAGATAACCATACGGAGGAGATAGACGCAAAAATCGAGCAAATCCGACGCGCGATGGAGTTTTTCAAAAAGTTGAAACAGTGGGCTCTTCGCGTTCACCAGTTTTTAAGCTTAGCGATGCAAAGTCAGCCATCCTTGGGTTCAGGTAAAATTTTCGAATCTCGCGGCGTGAAGAGGCTGTTTCGCGACGCAAAGTTTTCAAATTAGGTTAAATTTTTCGAAAACCGCCCGTTTCACGACGCGAAACTATCTGTTTGGCTACGTGAAAACGGTGCAGACGGGTTTTTAAACCCCTTTTTCTCACTTTTTTCAAAGTACACAACCCTAATTCTCTCTAGGTACCGCGAACTCTCTTCAAGCACTTGCGAAATTCGGAATTTTTGAGCTTCAATTTCATCATTCTTCATGGCCAAGGTATGTTTCCAAACATCAATTTCGTTGGATTAGCTTGATTTGGTGAGATTAGATCTTGATTTGGGCATCAATGGTGTTTTTGTGCTTTCATAGGATTTAGATTATGCTTAAAGCTCCAATGATTGTTTAGTGCTTATTGATTAATGCATGTTATATACTTTGATTGAGATTTCATTCTAGCATGCTATTTATTTGTTTAATCTAGTGAATGTACTTTGATGATAAGTGTGGGGATTTTGTACCAAAATCCCCCATTCTTGTTTAGTTAGCTAGATTAGGTTTTGATGGAAGTTGGACTAAAAGTTCAAGTGTGGGGATGTTACACACCCCCCCCCCCCCGTTTTATTTTGATTTTTCGCGTATGCATTTGTTAGTTGAACTTGTTAGTCATGGTAGCTTTGTCTCGTTTGGGTTTTGATATGCATGAACCTTGTGTTGTGTTTATTGATCAAATGTATCTAAGACAATGGTATTTGGATTTTGTAGAGACAAAGAACCCGCTCGTCAACTTCCACCGCTCCTACTTTCCGTGCACCGGATGGGAGCCACGCCTTCACCTTTTTCATGAACGACCCAACGTTGAACGCTCCGAAGCGGGAGGAATACCGGGATACAGTTAACCGGCTTCTCGCCCGTCAGGTTCTAGTACCAAGGAGAGTTGATTGGAACCTCCTTAGATCCATGGGAGTCGAAAACGACATCAAGGCGATACTCGAAAAGAACGCCTACGATGAAGATGGCGCCGAGTATTACATATGCCGTGCATGGGAACGAGTCTTCGACATTGCCGAGACCCTCTATCGCGAGCTTATCATTAAGTTCGTGGAGACGTTCCGTTTCGACGCCATAAAGGCTCTCGAAGAGTTCTATCAGTCATGCATGACATTCCGACTTGGTGGAGTGTGGCGATCGCTTTCTTTGGTGGAGTTTGCCGTTGCTTGGGGGTATATACCCAAGATGAGGTCGATGCTCCCGGATTTGTAGAGTACATGTGGGCGACTGCGAAAAGACATGATGGTTTTGATCCTCGGTTGGCTCGGGCAATTTTGGGTGATGGTGACTATGGCAACAATCTCAAAGTGAAGGGTTTTCTTGCTTCTACGGACCGAATTTTGCACCGCATGCTCATTCACGCGGTGAATGCTCGTTCCTCGAGTGAGGAAAAAGTTTCTTCGTACGATCTATGGCTTCTTGAGCAACTCTCTACGCAAGATAAGTATCCGAATGCTCCGTACCTAATTGTCGTGCAACTCGCTAAGGCGGGTTGTTATCGAGAGGGGAGTCGATTGGTTGGTGGCCAATATGTTACGCTTCTAGCCAAGCACTTCGGTATCCTAACCGATGGTGCTATTGCCTCGATGACGAGCCTTGGTGAGATGGGGTTGATTGATATGGACCAACTCTGTGGCATGGGTGTGGCGTTGGTTGATCATCTGATTAGCGGGGATCGGAATGTGTGGATTCACAACCCTCAAGCTTATGGGACGAGGAGAGCACCTCGAAGCATGCAAGAGACCAGAGGCACGAGTGGGACGAACGCGGGAGAACAGCCGGCGGAATGGACGGCGTATTCGGGTTACCAAGACTTGAGTAACCGACTCTCGAAGATGTCATTGTCATATGGCCAACATCATCAACAATGGAGTACAACACAACGGAGGCTCTCCACCAAGCAAATTGGCAAAGTGGAGTGATGAACCAAATGGCCTCCCATTTTGGTATTCAACCGAATACCGCGTATGCTCCATCACCTTTTTGGCCATACTCCGAGGACGCACCGCCCAGTTACCCTACTTTCGAGGATTGGCGCAACCAACCTCGTGGCCCTTATTGATCTCTATCTCTTTTATCTCCGTTATTCGATATGGTTGTTTAAACAATTTTTATTCTTGCTTTGTTCGTTTGTTTGGTTTGGTTAGACATCTTTTCATTTTCGTTTGGTTTGTTTAGGTTAAGACTTTTTAATTGCTTGCTTTAGTTTGGTTTATTTTCTTTTGTTCGTTTTTACTTTTTTTCTTTTTGGTAATAGATACAACGATCTATGATCTTGAACCGAGCACAATTTTGGAACACTCTCTCTCAGATCAGAACAGATTTCGTCACATAACCCGGGAAGTTTCTCTTTTTCCCAATTACTCCTTAATTGTTTTAACTGTTGCATTGAGGACACTGCAAATTTTAAGTGTGGGAGGGGATTATGTAGACTTATCTGTTTATATGGGTTTACTTTTTGCATTTTGGTTTGTCGTGTTTCAAATTTTTGAAAGCTTTGAGACTTGACCCCAATTTTTTTCGAAATCTGAGATTGTTTTTGGAACTTAGTTGCTTGCGTAAGAGAACACTGAATGAGATTAGTTGAGTAAAAGGATGCCTTGGAATACCAATTACCATTAGTGCCTCACCCAATTCCTTTGAGAGCTTGAGCCTAATTGTTTATTCATTTCGTGAGGAATACCGACTTTGACCCAAGGTAGAACTTGTCATTTGAATTCTTGTCGAGACCACATAAGAAAAGTATTTATCACCATTGCACTGATAGAGGCCTTCGTTTCTAACCCTTTTAGCCTTCGTCAGATAATCTCATCTTAAGGTTATTTGATCTGCCTAGCCTTTGATTGAAAAGTACTCATCTTTAGTACTTTATCCCTTGTAACCCTTTTGAGCCTTAGCCTTTTCTTTTCTTTACCCACTATACACTTTATCCTTTAGCCCATTCTTTTTATCTATCTTTTGGCCGTAGCTCAAAGTTGATGATTTTTCATGTTTTTGGCCCGTTTTATGAAATCTGACAAATAGAGAAAGAGATTGTGAAAAAGAGAAAAAAAAGAAAAAAGAGTAAAAAGCAACATAGTTGCTACTCAAGAAAAAAATAGAGAGCTTGAAAAGAAAAAGAAAGATAGAAAATGGCTCATTCAAAAAGAAAAATCAAAAGAGTCGATGTGCTTAAAAGAAAAGAAAAATATCGAAGCCACAAATAAGCAATATGCTTAGGCCGATATAATAGTGAAAGTGATGGAAATCCCGAGCTCTAAAAATCTCAAAAGTCAGATGATTAATTGGGATCTTAAACTGATTGCTTTTCAGGTTTTTGCTACAGCCCTTAGTCACTTATATATCCTTTATCCTACCCTTACCCCTTAGCCTAACGTTACAACCCTAAAGTCCTCTTGACGGTTGATAACTTCTCAGTGGTGGAGATTAGATTTGGTAACAAGCTTATGCATGCGGGAATTAGTCGAGTATTGGTGTGATCACTTATCATATATATACACTTTTACCCCCGAGAGATACACTTTAAATTGTCATTCATACTATGTGAGGGTGAAAGGTTGATCTTCGTATCCAATTGCTTGATGTGTCTTGTTCTTGTGTTCGATTATGTGAGTATTCTTTGTTCTCTTGAATGATCTTGGGTGGAGATAATTTTGGCGTTATTTTTCTTATCTTTCAGTCTTTTGATTGAGGACAATCAAAGCTTAAGTGTGGGGATTTTGATAACACCAAAATTATACATGTTTTGGTTATGCTTAATTGAATGAATTAACCCCATTTCTCACCCATTTCTGGTCTATTTACTCACACTTTGGACTTATTCTTACTTTTATAGGTTTTGGAGGCCGTGGAATGGAAAAGTACGAAAAAAGCGAGAAAACGTGAAAATTGCACAAAGACAATCCAGTAGCCATTTAGCGATCGCGAAGTTTCAAGTATGGCGCCGCCAAGTTCGCCAAGTTCGAAATCCAGGGTTTGACCTAAGTACTTCGCGCCGCGAGTGTGCCGTCTGGCGATCGCGAAACGGGCTCTGATCTCCTTTTAAATACTGGCTTCCTCCTTCAGTTTTCAGAGAGACACACAGATAGACAGAGAGATAGAGAGTGAAATTTGTGTGTAGTGCCGATACGCTGTGGGGTTCGATTCTTGATCATTCGTCGTTGTACTATCGGTATAATGTTTGTTTCTACTCTCGTATTGTCTGTTTCTATTATGTTTAGTGAATAGTTTTTAGTAGTGGTACTTATTGTGGGTGATGAACCATTGTGGATGATGATTTTATAATTTAATGTTTATTGGTTTGTTTTTGGTTCATTGAATGTATGTTATGGTTCCGATCTGATTCTTATTGTTTGGTTATTTGAACTCGTTGGTTGGGTGTATCTGTTTGACCAAGATAGATAGACTTCGATAGGATAATCAACCTTTCTTAACCTTCCCTTTGTAACCCGGAGAGTTGTGTTAGGTGGTTACTCGGACCGAGAGCGACCAGGTAGTAGAATATCGTGCAATAGAGATAGGATTGGGTGACCGGTACTAGATTGTCTGACAAACAACCTATGTATTGGGACTAAGAGGACCAAAACCTAGTTGATAGCCATAATATTCACTGTTAGGGTGTCCCAGACTTAAATTCCTACAATAACCAAAACAACCAAACCTTTGGCCTGTTTAAATCATCCACTTAGGGAATCACTATACCATGATAAGTACTACTGTCTTCATTCATATAGTTTTAATCAATCTTTATTTTCTTTCTTAGTTCTTAGTTAATTTAGTTGTCTTTTTATTTGATTAAACCTTTTTCATAAAACCCCCCAAAAGCTTTAGGTTAATTAAACTAGTCAAGATTAATAGTCTACGTAAACTTGACCGTTCCCAGTGGTCGATACGATACCTGGACTTTCCTACACTATATTACTCGCGATCAGGTACGCTTGCCTGTGAATGTGGTAAGACAGTGGCTAGGCATTAGAGGTTAAAACTTGTTCCGCTTTTTATATATAATATTTACCGCATCACAGATGTTGTCTGATCTTTTGAGGATTGACAATCAGAGGTTGACCACAAACAGTAGTATGGATTGATTTGAGTCCATTCTCCTCTTCAATGCGCGCATTTGACCAATAATCTTTCATGTGGTCGACATAGATGGTTGGATTCACTGTTGCAGCATGCACAATTGATGATGATGCCAAGAAATCGACAATAGCCTCGAATCCAGGAGAGTGTTTGTCCTTCGTTAGGTACCCTACCTTGTTGTGATTCTAATCTCTATATGTTTGGTCTTTGAGTGCTTGACTGGATTGTTAACAATGCTTATGGCACTGTTATTGTCAATGTAGATTGGTGTCTGCAAGAAAGAAAGACTATAGTCTAACATCTGATTCTGAATTCATAGCACTTGAGAACAACAATTGGAAGCAGCTATGTACTCTGCTTCTGTGGTTGATTGAGACACTGTAGTCTGCTTCTTGCACTACGATGAAACCAATCTTGCACCTAAGAATTGACATCCTCCTGAAGCAGATTTCCTATCCAGATTAGCTCCACCATAATCACTATCAGTATAGGCCACAAGATCAAAAGGAGACTCATTGGGATACCAAAGACCCAACCTAGGTTGACCCTTAAGATATTTGAATATCCTTTTGACTGCTTGTAAATGTGACTCTTTTGGCCTAACCTGATATCTAGCACATACACATACAACAAACATTATATCTGGCCTGGATGCTGTAAGGTACATCAGAGACCCAATTATGGACCTATAGTGATGAATATCAACTTCCTCCCCCTCAACATCAGCAGTGAGGTGCTTGTGAGTTTCCATAGGAGTACTTGTAGGCTTTGCATCACTCATCCCAAACTTCTGAAGAACTGTGGCCACATACTTGGACCGATTGATAAAAATACCATCAGTCTTTTGCTTAACTGGTAGACCAAGAAAGAAAGTGAGCTCTCCTATAGAACTCATCTTGAACTTCTTATGCATCAGTTCCTCAAATTCTTTGCACATCTCTCCCTTTGTGGAACCAACGATGATGTCATCTACATAGATATGAACTAGTAGTACATCAGTCTTTGTTCTCTTGATGAACAAGGTCTTATCAATGACACCTTTCTCAAATTGATTTTCCAGCAGATATGTAGATAATGAAGACCATACAATGCTTTTCTCAACTTGTAGACTCTGTCAGGGTACTTGGGGTCTTCAAACCCTGGAGGTTGACTGACATACACCTCTTCATCAATTGTGCCATAGAGAAAGGCACTCTTTACATCCATTTGATAGACTTTGAATCATTTGTATGATGCAAATGCCAGAAATAACCTGATAGCTTCAATTCTAGCAACTGGGGCAAATACATCATCATAGTCTATCCCTTCTTCTTAAGTGTACCCTTGAGCTACCAGTCTAGCTTTATTCTTGATCACAATACCTCTCTCATCAGTCTTGTTTCTGAAGATCCACTTTGTACCTATCACTCTGTGTCCTTTTGGCAAATCCACCAGATCCCACACATGTTGTAAGACAAACTGTAACAGTTCTTCTTCCATAGCTTCAATCCAGCTTGGATCCTTCATAGCATAAAATGCCTTCTTTGGTTCTGTTTGGGAGAGGAAACATGAAATCATACCAAAGTGGTGATCATTAATAGCCTTGCTTTGCTTTCTAGTGATCATATGAGACTGCATATCTCCTATCACTAGAGATGGTGGATGATTCTTCTGTGTTCTTATGAGATGTAGGGGTTCTTCAGGTAGATCTACCCCTAGATTTGAATCATCCATATTTGATCAAGTGGAAGAAGAACTTGATCCTTGAGGTTCCACAGGTTCTACCTCTAAAGTTGGACTCAAAATAGTGTTATCAGATGGTGGACCTTCTTTAGTCTGCTTTTCATGTCTTTGATCATCATGCTCCTTTGGGTGATCAACATTCCTCCCATCTGAGTCAGCTTCCTTTTCTTGATCAGGTTCAGAAGTGCAGAGCTCAATGGGATCCACTGTAGGCATGGGAAACATAACAAATGGTGTGTTTGTTTCCTGAGTCTTCTCTGTACTTGAACCTGTAACTCCTGCACTACTCGTGTTCAAAGAGTTAGTCAGTTAATCAATGTCAAATAACCAATTGGGACCACTACCAGGTATGTTAGGAGTGTTCTCATTGCATCTGACATTGTCACTTTCTTCAATAATTCTAGTAGAGCTATTGAAAACTATGAAAGCCTTGCTCTGAGCAGAGTAGCCAACAAGAAATCCATCATCACACTTGCTTTCAAGTTTGCCTAAGTGAGTTTTGGTATCAAGAATTGTGCAAGGACACCCAAAAGGTTTCAAAAATCCTATAATGGGTTTCTTTTTCTCAAAAAGTTCATAAGGTGTCTTGCCTTTGGATTTGACTATAAGAACTCTGTTCTAAACATAGCAAGCAGTATTAACTGCTTCTGCCCAAAAGGTAATTGGAAGTTTTGAATCAGCCAACATAGTTCTTGCAGCCTCAATTAGTGTCCTATTTCTCCTTTCAGCAACACCATTCTGTTGAGGAGTTCTAGGAGCATTGTATTGTCTTTCAATACCTTTTTCCTCACAAAAGCTGTTTAGATCAGCATTCTTAAACTCAGTACCATCGTCTGATCTCATGATTTTTACTTTTAGATTGGTCTTGTTTTCCATTCTAATCACAAAGGGTTTGATCAGTCCACTTGTCTCATCCTTTGTTCTTAGAAAGTAAATCTAGAGTAGTCATCAACTATCACATGACAATAGGATTTCTTGCCTATACTCATCACATTGGTAGGACCAAAGAGATCCATGTGTAACAACTGTAAAGGTGATGAGATAGTGTTTACTTCTTTGGAAGGGTTATGAAAATCCACGAGAAGCGACTGGACGTATTGTATGCGCCAATTGCCATTTAGCTAATAAACCAGTGGATATTGAGGTTCCGCAAACGGTACTTCCCGATACTGTATTTGAAGCAGTTATTCGAATTCCTTATGATATGCAACTAAAACAAGTTCTTGCTAATGGTAAAAAGGGGGGTTTGAATGTAGGGGTTGTTCTTATTTTACCAGAGGGTTTTAAATTAGCCTCCTCCGATCGTATTTCCCCCGAGATAAGAGAAGTGAGAGGATTTGTGTTGCTTACCTTTAAGGCATGCTACACAGTGATCATCACCTGAAAATTCCTTTGCAGGCAAACCTCTTACAAGGTTGTTTTTAACAAGAAAATTCATGTTTTTGAAATTCATGTGACACATCCTTCTATGCCAGAGAGATGATTCACTCACAGATGCTTTTGAAAATAGATAGTTTAAAGAAGAGACTGATGATGCATCTTCTATGTCCAAACAGTAAACATTATCTTTACTAGGAGTTCTAATCATTACCTGACTCTCATCAATCTTAAAACCTGGAGCAAGTATGAGACATTCAGTATCAGTGTAGAATACACCAAACTTCTTGTCACACACTTGTGATACACTTAACAAATTGTATCTCAGTTGCTCCACAAAATACACATCATCAAAGGTCATCTTACCTTTAGATATCTTACATTTCCCACTAATCTTACCTCCATTTGGATTATCACCAAAGGCAACATGTCCACCATCAAAACTTTTAAAGTCTTCAAGTAATGACATGATGCATGTCATGTGCCTAGAGCAACCACTATCCACATGCCAAAGACTTCTCCTTCTTTCTTGGTTGCCCTACACATTCAATGAAAACAGTTAGTGTCTTGAGGGAACCCAAGCCAATATGGTCTTGGGTTCACTTTTGTCATTAACATACTTCACCTCAGTCAATCTGTTGAGTTTCAACAGATGATCTTTGTTTGGTATTTCATGACTTGAGTATTTTGTTACAATAATGGGTTTTCTCTTTTCAGGACATGCAACAGTATTAACTTTCAGTGTGACAACCGGCAATTTTCAGCTCTCAGATTAGCAACCCATTAAACACTCATTAGTAAAATTTTAGTTACATAACTATTTAGGTGGATTTAGGTTTGATTATGCGAAAAATTTTGGAGAATAGCTTAGAAATCACGAAAATCGTTCGGAAAAGTCTCGTTTTATCCGTATACGTCTAAAAACCTTATATAATGCCGAATTGACTCAATTAAAGTCTTTTATATATAAATTATTATATTTTTACTAACTAGAATAAAACATTCCACTTAACCTATTTTATTTCCTGAAAAAGTCGTTCTTACCAGAAAATCTTCGCGAACCGAAAACTGCTGCGATTTTTATCTGAATTGGGCTTGTTTAAAAAAAAAAGAATGTGGGCTTGGGATGGGCCATATGTCCAGCCCACTCCCCCTCTCCTCTACCCCTCTCCATATAAAAACCCCTATTTTTCATTTTGAAATCATTTCATCATCTCTTTTTTAAAGAAACCATCCATCTTCACTTTCTCTCTCTCACCTTCAAACCTCCCTATCCTCCAGAAAATTCAGCCATATTTTCATTCTTTCTAAGTACATCAATCAAGGATTAAAGCATCTTAGCTTGTCCTCTAAAGTGGTAAGAACTTTCCTTAATAATTCCACTTTGTTATAAGCTTTTTGTGCCTTTTCTTGAGATTCACCTACTTTTTCTTGGTTAGTATATGTAGATAAAGTTCTTAATGTTCTAGAGTGGAGGATGAAAGTCTTGGATAATCAAAATATCCATATCTAGGCTAAATCCCATGAACCTTCAACATGAACTATTGATTAAGGGTGAAAAACCCCAAAATTTCATTGTGGTATTCACATGTTAATCTGGAATGTAGTGGCTTTGCATGCATGTTCTATTTGACTTATGCATTGTGGTATCCAACTTTTATCTATGGTATTTGATGGTGGATTATGGTTCCTTATCAAAGAAACCTTTGATTTTGATGGAATTGAGTAGTAAAGTTAGGAAATCCTTGTTTAAAATGCAAACAGAAGCTGACAGATTTGTAATGTCATGTTGGGATGACCCAAAAGGGGTTCAAATGAAAGTATTTTTGTTTAAAACTTTGATGGTTTAATATTTTGTGAGTTGGGGTTCAAACCCAGCTGGAATCAATCAAAAATTCGAAGTTTAGAACCCTTAACCATCTCAAAAAAATTTGTTGCACAACAGCTTCAGAGTCAGATTGTAGAGTCAACTTGTTTTCTTTATATCTCCATGAAAAATTATCAAAAATGTATGATTTTTCCTTTTAAACTCAAGTTCAAGGAGTTACCTTTCTGTAGAAACTGGAATCAAATAATTTGGGGGATTTTTGAGCATGCAACCATTAAAAATGAAATTGTTGCGCAATCTGTCCAGTAGTAACAGATTATTGCATACGAATTGGAATGGTCATATCTCCCTCAAAACTTATTCATTTTAAGTGATTTCTAACTCCTTGGCTAGATATATGTGTTAACTTGAAAACCCCTATGGAATTTCTAAATTTGGAGATGTTTTGACCCCTCAAATGGACCCAACTCTACAGTCATGTAAATCTGAAATGTTGTTGTGCACACTTTTATTACAAAATTTATTTATACATTGTAGACACCTCAAAAATGGATGAATTTTGGTATGCATGATGCTAACACCCTTATCATCAGTAAATAAAATTTTGGGAATTTTTTTCTTTATGGTTAAAGGCTGAAAATGATTATTTTGCAAACGTTTCAAATCTGTCAGCATTACACATTTCCAAAAACAATAACTTTGAACTTTCAAGACTCATTCTCACTTATATAGCCTATTTATGTAATAAAACTTTAGTTATACTAAAAGTATGTTCTAATTACGTATGTATCGGCATTATATAAGGAAAAAAGATAAGGACTTAGTTGGATTTTACATATGGACATTTAGGACTTATGCTCTCTAATACTTGTTTAGGGCACTAATAAGCCTTGGGAGCGGATTTCCACTATCGTCTGTTTTCGCAAACCGACATGTGAGTATTCACAGCCCCTCTTTTACCGTTTTTACGTGTTGGGGTGAAAAGCATGTTCAAAGTGTTAAATGTTGGTTTAAATTGCTATATAAATGTTAATCATGAGCAAATTGTTATAATATTAAGAGACATGATATGTTGAGTTTTAAATGTTAAGTCCCCAGTTGGTACACTACTATTAACTCTTTGATCCCATGGTATTAGTGGATAGCGCTATTTGGTTGACATGCCCACATTTGACTGACGAGTAGAGGTGCACTTTATCATTCAAGCAATAGTCCTACACATGTGGGGTTTTAGTCCCACCGCTAAGGTAGTTCGTGGGGCAAGTATGTCGTTTTAGGCTTAGTAGTGGCTCACAATTAAATATCTTGTGAATAATATTATCCAGGGAATTTGCTCATGTATTGTCTCAAAGCTTGAATTGGAGTGAGCAAAAAGGCTCACTATAAATGTTTGTAAAAATTTGAGTGAGCATAAAGGTTCACTAAAATACTTGCATATAAATTGTGTTGTGCATATGAAAACCTGTGAACTCACCAACTCTTTGTAGTTGATGCTTGATTTTAACATGCTTTTCAGGAGGTAACAAGGTAGTAGATAACGCTTGAAAGTGCATGTTGGCAACATCCTTCAAGACTCTTTTATCATTGTTTTATTATGTTAAAACTAAACTTTCGTTGGGAATGTAAATTTTTTTTGGAAACTGTAAACTTTAAATTTTTAAGTTATGAATGGTTGGTGTTGTTTATTGCCTACTGCGATGAAAACTTAGCTGTCGCACCTCGTGTTTTTGCTTTAGCGGGGTGTTACAATCAGAGTGTTTGTATTAACACTACTACTACTGCTAGCAACAGTATTAATATCTACACTACTGCAGTTATTATTGCTGCTTTCAGAAGCAGCAGTATCAATTACTACTGCTTTAGGAACCCATTTTGTAACAATCTTAACAGACTTCTTCTCAACCTTTTTCTTTTGAAAATTTCTCTTTGGTTAAGTAGACCTGTTTTGATATGGAACAATCCTTTTGTTTGTAGACTCAGATCTCTTTGCTAATGACTGTTGTTTCTTCCTTCCAATCCAAGCAGAGTTTGATCTTTGAAAATTTGTTCTTTGATTGATTGGATTGAATTAACAGTCTTTAGCCAAGAGATTGAGCTTACAACAAATAAAGCCTGGTTTTGGTCTATTGATTTTGCTTAGATCCACACCATGGCTTTTAGCCCACTGATTGTTCAAGTTCCTCTTGTTGCCCCTTGTTTTAACATTGTTTTGAGACTGTGAGGAAGTACCAGGACCAACTACAGTCTTTTGAGTAAAGTGATCTCTCCCGTTATCCTTACTCACCTTTTTCCCTTTATCCTTCCTGGAGGTCTCTATCTTCTTACTGGCAACAAATGGCATACCACCCTTCTCATTAGTAAGAATGTGGTTTTCTTTAGGAATGGTCTCTAATGTACTACTCTCATCCTTATCTCCCTTTCCTCCTCAATCTCTACTGGATCTATCCTATCTACACCTCTTTTCAGATCTCATCTCTCCATTCTATCTAGCAGATCAGCGGTGGGAGGAATATAGTTATCATTATATGGAGGAGGAGTATTGTTGTATCCTATCCCTCTCTTTAAATCATCATGGACTTGGGCTTTCATGATAGCCTCTAAAGCTTTGGATTACTTTGAAAACTTTTCTAGGTCATCCTTAGCAGTGGCTAACTCCTTCTTCACACTTTCTAATTCATCCCTAACTTTTGTCAGCTGCCTCTCATACTCTTTCTTCTCCCACTTCCAGTAGTTGTGATCTCAAATTGAAGCTCATTGGATTTATAAGCCTTGATTTGATCTTCCAAGTTTTCAATGATCAGACCATACTCTCTTCTCTCTCTTTCCATCTTCCTAATACTTTCACTCATAGTCTGATTGTGATCCCTGTACTTTTTCATAGTTTCAATACAAGGAATAGAACAAAGTTTGGAAGATACCTCTCGTGGGATTTCTGCTTCTGTTATTTCAGCTATGAGTGCCTGATTCTGAATAGCTTCCTCAGCTTGGTCACTCCAATCAAATCCTTGACCTTCTTGAGACACTAGTGCTTAAGAAGGACTAGTGTTGTTTCCCCTGTTGTTAAATCTGGAGGGTTGTGATGGTCCTCCTCCATTACCTTGTTGATTTGATGGTCCTCCCTTGCACTCTCTAGCAAAGTGGCCAGGCTCATTCCACTTATAGCATCTGACTTTGGATTTATCAAATCTAGCCTGATCTCCTCTTTTGGCATCAAAATTGTTCCTTCCAGTCCTTCTGATGAATCTTTTGATCCTCATTGTTAGCATAGCCATCTGCCACTTGATATCCATCTCTTCCAGATCATCAGCATTGATCTGTTCCAAATCATCATTGATCAATGATGATTTGACATGGCTGGCTAGGAAGGCTTCCAGGACTGCATCTCCATTTGGTTTCCTGAGATACACAAGAGGTTTTATTAGAGATATTAACATTATCAATAGCAGTAATATTAAAGGAAGCAGAATTTTCAGAAGAAAGAAGAGCAGTGTTGTGTGAATATCCAATAGGTTTTCTCTTGACCTCCACTTCTGCTTCAAAGATCCTTAAGTCATTGTAAAGATCTTCAATTTCCTTGTCTTCCAGATCATCCCCTTGTCTGAATGAGACAGTGTAAATAGTCCATTCCTCTCCTAGAGATCTGAGGAACTTCCTATTTAGATCATCTTTATCCATCTTCACATCCACGGTAGCAAGTTCTCCAATTAGTTTGTTGAACCTGTCAAAAGTTTGAGTCATGGACTCATTCTTTAATGAAGTGAAGTTTTCATATTGTTGCTTTAGAATGGCTTTCTGGTTCCTCTTAGTGCTATTTGTTCATGAGAATCTCTTCTCAAGAGCAGTCCAAAGAGCTTTAGCATCAGTGCAGCTACTGAATTGATGTTGGTATTCAATAGGAATAGCCAACAATAATGTGCTCACTGCCTTCATCTCAATCTGCCTTCTCTTTCTATCAGCATCAGTTCTGGGAGGAGGTCTTGCAGCACCTTCTGGGATAGCTTCATCAGTACCAGGTCCGTTTTCAACAACTTCCCACATTGCATAGTCCATGAGAAACTCGTTGGGTTTGAGCATGGGGACCTTCGAGACCAAAACAGTTTCCTGGGTATCCATTGTTAATTGATTTTTCCGAAAAGAATAATTCTAGCTCTGATACCACTTGTCAGGATCGATAAACAAGAACAGAAAAACAAAAATTCAAAGCAGTTTGCGGAACTTTGAATTTGAACAATGAATAAAACAGAAAGCTAGTTTATTAATCACCAGTTTAATGATTACAAACCAAAGCCCCAATCTGTTTGAACAGGCTTAAACAGACGTGCAACTCTTCTCAATTGCAAGGATCAAGAACAATCTTGAGGCTTAAACTTTTCTAAACAAAAACTGAATGAATAACTTGTATTCAGCAAGACCTATCAACTATCTATTTAAACAGATTACAAGATAAGATCAAAGGAAAGTAAATCTTCAGCAGTAGTAAGTTAGAAGCAGTATTAACTAATACTGAAATACTAACTAGCAGTGGTAACTTTGTGCTAGCAGTAGTAACTCAGTAGTAACTCCTAACTACTTCTCCTTTGACCTTCAGCAGTGGTAACCAACATATTTAATAGTAGTATTCTTCATTCTGGCTCAACAACATTAACTTACCACTAGCAGTAGTATTCAGCAACAGTATGCATTAATACCCAACAACTTAAGAATATCTCATGTATAGATAACATTTTATGTTTTAGCTGTTGTTGTATCTTTGGTATTTAAAAGTTGGTTGTTGTATATTTGGATCTTTGGCCTTTCATGTCTTTTAGTGGTTTATCAACAGAATTTGGTTGTTGCTGCTATATGTATGGGTTGTCCAAATCTGTTTGTTTAGGCTGGGTGACTGCTTTAGCTGTTGTTTATTTCTTTCTTTGTTTGGTTTTTGGGTATTCACAGAGTTCCAATTTGGTAGCCAGCAAGGTTATAAGTTTGTGCAGCAGGCAGGCTTCTACCTTAAGTTTTAGGTATGGACGAACAATTGGGTTTATATATTATTTGGAGTAGCTTTCTTTTGTCGATCAGCTTCACGTTCACGGCTAATCTGGTAGTGTGTGTATATATATATATATATATATATAGGAAAGTTCAAATGTGAACCACTTTTTGGTTGTGAACGTGAGAACAGCCGAGAGCACGACACGTGGCGGAGACTAGTCAATAAAGGTGGTTTTGAGTGTGGTCCCCCCCCCTTTAATTCAATATCCTCCCATGAATCGCGTCTAGTCATCCGTGGACCTGACGTGGCGCCTAGTTATCCGCTACGTGTCGCGCTCTCGGCTGTCGTCACGTTCACAACCAAAAAGTGGTTCACATTTGAACCCACCCCTATATATATATATATATAGAGAGAGAGAGAGAGGAAAGTTCAAATGTGAACCACTTTTTGGTTGTGAACGTGAGGACAGCCGAGAGCGTGACACGTGGCGGAGACTAGTCAACAAAGACGGCTTTGAGTGTGGTCCCCCCCTTTTAATTCAATGCCCTCCCATGAATCGCGCCTAGTCATCCACCGAGAACCTGACGTGGCGCCTAGTCATCCGCCACGTTTCGCGCTCTCGGTTGTCCTCACGTTCACAACCAAAAAATGGTTCACATTTGAACCCACCCCTATATATATTATCATATATATTTTTAATCAACCCATTGAGTTAGCAAGTTCTCATTACATGCTCAAATATCAACTTGATCTTAACATTTTGGCTTTATTTCTTGGTTTTGGCTTAACATAAACAAGTATAAAAACACTACATTCTTTATTATACTGGTTATCACAGATTATAGAGACATGTTAAATATGATCAAATTACTAAATAGAACGTAGTCTTTGATGCCTTTTTTTTTAAAACAACAGCCAACCGACCTCCAAATCAGCCCACTACAGGTATTTCCAAAAAAACAACTCTTTCTATGTTATCATTCAAAGCTGACTTAGGTACTAGAAAGAAAAAATAAAAGCTGAACATTTGGCAAATACTACATTTAAAACAAAATAAATGGTTTGCTAAACTTAGGCATTGTTTTGTAAAAATAAGGTGACTTATAAGTTAGCTTATAATTCACCTTATAAGTCAGTACATGTTTGGATGGCCATAAGTTAACTTATAAGCTAGCTTTTTGAAAAGCTACTCTCACTAACCTTTTGGTGACTTATGAGACTTTTTATTTTTTATTCCAAATATACCCTTGCTAAGTTTTACACCACTTATTTTCAAACATGTCTTTTCTTGTCCTTTTACAGTCATAAGCTACCTTATTAGCTAGTTTTTGTCAAACGTAACTTATTCATCAGTTATCTTATCAGTCATCAGCTACCTTATCAGTCACCAGCTACCTTATCAGTCATAAACTACCTTATTAGTCATAAGTTAACTTATCAGCTAGTTTGCCAAACATAGCCTTAATAGAAAGTTGTATTTATGGCCTCTAATGGAAAGTTTGCTTTGTTAAAAGAGTAGGGGTTGACAAGATTTGCTTGTTTATTTTGCAGAACTTCAATTATTTCAAAACCCCAATGGGGCAGCCTACCGGTTAAGGTTTGGTGTTGGGGAAAAACCCACCCAAGTTCGAATCCGGGGGTGAGCAACCAGGGGCCACTGAGTGTTAATCCTAGGGGAGCATGTTTTAGCTCTCGGTAAAAATTGCCAAGGATGTAGTCTGGCCAAAGTCCAGGTGAACCTTCCCAAAAAAAAAAACTTCAATTCTTTTAAGCTAATTATGACAATTTTTACACAACATGAGCTTTTTGTCAATTCTATTTAATTGGTGTTCATTTCTATAATTTTGTAGATTCTGGTTCTTTAATTTAATGTCGGTTTTTTTAACATGCAGGACCAATTAAAACCTTCATCTTCAATGATTTGTAAGTTTTTGATATGTTTGATTTTCCAGCTGACATAATAAGAGAGAGAGATGTATAATAAGATGGCAATTTTGTAGCCTAAGGAATTATGAGAACATTGGAAGGAGATAATATATACATACATATATATATATAGTAATTGCATTGATTTAAGTGGGTCATCATATCTCATCTCCCCCAATCAAAGACCAGCTATCCTATCCAAAAGAACACATCAGCACTATCTTGATGTGTGGTTGTCCTTTCTTATGGCTTAGCTTCCATACGTCTTAATGGATTTGGATCTCCCTCCAAGCTTAAGCAATCTGTGGCAATTAAGTATTTGTTTGTTTTCTTTTTATCTTATTCTTAGGTAAGGAGAGACTCAAATTAAAAGAAGAAAGAAACATACTTAAATATACATATAGCAAATCAAAATTCCTTTGTTTCACAGTCAGGTGAGAAATGGCAACCACCATGTCCACCAACTCCACCACCACCACACTGATCGACGGTAAAGCTCCTCTACGACAATCAGTTGCGGCTACATCCTCTCAATGTGTCACCCTTCCGTCTCTTCCACCCCCATCCCTTCATCACCACCAGAACCGTGCTTGGAAGGCCACCGGCTACTGTTAGTTTAATTTACTAATTGTATACATAATATGGCCTAGCTTTTTTAAAATAGATATATACAGTTTACATTTACAGTCCTTGTGTATATCTCTATCAGGTCGAAAGCTAGCCCGGAATGTTGCTGCCATGGCCACAGGAGAGGCATCCCTGAGGTTGCCTCAACTGACTTACCAGAACTCATTAAGCCAATTCAAGAGGCGGTATATACATCCTTTCCTTTCCTATCCTTTCCTTTCCTCTCCTCAAGTAGACCACTTCTTCTAGCTTTTTCTATCTATATGTATATGTATATAATTTAAGAGGGAGGTTCAAATGAGAAGTGATAAAAAAACTATGAAGTAGAGAAGTGATCATAGCCTTCTATTTATTTGATCAATGGTTATTAATTAATTGGTTCAGCAGATTATTAAAGGAGTACCGTAAGTTTTGTGGAATACGGAAGGGTATTTTGGTAATTATTCGAATAATTCATATATGAATCATTCCAATTATTCATATATGAATCATCGTAGTGTGAAGATTCATATATGAACATATTGGTAATTATTCGAATAATTCATATATGAATCATTCCAATTATTCATATATGAATCATCGTAGTGTGAAGATTCTTATCTGAATGTTCATATATGAATCTTCACACTACAATGATTCATATATGAATAATTGGAATGATTCATATATGAATTAGTCGAATAATTACCAAAATACCCTTCCGTATTCCACAAAATAGAAGGCTATGATCACTTCTCTACTTCTCATTTATTTAGCACTTCTCATTTGAACCTAATACTATAATTTAATTAGCAAGTAACAAAATATTCATGTATGTATGTATGTATGTAGTGGGACAAAGTGGAAGATAAGTATGCTGTGAGTTCTCTTGCAGTAGCAGGTGTTGTTGCACTTTGGGGTTCCACAGGAATGATTTCGGTCAGCAAAACCAACCTCTTAATTATAACATTTATAACTGTCTTGATTGCATTTGATGATCTTAATTTATGTTTCTTGGATCAGGCGATCGACAGGCTTCCATTAATTCCAGGTGTTCTTGAGCTGGTTGGAATCGGTTACACAGGCGTAAGCATAATAACTGTTTTTATTTTGATTTCTTACGTGAATGCTCGCTTATCATCTGCCTACTACTATACTCTTTTCTTCTCTTACAGTGGTTTGCATACAAGAACCTGGTTTTCAAACCTGATAGGTAGGTAGTCAGTCTACTTCACCTTTGATCAATAATATTGCCCAAAAACAAGATTAACACCCATTGATTAATGTTGGGTTTCAGGGAAGCTTTGATAGAAAAAATTAAATGCACATACAAAGAAATTATTGGGAGCAGCTGATCGATCAGGATTCGGAGTTTGAGCAGCCAGCCGATGGATATCTACATTTTATTTTTGTATATCGATAATAAACTTCTAACCGGAGAAACCGTGTGCACATGTAATTTGAAATTTCCTTCTTAATTTGGTGCACCAATTCTTCATATTTCATATAGTAAATTGAATTTTCCTTGTCTTTTCAAGTAGCAATTAGAAGCATGTATCTCTTAACTTCAGTTCTTCCTAACATAGGCTATTAATTAAATAAATGTGTATACAGTTTGCAAAAGCAAATAAAGAGACTAACCATAATAAGCTTTTCAGGATCATATATACACTAATCATAAATTTAATCATAATTTATTTCTTCCTTGAATAATCATAAATTTTCCAACAGTCAACAATATCACAAGTGATTACTACAACTTCAAGCTAGAAATGCACAAAAAGCCCAAGGATCCAATCCAGAATGAGGATGTGCTCGTAGTTGTACCACTACAGCGGTTAGCGGTCATGGACCAAGTGAATACATACATATATATATATAGGGGTGGGTTCAAATGTAAACCACTTTTTGGTTGTGAACGTGCGGACAACCGATAGCGCGACACGTGGCGGATGACTAGGCGCCACGTCAGATCCACGGCGGATGACTAGGAGCAATTCATGGGAGGGCATTGAATTAAAGAGGGGGACCACACTCAAAGTCGCCACGTGGCGCGCTCTCGGTTGTCCTCACGTTCACAACCAAAAAGTGGTTCACATTTGAACTTTCCTCTATATATATATATAGAGAGAGAGAGAGAGAGAAGAAAGTTCAAATATGAACAACTTTTTCATTGTGAACGTGAGAACTGCCGAAAGTGCGCTACGTGGCAATTTGTAAAACATGCGACTAAGCTTTATGCAGTATGCAAAAAGCTTAGTCGCACTCTGACGCGCGCGGGTTAGCTTTATTCAAGCTTTATTCCGTTTGCATAATAGCTTTATGCAGTATGAATAAAGTTTGAATGAAGCTAACCCGCGGGATTTATGCAGACTGAATAAAGCTAAGCCGCGAAAGTCAGATTGCCACGTGGCGCGCTCTTGGTTGTCCTCACGTTCACAATGAAAAAGTGGTTCGCATTTGAACCCACCCCGATATATATATATATATATATATATATATATATATAGAGAGAGAGAGAGAGAGAGAGGAAAGTTCAAATGTGAACCACTTTTTGGTTGTGAACGTGAGGACAGCCGAGAACGCGACACGTGGCGGAGACTAGTCAACAAAGGCGGCTTTGAGTGTGGTCCCCCCCTTTAATTCAATGCCCTCCCATGAATCGCGCCTAATCATCCCCCGTGGATCTGACGTGGCTCCTAGTCATCCGTCACGTGTCGTGCTCTCGGCTGTCCTCACGTTCACAACCAAAAAGTGGTTCACATTTGAACCCACCCCTATATATATATATATATATAGAGGGACTTTAATTTGTGAACCAATATTTTGGTGTGAACTTGTGAACCATATCTTAACCATACAAATTCAAAATCAATGGTCAAGATTAATCATGGAAAATTCCTAAAATCATGGGTGGTTAATAAAGATAAATCATGGAATTAATCTTAACCATCAAAAAATGATTTGGATGGCTAGGATTAAGTTCACAAGTTCACACCAAAATATTGGTTCACAAATGAAAATCCCTCTATATATATATATATATATATATATATATATATATATATATATACATACACACACACGACTGTAATAAAATGAAAATTAGGAACAACCTATATTTTTATGGAGAACCCACCTTTAACGCTAATTACCACAAGGCCTTATCTAACAAGACCTTAGACTACTCTTATATGTCTGATTAGCTTCCAAAGCAGTACAAGTACATAGAATGAAATCTAAAGAAAAGGATTACATAAAAGTCAACAAGGATTTTACCTTGAGTTCTCAATAGAGGAGATGTGAGACTCCTACTCCATGTGCTTCAAACTAGTAGCTATATCTTCAATTTGATTCATGGAAGGCTCTCTAAAGGTTGATTCACTAAACAAGGAACACAATTGATTTCTCACCCCAATACGAAGAGATTAGAACCTAACCAATCACTTGGAACTGAGGAAGGAGGTACGAAATCAACCAAGGACAAGGAAGAACAGAAAATCCCCAAAAAGAGACGAGGAGGGATTGGGGAAATCGTGAGGATAAATATGTAGAATTGAGAAAGAGATGAAAATGTTTTCCCTATAAATAGACAAATATGTAGAATATGCTTCATGTCATGGCCTCAGCACGATTGTGTATGGGTGAGGAACTATAACTTTTTTCTATTATTCTTGGTACTTACTCTTCCTCTCAATATTTGGCAAGGTTTTGGTTGCAAATTAGTAGGCAGTTGTTAGTTGTCAAGATGTCTTAGGTCTAAATGTGTCTTATAGATGATATTAGAGATTTTCCTTGCAGCTAAAACGTACTCTTCGGGCAATTTGTTGTTTGTTGCTTGCTTTGAAAGATAATGTTACTTGAACTTCATTATTCTTATAGTAGCTCAGGCCAGGGATAATGCATTTGCATGAAGGAATAGAATCGCTCTGCTTTTTGGTAGCTGAATTACATAGAGCTCATATGAATGGGAGTTCATTACCTAAACGTTTTACGTTTGGCTGCTGATACAAATAAGAATTGAACTTCCCCTTTTCCGGATTCTTCAAACTTTTAAAGGTGAAACAAATCATGCAACAATCTTTATGTTGATGAATATGTCTCTCTAATACCATTTTTCAAATGACATTTGGTTTATAGATTTCTGCCAAGATTTTCATTGAATCAAAAATTAGCATTGATCATCAAAAAGCCTCTCCTTTTTTGATGTATGCCTAAAAATCATCGTGCTTCATTAAAGTGGCCGACAAATCATTGATTTGTAATCCAACCAACTTATTAGTGAATTTCTCTAAATACGGTTGTATACGTTTCTGGAGACTACAATGGACACTATAGTATTGCTGCCTAGTTTCTTGAAGTTGGTCAAAGAAGCCAAAGGTCACTCAAACTTACCAAGCAATCTTGCTCTTACCTCTTTGGCTTTGGTACCTTCACTAACCAGCCTTAATGATTGTTATTCTTCATACTCATTCCTACTTTTTCTTATGGAGTTTGTATCTTTATGAAAGCACCAAATGATAACAACTGTTTCGAGATGGTCAATCTCCAAGAAAGCCAAAGCTCAAGAGAAACAAAAGTCTGCTTAAATTTCCAAAAATATGAAAGAAGAAAAAGAGGGAGCAGAAATTACTACTTGGTTCAAAGACATGATATACTATTGATAGAAACATAAAAGGACAAAAAGCACAGCCCGAAGAAGCTTTGCTTTTGAACTCATGTATACTCTCATCTTGTTATGTTTGTAAAACCAAGTTGCAACACTTTTAGATGCATATTTAGCAAGTTGGAACCATAAAACTTGATATATTAAAAAGACGACTAGAGTCACAATGGTAATATAATTTCTTGTTCCATAAGCAAAACACGAGAATTACAGAAAAGAAAAAAAAAAAAATATGCAAAAAGACAGACGAAAGCTTAGACCTGAGCTGTGCCTTCGGTGAACTTAGGGTCCTCACACCTGTAACTTCCATCAGGTCCTATTCCAAAGCCTCTTGGATCGGCAAACACATTCTCCAGCAGCTGGCTTCTAGATGGAGCAGGGCTTTCATCTGCAAACTCTACAGCATCCTCAACCACCTCGTCTATCTTCTTCTCTATGGCCTTCAACTCTGCTTCATTCGCCAATTTGCTATCGATCAAGTATTTCTTCAATGCGGTTATGGGGTCTCTAGCTGCATATTTTGCCTTCTCAGCTGTCATGGTCAAAAATCATGTTAGACTTCATTTCAAGATTACTACTTCATTTCCCAATCTAGTGCTTAATGACAGGGACGAACCCAGAGAAAATTTCAAGCTGTGGCAACATTTGACTATAAAAACACACATATATATATATAGAAAAAAATGTGAATCACTTTTTCATTGTGAACATGAGGACGAATCTCAGCCACTCATCCGGTCAATAAAGACGGCGTTGACCGGTCCCCCACTTTAATAATCTCTACCCTCCCATGAATCGCGTCAATCCTCCGTGATCGCGTCCACCTTAACCGAAGATGTGTGGTTGAGATTCGTCCTCACGTTCACAACCAAAATTGAGTTCACATTTGAACCTGAGGAAAGTTCAATTGTGAAGTTTAAATGTGAACTCAATTTTGGGAAAGTTCAATTGTGAAGTTTAAATGTGAACTCAATTTTGGTTGTGAACATGAGGACAAATCTTAACCACTCTTCCGGTCAATAAAGGCGGCTTTGATTGGTCCTCGCTTATTAAATGAGAGTTCTCGTGTTTGAATCTTGTTATTACCATTTTTAAAAACACAATAAATATGATATTAAGAACTAAAAACTAGAAAAATGAGGCTAACAAGATTTGGACCTAAGGCCTCACCTTTGAAAAGCAAGGAACTAACCATCCCAACAAAAGGAAGCTTGTGACTTTATTACAATTTCAAAATATATATGGTGGCACACAACAAACTAATGCGGTGGAACGACACGGTGGCACGTGCCACCGTTGGCCCTTACTTAGGTCCGTCCATGCTTAACGAACATGACCAATATAATAAACCTTGTGAACACCAAACAAATATGTGCTCAGTATATTAAAGAGCAAAGTTCATGTGTGCAAGCAAACAATTTATGACTAAATGAAACATTCTTTAAACAGGAAAATAGAAGTAACAGCATGAGATAAAAAATTAATTAAGAGATAGATAACCTGGATCACGAAGCTCATCGGGATCAGCCAAAGAGTGTCCTCTAAATCTGTATGTCTCACATTCAACCAATGTTGGGCCTTCCCCTCTTCTAGCCCTCCCAATAGCCTCCTTTGCTACCTCCCTCACCTTCAACACATCCATACCATCCACATGGACTCCAGGCATTCCAAAAGCCGGACCCTTCTTCCAGATTTCCGGATCCGAAGTGGAACGCAGATGGGACATTCCAATTGCCCACAGATTGTTCTCCACCACAAATATGATAGGCAATTTCCATAGAGCTGCCATGTTCAAGCACTCAAAGAACTGCCCATTGTTGCAAGTTCCATCTCCAAAGAATGCCAGGGTGACGTGATCGCAATCGGCTTCCTTCAAAACCTCCCTCCTGTACTTACTAGCGAACGCTGCACCAGTGGCAACCGGGATGCCTTCTCCTATAAAGGCAAATCCACCAAGAACGTTGTGTTCGGCAGAGAACATGTGCATAGAACCACCCTGGCCACGGCAACAGCCGGTTTTCTTTCCAAAGAGCTCGCTCATGACGGCACGGGCAGGCACCCCTTTGCTGAGGGCGTGAACGTGATCGCGGTAGGTGCTCACAACACTATCCTCCTTCTTCAAGAGCTTGATGAATCCTGAGGAGACAGCTTCTTGGCCATTGTATAAATGAACAAAGCCAAACATCTTGCCCCTGTAATACATCTGTGCACACATATCCTCAAAAGCTCTGCCCAAGATCATGTCCTCATATACTTGTAAACCTTCTTCTTTGGTCAGCAGCTGTATGTATAATAAACAGATAGTAAGGGGCTGTTTGTTTTTAAAAAATACCTCTTAAGGCTGTGTTTGGCAAAAATAAGCTAGCTTATAAGCTAGTCCATCCAAACATGTACCAGAATCTAGCTTATAAGCTAGCTTTTCGAAACGCTACTTTGAGTAGCTTATGAGGAGCTTAATGTAGCTTTTTCCAATTATACCCTTATTAACATTAATTATTAAATTCAAATATACCCTTTTTGGTCATTTTACATACTCATAAGCTAGTTTTTGCTAAACATAATTTGTTCATAAGCTAGCTTATCAGATACTAGCAACTTATCAATGAACAACTAAGTTACCAGCTTTTCAGCTAGTTTGCCAAACATAGCCTAAATCTGAAAATGAAGAGGTTTGCAGACTCAAAAGACCGTTTGTTTTACTTTTCTCTTTGTTTTTAGATGTGAAATTAGATTTTCAGACCACTTAAAAAATAAACAAACACCACCTAAATGAATTTTATATTAAAGTAATCTGATATGATCAACTTTTTAGGGCAGATTGGTTTCAACACCCCTAATAACAAGTAAGTAATTGGGTGGACAAAACCCTAAACACAACAATCTGTTACTTATCATTAGCATTTAGAATAGAGAGTTAGACAGTAATTTCATATCATTAACGTTTTAGGCCAGATTTGAATATCCCTATAAAAAGTAAGCAATTGGGGGTGGAGAAAACCCTAAATTACACAACAACAATCTGTTACTCATAATTAGCATTTAAAAAGGCAACAAGATTTTAAAGAGAGACAGAAGTTACCAGATTGGCGGTGGATTTGAGCTTCTTTTCCTTGAAAACATCGGAGACAGCAACGATAGGAGAAGCAGATCGAGGTTGAGAAGCTGAAATGGATTGGGTCAGACGGAATGGCCGAGTTGATCCAAGGAATCGAGAGGAAGTGAAGTGATCGGAGGAGAGTAGAGAGTTTTCTGAAGATCTGGTAGTGGTGTGGAGAGGGAGAGGCTGGAGAATCTTGGCTGCCATTGTTAGCTGAATAGCAGCAGCAGCAATATTATCTGTTGAGAGAGGGTTTGTTTGGGAGAATTTGAGGGAAGAAGGAGAGAATAAAAGGAAGAGAGGGGCGGAGAGAACGAGAAAAGAGGGATGTGGAAATAACCGTCTGGCTTTTTGGCTTGATTTATTTTTGTTGACAAAAGCTGTCCACCCAACTCTCAACTGTAAACACTATGAAAATATCAAATTAACTTCTACTTAACCTTTTGGCTTAGACGTGTTTTTTACATTCTTGCCCTTGGTAAAAAATACACACGCTAATTAAAAAAAAAAAAAAAAAAAAAAAAAAAAGAGCAGATCACTTTTTGTTTCATCTGGGTCGAACTCCTCTCTCCCTATATCCCAGAAAACAACTCCTGGTTCGCCGGTTTGATGTTTCTCCGGCGATCTCCTCGTTCTCCGACGGTCTACTAGCTTCATTTTCCGGGCGGCCAAACTCATTTCTGGCGATATCCTAGTTCTCCCTTGTGAAGCCCCACCATTTTTCTTCTTTCTTTAATCAAACAGATCAAATGGGTCTTAATTTTTATTCTTTTTTCATATGTTTGAATATATAAGGGGGGATTGCTATTCGGACCCCCCTCACTCACACAATAATACTGGGACCCACCACTAAGTCCCACAGAGGCACACACACCACCAACTTTCATCCCCTTATTAGGGGGTGGGGATAGAATTCTCCATATAAGGGTGGGGTTTTTTATATGGATTTTCATTTTTCTATTGTTACTGTTTTTGTCAATGTTCACAGAAAGTGAGATATTAGGCTACCCACACCCAACTCAATAAACTCTTTCAACCCACTTACTTTTTAATGTCACAACAGTTTTTTCTCAATCCTCTCTTTATCCTCCCATAACCCTCTATAACACACACCCAACCCTCCCAATCCTCTCACTTTTTAATTTATTTTATTTATTTTATATAAATAAATAATATAATTAAATAAAACTTGTAATTAATTAATAATAAGATTCATAATTAATTAACTAAAAATAAAAATTAAACATTACATAATTAAATAAAATAAACTAAAACATTAAATAAACTAAAAATTACAGGCCATATTTGGCTTTGATCTCGGCTTTTCGGTTCATAGTATCCTTGAGTCGTTTACCCCGGAGATGGCCATGCGGGGCGGTGTAAAACTTAATGTCTTCCTCCATTTGGGTCGTTGGTGAAAGTTCTCCCTCATCGGAAGGGAAGATCTCTTCCTCATGGTCCGGGCCATCATCATCTTGTATGGGTCCGTAATTGGGTACATATTGTGGTTGATAAAGAGTACCCCAATCGGTTGGAGGAAATTGTGGATTCATAAGCGGATTAGGAAACGGTTGATAAGGAAACGGTTGAGGAGCTTGTGAAGAGCTCCCGGGTTGAGAAGCTTGTGAAGAGCTCCCGGGTTGAGGATGAGTAATTGTGAGACTAAAACCTTTGGGCGAAATTTGGACCTCGTAATCGGGAGAATATTGTGGAGGGAACCCGGTATGCGTAACGTCGACTTTGAAAGAGGGCTTCGAAGGGGTCTCGGGTTCCGCCCGACGTTTACATTTCGCGCGCCGTGATGAAGATCCGAGGTTTCGATCGTTTGGATTCATGATGTTTGAAGAGTGGGAGGTTTGAAGAATTTGAGGTTTAAAGAGTTGAAGAATTGAAGGTTTATAGTTGGTGTGAAAAAATAAGTTGGGTATATGGGTATTTATATAGGAGTAAAAAATGAAAAAAAAAAAGTAAAAAAAAAATGACCGTTGAAGAGAGCCGTTTGGCAACGGCTCTTCGGAACTGCCAACCCCCATACCCGCCGGGTTCTATAGTCGCCGCACCCAACCCACATTAACCCGTCGGGTCCGGCGGGCTTAGCCGCCCATACCCGCTACAACCGGTGCGTGTAGCCTTAGTAAGAAATTGATTTTTTTAATTCAAAAACTTAAAAAAGATGAAAGGGTAAAATTGTCATTTATATTATTCAGACTATTTATTCAGCATAAGAACCGAACAACAATTTATCTGTTACTATATAAACTGTTGATCCAGCTCTCCTAAGACCTGATGAAATGATAATGATCCTGTTACTTTACTTAGTGAATAGGTTTTTACTTCTGTTATAGCTTGAGGAATTATCACTGAGATTGTTCAGTGTTATTCAGTGTTACTTATGCTGTAACTTATTTTTATAATGATAAGGATCAGGATCAGGAGACGAACGAGCCTGTTCTGCAGTCTACTGATCCTGACCACCGAAGTGAAGACCTCCTGAAGACATTAAAGTCATACTCAAAGAACCATCAGCAAAGTCAAAGAATTAGCTGATGACAGGACCAGCATGCTCGTGATCTGAAGACGGAACTCAGTGATAGCAGGCTGCTCAAATTCGTATGACATCCTGAAGACGCGTCAGGATACAGTGACCTCTGATCAACCTCAGTATCAGAGCTTTCCTCACTGATTAGTATCCTGATCCTGAAGGATTAGTGTAATGTCTTAATCTAATGCACAAAAAGATTATCCGCCTTTACTGACACAAAAGTACATAAGGACAGTCTCTTTCCTGTTCCCTCCGTACTTATCAGACCTCAAGGCAACTGTTTACTCACATCCTCTTTTGCACACATGCAAAGGGTATTTGTTTATAGTAAATAGTACATAGGACCACTTAGAATGTGACACGTACACAAAAGTGAGTCTGCGTGCATTTAATGCATTGGGTATAAATAGGACGTGAAGAGATGTTTTCCACACTTCTTCTTCATCCTAAAAATACCCTAATCCTTTATTTCTTATTTCCTCTAGTTTCTATCTTTCTTATCTTCTCACTCTAGTGCATAGTGAAAGAACTTAGATTGTTTAGTTTAGACTTGTAGTCTTTTCTATTTCTGCAACAATCTGTAAATTCATATTGTTAATATAACAAAGAATTTAAAAGTGAAATTTGTGTGATTATATTCAACCCCCCCCCCCCCTTCTATAATCCCATACACTATCCTTACTTGAAGGTCACCTCATTGGGACCAACAAGTGGTATCAGAGCAGATACAAGCTCTCATTTTCTTCTCTATGAAAAATCTTGTGATCCTCTCTTTCTCAATCCATGGCTCTTCAAGCTAAGGATAACTACTTTGATACCGGTTCTGTTGGAAAACCTCCAAGGTTCAACAAAGACAACTTTGCTCTTTGGAAAACCAGGATGGAACTTTTCTTATCTGGTTCTGATCCCCAGATTCCATACTTTTTGGAAAATGGACCACATGTGCCTACACAACCTGTCCATGCTGTGCCTCCTGCTGGTGACCAACCAGCAATACCCGCAAGGGAACTGGTTAAACCAGTGACGGACTGGAATGATGAGGACAGACGCCTTGTCAACATTGACACTAAGGCTAGGTCTCTCATTGCCATGTCACTCCCTAATGACGTCTTCCACTCTGTCTGTCACCTTCGCTCTGCTAAAGAGATTTGGGACACCCTCTGTGTTCAATACGAAGGTACTGTTGTTCTCATGGTTCGCCAGTACGAAAGCTTTATTCATCAGAAGGATGAAACTCTCTCCCAGCTATATCAGAGATTCAATTGTCTCCTGATCGACCTGAAGACTATTGGTACTATCTATCCTAACTTTGAGGTGGTTACCAAGTTCAAGGAAGCTCTTCCTGAACATTGGGAAATTTACACCTCCTGCTTAACTATGTCCAAAGACATAAAGACACTCACTTTAAGTGAGTTGTACGGTATTCTTCTAAACCGTGAACAACAGAAGAAACTGAAAAAGAATCTCATAAGAGATACTAAAGATTCCAAAAGCACCTCTGTTGCACTGGTCTCTGATTCAGTTCCTCCTGTCGCCACTCCTTCTTCTGTAACTATTACTGAATTAGAATCCTCTGACTCTGACATGTCAGAAGATCCTGAATTCAATGAATCTCTTGCTCTACTAACTCGATCTTTCAAAAAGTTTGCCAAAAAGGGAAACTTCCATAAAAAGAAACCTTTTACTTTAACTAACAAGCCAAAAACAGAACCTGTTGATAAGGCTACTGCTATCTACTACAACTGTCAGGGCAAAGGACATTTTGCTAATGATTGCAGGTACAGGAAAAGTCAGTTTGCTCCATCCTCTGCCAAATCTTCCTCGAAAAACCCCAAATACCAGCACCTGAAAGAAAAGTACAAAAAGATGAAATTTCAGCGCAAAGGTAAAGGTCTTATCGCAGAGGACTGCGATTGGGATGATGTCTCCTCTGATGAGGAAGATACTCAAGTGGCACTGATGGCCATTATTGAGGAACCTACCTTAGCTCTAATGGCTAAGATAGAAGAGGTCCCTGAAGAGGTTCCTACTCAAGCTCCTGAAGCTTCTACCTCTGCGACTGAATCTACCAGTCAGGTACCTGTTTCTGTTGTCCCTCTTGAAAGTTTAACTCAACTAGACCTTGTAACCCTTGATCTTTATAAATCCCTGAATGGTAAAACCTCTGCTGAGAAAATGAATATTGATCTTCGTGATCAACTCAGAGAGTGTCAGGAAAAGATAAAACAACTTACCATTCTGGAAGAAAGTTATAAGGATCAGGTCACTGTTAATCAAACTCTCTGCATCGAAAGAGAAAAGGCTCTTGCTGCTAAAGAAAGAGCCTTGGCCGAACTTAACGCTGAAAAAGTCACCATCAAAGGATGGAGTGACGCCTCTGAAAAGGTTGATGAAATATTAGCCTCAGGTAGAAATGTCAAAAACAAAAAGGGTCTTGGATTCACTAGTGGATGTCCCAGACCTGATCGTTCCATGCTCAAATTTGGAATGTTTGTGTCTTCTATCCCTGATCCTAATGCTCCTGAAAACATCCCTTCTTCTTCCAACACACACACTGAAGGTGCTCTTAAGAGCAAAAAGAAAACAGCCAAGGAAAAATCCAAAACTGTAACACCTTCAAAGACCAAGAATCCTAAACCTAAGAACAAAGTTCTAGGTGGTGGTCCTTCATTTTCAGGAACAAAATCTTTTTCTCAAAATCCTGCTCCTAAACTGAAGATTGACCTGAAGCAAAAGATTAAGGAGAAGAAACCTATTCCTCCTCTGTCCAATGCTAAAGGCATACTTGGTACTGGTCCTGTTCATCTGAAGTTCAAAGACTTCCTGGACCCCACTAAACACTTTCAATATCGCAAATGTTATCACTGTGGATTTAACGACCATATTGCGAGTAAGTGTCCTGATGCTACCAAAGCTGAAAAATCAGCTAAGGTAAAGAAATCTCCTAAGACTGATAAATCAGTCAAAGGGAAGAAGGTTGTCAAGACTGTTCCTTCAGTCAAGACTCCAGCCTCAAGAACTGATAACTCAGTTAAGGCTGTCACTAACTCCACCAGTCCTACTGATAATTCTGGATCCATAGTTCTATGGGTACCAAGAAAAACTTAAACTCTAAATTTTACAGGACAAGGGCATCTGGTACCTGGACAATGGATGCTCTAGACATATGACTGGTTCTAAATCTGTCCTCTCTAACTACCGTGAAGAAAGAGGTCCTGCTGTGACCTTTGGTGGAAACGGTAAAGGCCAAACCCGAGGGTATGGCACCCTGACCAACGGAGTAACTACGTTCAAAAGAGTTGCTTATGTTGAAGGCCTGATGCATAATCTTCTTAGCATCAGTCAACTATGTGATAAGAATCACAAAGTCTCATTCTCGAAGAAAAAGTGCAAAGTCAAGAACAGACGCAAGGAAGTTATTCTCACTGGTGTTAGACAAGCTGATATCTACATCATCAACATGAATACTTCCACTAATAACTTCTGTTTCGTATCACGTGCCTCTACTGATACAAATTGGCTCTGGCACAAGCGTCTCTCTCATCTCAACTTCAAGACGCTGAATCAACTCTGCATCAACAATCTTGTTGTTGGTCTTCCTGACTTTCGCTATACAAAGGTATCTCTGTGTTCAGCATGTGAGAAAGGAAAACAGACCAGGGCTAGCTTTAAGTCCAAGCAGATTTCCTCCATCAGCTCTCCTCTACAACTTCTTCACATGGATCTCTTTGGACCTGTTAATGTCCAATCCATTGCTGGAAAGAAATATACTCTGGTAATCGTTGATGAATATTCCAGATACACTTGGGTATTCTTTCTTCGATCCAAGAGTGACGCTCCTGAAAAAATCATTCTGTTTGTCAGGAAGATGGAAAGGCTCAACAACCTTACTGTTCGATCAATCAGAAGTGACCATGGAACTGAGTTCAAAAACAGTACCCTGGAAACTTTCTTCGATCAGAAAGGTATCTCTCAGAACTTCTCATCTGTAAGAACTCCTCAGCAAAACGGTGTTGCTGAAACACGAAACAGAACCCTGATTGAAGCTGCACGATCTATGTTGAGTGAAGCCAACCTTGCCACTCAATTCTGGGCTGAAGCCGTTAACACAGCTTGTTATACTCAGAACAGATCCCTAATAGTAAAGCGCTTCAAAAGAACCCCTTACGAACTCTTTCGTAACAGGAAACCTTCAATCGAACATCTCCATATCTTTGGTTGTGTCTGCTACATCCTGAACAACAAAGATAACCTTGGGAAGTTCGATTCCAAGTCTGATGATGGAATCTTCCTTGGATACTCCTCTATTTCCAAAACTTACCGTGTGTTCAACAAACGAAGACAAGCCATAGAGAAAACAATTCATGTCAAGTTTGATGAATCGGGTCCTACCTTTCCTCACCCTCATGATAATTCTGAAATAAATCAGTGGGCTGACTCTTTCTTTCAAGTCCCTGATTTTCCTATTGCTGATCCATCTCCTCAAGACCTTCCTGATGGTTTTAAAGAAAATCCTCCTACTCCACCCACTCAAATATCCATACCTCCTATAATAAATGCCACCCCTATCACCCAAGTCACACCACCTGATCCTGATCAACCCACTAACAGTGAAGATTTTTCTCAAACCACTGTTAGTGAACCTGCTCCCACTAATCTTCTCCCTGATCCATCAGTGAATGAATCCTCTACTTCAGGACAGGTGTATCAACCACCTGCTCTTCGATGGACCAAAGATCATCCAATTGATCAAGTCCTCGAAAATCCTTCCTCTGGTGTTAAAACTCGACGCCAATCTGGTAACATCTGTCTTTATGTAAATTTCATCTCTGAAAATGAACCTAAAGAAATAGATGATGCCTTGCGTGATCCTGCCTGGGTCTCAGCCATGCAGGAAGAGCTAGCAGAATTCATCAGAAACAATGTCTGGCTTCTCGTCCCTAGGCCTCGAAAACGTACAATCATAGGATCCACGTGGATCTTCAGGAATAAGCTTGATGAGATTGGTACGATTATTCGAAACAAGGCTCGCCTTGTGGCTCAGGGATACAGGCAGGAAGAGGGCATTGATTACGATGAAACTTTTGCTCCTGTTGCTAGGCTCGAAGCAATTCGACTTTTCCTGGCCTTTGCAGCACATATGAACTTCAAGGTTTTTCAGATGGACATCAAAAATGCCTTTCTGAATGGAAAACTTAATGAAGAAGTCTATGTGGCTCAGCCTCCTGGCTTTGTAGATCCTAAGTTCCCTGATCACGTCTACAAGTTAAACAAGGCTCTCTATGGGTTAAAACAGGCTCCTCGTGCCTGGTATGATACCCTGTCAACCTTTTTTCTCTCTAAAGGTTTTGTTCGTGGTAAGATCGATAGCACATTATTTCTTAAGAAATATCCTAAGCATATCCTTCTTGTCCAGATATATGTCGATGACATTATCTTTGGATCAACCAATCCCAAACTCTGCGAAAAGTTTGAGTTGCTCATGAAATCTGAATATAAAATGTCTATGATGGGTGAACTAACATTCTTTTTAGGACTTCAAATCAAGCAATCTGAAAAGGGAATCTTTATCAATCAAGGTAAATATGTACATGAGATGCTAAAGAAATTTGATCTCACATCATGTACACCGATGAAGACTCCAATGGCTCCTCCTCTATCACTTGATAAGGATTCCAAAGGGAAACCTGTTGATGTGACTCTCTATAGAGGAATGATTGGCTCATTGCTGTATCTTACAGCGAGTCGTCCTGATATCATGTATTCTACATGTTTATGTGCTCGTTATCAGACTGAACCCAAAGAATCCCATCTGACCGCTGTAAAGCGGATTTTCAGATATCTGAAGGGAACTCCTAATCTGGGTCTTTGGTACTCCAAGGACTCAGGGTTCGATCTAACAGCTTATTCTGATAGTGACTTTGCAGGATGTAAGATCGACAGGAAAAGAACCACTGGTGGGTGTCACCTACTTGGTGGAAAGTAGGTGAGTTGGACTAGCAAGAAATAGAACTCTGTGTCCACATCAACTGCTGAAGCTGAATATGTTGCAGCAGGAATCTGTTGTGCTCAAGTCCTGTGGCTGAGAAATCAACTTCAGGACTATGACATGCAACTCTCTAAAATTCTTATATACTGTGACAACACTTCAGCGACAGCCATCGCTAACAATCCTGTCTTACACTCCAAGACAAAGCACATTGAAGTGAGATATCACTTCATCAGGGATCATGTGATGAATGGTGATATTGAACTCCATTTTGTCCCTACTGAATATCAGCTTGCTGACCTCTTTACCAAACCACTGGATGTAACACGTTTTAATATGCTCATCAGTGAACTTGGGATGTTAAATCCTGACGAATGAAGTTTTTCAGGACAAAAAGTTGTTAAGTCCTATAGAATAACTTTTCTCGGGACTCTTTTCTTAACAACTCCTGAATAACACATCTATCAGGAGATAACTCTATTCAGTACTTACAAAATCTTTGTTCAAAATCCGAATATTGATGATTCTCAGGTAAGTATTTCTGTCCCTGAAACCTTATCGCATTAAATGTGATAAGAGGATTTTCCCAAAACAGTACTTATCTGATAAGTACTCTAATTCCAAGAAAACTCTTCTTTCATAAAAATGGAATTATCCCCTGAAAAGGTGGTTTTTAGCTTTTTGAATAAAACAAACTTTTCATCTGCACTGACACGTAATGGGACGTTTCCTGTTCCCCACGACGTGTGTCAGGCGCGTGAACGCGCGTAGAACTTCTTTTTTCATCATTACGTTTGAAATTAGCCGCTCTTTTCTCTCTCATCCATTTTCTCTCTCCAACCACGAGGTATAAAAACCTCACTCGTACTCCATTTTGCTCTTTACGCTTACAAATTCTCCAAACGCTCTAAAGCAAGAAAAAGCAATCCAGTCTTCTTTTCACCAAGAACACCAAGAACACACACTCACTACTTCTTTCACAGAATCATCGTAAGTGTCTACACTCTTTGTTCTTTCCACAAACTAAGTTGACATTCTTCATCTAAAACAACTTATTTTGATAAACGTTTTTCCAAAAACCCTAAGATCACTTCGTTTGATCTTAGTTTTCCCAAAATCTTCTTAGATTTTTGTTAAAATAGTTTATGTGATTCTTCTTATTTCTTTTAAGAACAGTCATAAACTCCTATTTTGATATATCTTCATCAAAATAGAAGTTCTCTTTAATACCAAAACACATTCCTTTTGTGAATTTTGGTATCTAATCTATTCCAAGTATAAAGGATTTCACCATTTTTTATGAACTTTTACTATGTTCATTAAAAAATGAAGAAAGATGCATATTTTGGATTCTTAATCATCCACATATGTTACTATTTGTTTTTAACAGGATGGCTGCTACTACATCCACCTCACTCGACGCCCAGCTCTCCTCTGAGGCCACCACTTTGCTTACTGCCACTGGAAGCCTTCCGATCGTCATTCCTCAACATGACATCCAATTCAAAGGCAACAATCTCATTGGCCTGTTCGACATACCGGCGAGCAAAGAGTACCTGAAGCCTGCCAGGGACTTTCTTCTCAACAGTCCCCTGAAAACGGCCTTCACCATCAATCCCAGGCCAAACAAACCCCTGCTTCTCCAACTTTGGTCAACTGCCACGATGG
The DNA here is from genome assembly GCA_030169165.1 of Centaurea solstitialis. NCBI lineage: Eukaryota > Viridiplantae > Streptophyta > Magnoliopsida > Asterales > Asteraceae > Centaurea > Centaurea solstitialis. The sequence continues at coordinate 46,193,840 of CM058047.1, forward strand.
CCCAGGAGAGGAACTCCAAGGGCAAAATGCATGAGGTGATAAAATTCCAGATAAAGGAAGACATCATCTCCTTTGGAATTGGGACTCTTCGAAACGTCCTCCAGATCTCCAAGAAGAAGAGATATCCTCCTCCCCCATCCGCTGAAGAAGTCATCACCCTGCTCGATGACATTGGCTACCGATGGCCAGAGAAGGAAGGCGTCCCTCTGACCAAGACTACTGCTACTGTCCATAAAACAGGACTGAACGCTACGTTCTACTACATCTGGAACACGTTCGGTCTCTGTTTGACAGGGAAGACGGGAAGCACTGAACAGTTTCCCACTGTCATCCAGAACATGGTCTACTCCGCTATCAAAAACCGGAAGTTTGACTATGTTCGCCATATCTGGGATGACGTGGTGAAGAAGATTAAGAACAAAAACCGGGTGGTCAACGTTCCCTACACCGGTTCTTCTCAGCAGTCCTGGAACTCCACATGGGTGATGCCTACCCTACTGAAGGCAACTTCAACAACTACGCATTAGGCGCGAAGTTCCTGGACCAGGTTCCTTCTCGTCCTGATGACGTACCTCTCTCTGCGGTTCTGGTTGTTCCTGAACCAAACCAGGACGCAGATGAGCAGCTCGCCTCCCCTCCGGCTCAAGGTATGTTTTCTCTCTTCTCATCCAAACCATCTTCTTCTCTTTCCCTGCATGCTATGTCAGTAGCTAACCCCTTACTGACTTCCCTAGCTGCAACTACATCTTCCGCGCTCCTAAAGCGCCCACCTCCTTCTGGCTTTTCTCCTCCTCCCCAACCCAAACGCGCCAAATCTAAGGCGCAGAAGAAAAAGAAGGCTCCTGTTGCTGGTAAGAAATATTATCTTACCCTACCTCAAATATTTAATAGACCCTCTCCTTTATCTAAAACTTCTTTGCCTGCAGATACTCCTGCTCCCCAATCACAAGAACCTGAGGTTGTTCTACTCGAACACTCAGAGAATGCGGAGGGCAATCGCTCTGATGCCCTCCTAACCTCAAGTAATATTATTAAGCAAATTATTGCCATTCCTTCTTCTGAGAAAGCTATTGAGTCTTCTAGTGCTCACTTAGCTACTTATGTTACAGGTTCTTTTGGAGCAGCTACATCAATGGGACATTCTCAACCGCAACCGAATGATCCCTTTGATGAGTTCGTCTTCACGGACTCCGAGCGACAGCTGAGTGCAGCCGAGCTCCGTCGTCAGTCCGCTGAACGACAACTTCAGGAAGCCAGGACAGCCCTACAACAGCAGGAGGATGCGCACAAGGCTCGTCTCCAGGCCTTGGAGCTGGAACTTGCCTCGGCGAAGGCTGTTGCTGCTGCTGCTGAAGCCGCCGTCGCCACTGCCACTGCTGCTGGCACGGCTGCCACTCCGCCACCCACTGGCGTGATTCTGACGATACCTTGTCTGGATAATATCCACGACAAGGTCTCCCAAGTGGCCACTTCCTCCAACTCCCTCCAGGCGTCCATCGAGGACATGAAGGCCATAGCCCTGCCCGCTCTCTCCACTGCTGTCAACAACAGCTCCAACTCTCTCACCACTTTTCAAAATGCAGTGGTACAGAGATTGGAAGCTCAGGAAGCAGGGCTTCGGGCTCTTCAGGAGAAGGTGACTGACCTCTCCGCCGCCATCAACGATGTCTCCACTGCTCCTCCTCCGCCACCAGCGTTCTCCAACGCTGACAGGGACTTACTTCAGTCCCTGGTCAGCTCCTCCATCGTCTCCACCAAGCTACAAACTGATATGGCCTCTCTCCTTCAGAGGTGTGTTTCAACAGCCGCCTTGGCTAAGGCACCTGTTGAGGGGGAGAGACAGCCTCCTCTGAAAGACCATTCCGTTTATTCCCCCTCCACCAACTAGAGAACAAATGAAGATGGGGGAACGAACGAGGATGATGATGATGATGATGATGATGAAGATGATAATGAAGACGACGACTTCATCGTCGAGAAGGTTGCTGATGCCTCCTCAACGCCCACTCCAGGACCTGCACAATCTCAGGGGGAGAACCCCGGTGCACCTGGGATGGGCGTTTAGACGCCGTGATAGAGCGACTCGAGAGTACAAGAGTAAAAATTCCTCTTCGTACCTCTTGGGAGTCTGAGTTCGCCTATCTATCACAGGAGGAGTATCAAGAAGGAATAAGAGCTCAGGAGGAGCACAATAAAAAGCAAAAGGAAGCCTTCCTTTCTGCTCAAGCCGCAAAACGGCTCGCGTCTGATTTTGTGGAAGAAGACGATGAAATAAGTGCTGATCCTCTTCTAGCACAGAAGGCCGCGCTGAAGGTCTTCAACAGGAATGCAGAGGAACAGGCTGAAGAAGTGAATACCGAGCTTGACTGGTGCAGAGATCGTCTACATCTCCGAAAGCATGGTGCTGCCATATCAGGAATCCGTCTTCGCCGAACCCGCAGCAAGAGAGGTAATCCTGGCAAAACCTGGATCACCGTCAAACGCTCAGGAGTAAAAGACGTAGAGCACACTCTTGACAAGTTAGATCGATACAACTTGTCAGAGTGGAATGAAATCAGAAGCCTACTTCCAAAAGCCAACAAGAACTACAGGGCTGAAGTAGAAGAAGTCATAAATGGACTTATTGCTCGCATCAGAAGAACAACTGAAATTCCTGATGACTTACTCCAGCCTTCTTCAGCACTGCCTAAGCCTCCTGTTCGAAGATCAGCAGGCACTTCAACAAGGAGACCCACTCCTTGCATGCCAAGGACTGCATACAAGCCTATGGATCTCTCGATGCTTGATCTTTCTTTTCCTTCTGGAGTCTCTCTCTCTGAAGGTCAAGTCATCAGAGAACCTGTTCATGGAATTTATGTAGGTGACAACTTCAACATCTTTCGCTTCCAACGCTTCAGCGAACTACACAAAGCACCTACTGAACACTTGGTATCAGTCCTCTTCATCGCGCAGAAAATAAAGAACAAGGAAAATAAAGAATTTGTTCACGCTGTCAGAGCAATCCTGGATAAAAGAATAGCCACTGGTGAAACTCCAATCACCATCCAAGTCAAGACTGAAGAAATCAGTGAAGACTCTGATAGCTAGAATTCTTTTGTAATTTTTCTTTCAGTATTACAGTTATGTACTTATGTATTTTCTTTACTCTTGTAAAATCTTAATGAGATTAATGGAAATGCATTTCAGTGCATCGTACTTTATTCCATCATAGTACTGAAAAAGATCCCTCTAAACAGTAAATGGGACACGTACCTTTATGAGTTCTATTTCCTACTGTTAAATTCTAGACTTAGATTTATTTCTAAACCTTTCTAGATTAAGACAATTCCTCTGTTGTCTTATCATTATCATTTAGGGGGAGATTGTTGATCCAGCTCTCCTAAGACCTGATGAAATGATAATGATCCTGTTACTTTACTTAGTGAATAGGTTTTTACTTCTGTTATAGCTTGAGGAATTATCACTGAGATTGTTCAGTGTTATTCAGTGTTACTTATGCTGTAACTTATTTTTATAATGATCAGGATCAGGATCAGGAGACGAACGAGCCTGTTCTGCAGTCTACTGATCCTGACCACCGAAGTGAAGACCTCCTGAAGACATTAAAGTCATACTCAAAGAACCATCAGCAAAGTCAAAGAATTAGCTGATGACAGGACCAGCATGCTCGTGATCTGAAGACGGAACTCAGTGATAACAGGCTGCTCAAATTCGTATGACATCCTGAAGACGCGTCAGGATACAGTGACCTCTGATCAACCTCAGTATCAGAGCTTTCCTCACTGATCAGTATCCTGATCCTGAAGGATTAGTGTATTGTCTTAATCTAATGCACAAAAGGATTATCCGCCTTTACTGACACAAAAGTACATAAGGACAGTCTCTTTCCTGTTCCCTCCGTACTTATCAGACCTCAAGGCAACTGTTTACTCACATCCTCTTTTGCACACATGCAAAGGGTATTTGTTTATAGTAAATAGTACATAGGACCACTTAGAATGTGACACGTACACAAAAGTGAGTCTGCATGCATTTAATGCATTGGGTATAAATAGGACGTGAAGAGATGTTCTCCACACTTCTTCTTCAACCTAAAAATACCCTAATCCTTTCTTTCTTATTTCCTCTAGTTTCTATCTTTCTTATCTTCTCACTCTAGTGCATAGTGAAAGAACTTAGATTGTTTAGTTTAGACTTGTAGTCTTTTCTATTTCCACAACAATCTGTAAATTCATATTGTTAATATAACAAAGAATTTAAAAGTGAAATTTGTGTGATTATATTCAACCCCCCCCCCTTCTATAATCGCATACACTATCCTTACTTGAAGGTCACCTCATTGGGACCAACATAAACAACTTTATCAATACAGACAAGTTTATCCACACAGGTCTTAATAGAAAACGAACCAAAAGACCCTTACTAACATCTCCAACAACATTTCTATTATAGCAAAAAACCACTTTTTCTTCTCTAAAATACTCATCTCTATTTCATTATCTAAAATAGAAATTCAAGAGAAAAACTCTCAATACAAAGAATTCTCTATATCTTGGTTAAGAAGAGAAAGAAATCAGTTTTTTACTCAATCCACAAATGAGAATTAAATTGATATTCTTTATACATAAAAAAAATTAAAACATTTATTAGGATCATAAAAACAGTGAATATTTAAATAATATAATTGATATTGAAATATCTAAAATAAAGAATATGCTGGAGTTGAATATAATTTATTTTAAAGATTTTGACTTTTGATTCTCTATTTTAAAGAAGTTTTAGAAAATCTTGCCGGGATTAGTCGGGGCAAAGCCTCGGATACCCTTTCAAAAAAAAAAGTTTTAGAAAATTTGATGGAGATGCTCTTAAGAAAGCACCAAGTGTCATATTCAATCTGAATAACCTTGAGTAATACAATATTCAGTATTATTTAAACTGAATAATATTGAATACAATATTATTATGCAGTTTAAATAATATTGAATGTTGTATTATTTAGACCGAATAATTAATTAATGATTATTTAAACGAATATGTCACATGACGTGCTCTCAACTATCCTCACATTCAAAATAAAGTTTGAGCTCAAAACCGAACTTTCGTCTATGAAACCTATTATACATCAATTTACTCAAAAGGCTTCAATTATAGACCCCAAATTATCTTTCATATCTTTTTTCTTAAATCTCATTACTGGCCTTTAAAACTAGCGCTATACCCGTCCGTAAGCCGGGTATACAACATGATTACTCTAGATTTACGTATAAACCCTCAAACATCATTCTATTTTCTAATAACTTTTTTTTATCATACTACTACAAACCAGGGACGAACCTGAAGAGGTGTCCATGGTGGCATGTGCCACCGTATCATTCCTCCGTCACAGTGTAAAAAAATATAGGTGTCATCGTATTAATTTGTTCTGTGCCATCATATATATTTTGAAACTGCAATAATAATACAAGCTTCTCTTAGCTTAGTTGGTTAGTTCCTTGTTTTAAATAGGAAATATCATGTGTTCGAGTCTAGTTAGACATAGGGCTGTGCAGAACAACCAAACACATGTATAATTTTGGAGTTATCAGCGTGTTTGTGTGTGGTTATCGATTTCACAAACCGAAAAGGGTTTGGGTATGTGGTTGTCGACGATGAGAGACAGAGAAAGATAGAGGGAAGAGTTTTTCTGGGTTTCTTTTTGTGAAAGATAACTAATTAATAAACCCTTTAGGTTTACCTTGTTTATATAGACTTAAACATGGTAATAGCCAAGCCTGTTTAATTAAGAAAGCCCGTTAGCTTTTTAATTAAACCAAACCTATTTAATTAATAAACTATTAATTAAATAAACTCTTTAATTAATTAATTTATCCATAAAATAATTAACTAATATTTTATTTATCTATAAATAATAAATAACTATTTATTATTTATTTCTCTCCAATATCTAATAAAACTAATTAATTATTTCCACACAATAACTGATAATCCAATTAACTTCTAATTGGATGTGTAGCAGTGGACCCACTAGTGTTTCATAATATTGGACACAGTAAACACTTGTTACTATCTTACACATAATCCTACATGTTTATGTTTATGTGTGTCCAAATTCACTTGCAACTTGATCTAGAGCTCTATTGTGATTATACGCATTTAGCAAGTATGGGTTCCATTTTTTTCTTTCATGTGGATTTATTTGCATCAGATGTCTATTTTTGTTTGCAATTTTTAAGATAAATATTCTATATTCTTCATTGATTTAATTGGAAAATTTTGACGCTTTATTTTACAGGTTAGTACTATATATTCAATTGATAACAAAGGGTTTGGTTGTTTTTATGAATTATGTCATCAACGATTCACATGTTCGTGCTTCTGATCCTGAAATGTTTCTTTTTGCATTGGTTAATCTCTTGGAAATCAAAGCCTCAAGAAATAAACAAACTTCAAACTCAAAAAATACTTATGAAGAAAGAAAGAAAAAAATAAAACTTTCTGGAGCTCCTCTTTCTCATTAAAAACCAAAAGTAATTACAAACTTAAATAGATAAACAACTAATCAGTAGAACATCAAAATAAATCTCTTAAAAAAAGCTACCATTATCTCCTAAAGAAATGGTATATGGATTGACCCAATTTCAAATACCCAATGTGTACTTGGTCAAAACAAATCCTTAATTCAACTTGTGCATAAAGAAAACAATGGACCCAAATGACCCATTTTAAATAACGACCCGCTGACCCGTATTCGTGACCCGGTAAATAAACGATTAATCCAACATAATCAACTCTCTTTTATTCGTCTCAAAACTTCATTAGTCCACATTCCCATGGTTTTAGCCATCAGATCCCTTATAATCTCCGGTAATGCAAATTTTCTTAATCATGCATAATAATTGTTGAATTTCATTGCATTTTAGATTAAAACCCTCAGAAGCATTTAGCTTTTATTCTATCATATTGTTTGTAACTGACAGACTTGTGAGGCTTGCCGGTCGTTTTTAGTGGTGCGAGTAGCTGGGCCGAGGACCAACAGGACTGTTCTATCGGAAATCTGAGTTTGGTTTCTTCTGCGGTTCAGTTGGGTAAGCGGTCTGAAGAACAGTCTGGTGCAGGCCTCGAGCTTTTTGGTCACACAATAGCTGCAGAAACAGCTGCAACAACTGATGCAACAGTAGCTGCTGTTGGCTTGGTTTCACGTTAAAAATTTCATTTCACTTATCACTACAAGAAAAATGAGTTTCAGTGAGAAACAAAAGTCATCACCAAATGTCAAAATGTCCTCACTAAAGCTCTATAGTCAGGACGTGTCCTCACAATAGTCTTCGTCGCAGGAACTTTCTGACTACAAGTAATTGGTGAGGACCATTTTCTACTAACAATGAGGACATCCAACTGCGATAAAATAAATAGAAAAGAAATTAATATTAGTTATAGGGAGGACATGTCCTCACCATATCTAATTATAGTAATTAGAATATAATTACCTATTGTGACCATATGTCCTCACCATAGCTAATTATACCAAAATTACACTAATTGAATATAATTAGCTAATTATAGTAATTAGAACCTATGGCGAGAGTTTTATTTATTTTCTATGGTAAGAACATGTCGTCACCATAAATGATTATATTAAACAAAATATATTTATCTATAGTGAGGACATGTCTTCACCATATCAAATTATATTAAACAAAATTTGTTAACCTACACTGAGGACATCACAATAGCCTTTTAATTTTCTTTTAGTAGAATCATGTTGTAACTATTAAAATAAATGGTTTTAGCAAGGGTTTTTCATCACAAACAATCCAACAGAATATATTTGTAAACTGTCACTAACAATTGATTTTTTATTATAAAATTTACATAGAATATTCAATATCGATCATCAATTTTCTGATACAAGTACACACATTTACATAAATGATAGATATTAAATAAACATTATCATTTTCTACAAATAAATTCAATAAAAAATAATATACATCTCCAACGCTTTCATATCTCGCATTCTTCTTCTTCATAGGTTCTACTTTTCTCAATGAGTGGAAGCTACAACAATTACAATATAAAAATCAAATATTCAACATATAAAAACTATATAACTTTTTTTACAATCAAGCTCAATATCTTTATAAACAAATCCTAAAAATAAAAGACTTCATTATAAAAACGGTGCTAGCTAGATTGTTTTTTATAAAAGATGTTTTTCATGAGATTCAAAGGGACGAAGGTGGAGATTTATGGACTTACAAGGAGTGAACCACAAGGACAAAGCATGGAGAAAACTTGTTGAATAGATTTTCCACAGTTAGTAAAATAGAGAGAAGAAGATGAGAAAGAATAAAGAGACGAGGAAATGAGAAGGAAATAATAAAGAGAAATAATCTGACTTAGATAAGGGGGTAAATAAAAAGAAAGAAAGTTTGGGGGGAAATAAAAAGAGGGAAAGTTTTGGGAGAAATAAAGAGAGGGAAAATGAAAAGTTTAAAATTTTTAAGGTTTAGTATTAAATAAAGAGAGGGAAACGAGGGATGTGAGGGGAATTCTAAATTATCTTTAACATTTTATTTTAGTAATAATTTTTATATGATAGATGTATTATTTTATTAAAATTAAAACTTATTTCATAGATTAACAAATATGAACATATTTTTGGTGTATAAAGTAATTATTATTAAAAAAATTTCTTAAACATACAATATTAAGTTATTATATATAATATATTATAAAAATAATTATTTTTTTATTAAACATTTAAAAAAACAATGTTAAATTTTTATGGATAAATGATAAATCAATTGTGTGTGTATGTACTGATGGTGGATTGTATGTGACTAAGTGATCGTTAATAAACGTTACTAAATCGAATATGTCAATTAAAGTCAATTATACCTATCAAATTTTGAATATATCAATTAAATTCCAAGTATGCAGATCAAAGCACGAATATATCAATTAAAGTTCAATTAGATCGATTGAATCCCAACTAGATCGATCCAAGCCTAAATATATCAATTAATGCCCAACTAAATCGATTAAGTCCCAATTAGATCGATCTGAGCCTAAATATATCAATTAATGCCCAACTAGATCGATTATGTCCCAACTAGATGGATCCAAACCTAAATATATCAATTAAAGCCTAACTAGATCGATCCAAACACAAGTATATCAATGAAAACCAACTAACTCGATTAAAGCCAAACAGATTGATCTAAACCCATATATATATATATATATCGATTAAAGTCGGTTAGATCGATTAAAGCACAACTTTTGTTAGAAAGATGTTAGATGTTGCCCATACAGTAGTTCATGATTAACAACGATAAATAGTAGTTCATGATTAACCGATGTAGGCTCAATAAATCCAACTAAAGACCAGTAAAACATACTTGTACCGAAGTAGGACCAATAAAACATACTTAAACTGAATTAGTCCCAATGAACCTAATTACTGCTTAATGGATTGTACTAGGTCTTCATAGGGTGTAAGGACCCTTAATCATGAACTGTGTTAGTTAGGCATGCATGTATTAGGAGTTAGCCTACATGCATGAGATTGTACTAGGTCTTCTCATTCGTCCGTTTATTAAAACCACGTGTAACCTATGGTTGATCTATGTCGATGCCAAAATGTTGACCAACAATCAAATGTTACAACCACGTATGAATACTTGGACCACGTGTCACTTTTGTATACTTGGACCGATTCAGGCCTAATAAAGTATACTTGGACCGACTTAGGCCCAATAAACCCAACTAAAGCCTAATAAAATATATTTGGACCAGCTTAAGACCAATAAACCCAACTAAAGCCCAATAAAGCATACTTGGATCGAATTAGGCCCAATAAAGCATACTTGGATCGATTTAGGCCCAATAAAACTACTTGAACCGATTTAGACCCAATAAAACATAATTGGACCGATTCAGGCCCAATAAAGTATACTTAGACCGACTTTGGCCCAATAAACCCAACTAAAGTCCAATAAACTATGCTTGGACCGAGTTAGGCCCAATAAACCCAACTAAAGCCAATAAAGTATACTTGGCCCGAATTAGGCCTAATAAACCTAAGTAAAGCACATTAACTTAACTGAGTTCCAGTAAAACTGAATAAAACGCAGTAAACTCAAGTAAAGTACAATCAAGGTGAATACAACCCCAATGAACCCGATTACAGCTTAATGGTATGTCTAGCATTTGGGTCGTTTACATATGTATAGTATAATGAATTGACCTACATGCGTTGGATGTTATGAATGATCGATAGTGAGATGTATTATAACATAACAAGTTCTTATGACTAATAATGAATGTAACATCAACTAGGTCAAAATAACACCAAATAAGGCCTAGTATAATCGCATAAAGCCTAGTAAGCTCAACGAAAGTCTAATAAAACTTAATACAACCCAATGAACCTAATTACTGCTTAATAGATTGTAATAGGCTTTCATACGATGTAGGGACCCTTAACCATGAACTATGTTAGCTAGGCCTACAAGTATTAGGAGTTAGCCTACACGCATGAGATTTTGTGAAAGATGGATAATGAACAATATTTCAACATAACGAGTTTTGGGAGACTCTTGATGAACTTGATCATACTAGCTTAATGTTGACCACCAATCAACCGTTATAAACACGTATGACTTCCTTTAATGGTGAAGTCAAAACCTTAACTAGTAAATGTCACAAACAATTGCATATCATATAACTCTAGCTTTAAAAACTTTATAGATGGATGTTAGATTTCACCAAAAAAATAGTTCATGATTAACAACGATAAATAGTAATTTATCGAGCAAGTTACAATCTTTGCAACAACTTTTTGCCGGAAATGGAAAAACCTATTTTATTTGTTTTTAAATTTGCGGGGGAAATGGAAAAACCTTCGGTGACGAGATGTCCTCTCCAAATATAATATGAATATTTTGTGGGAAGTTAATTTATTTAGGTGGGAAATTAAGTAATCTTAAAAATTCCCGGGGGAAATGGGAAAACCTTCGGTGAGGACATGTCCTCTCCAAATGTAATATGAATATTTGGTGGGAAGTTAATTTATTTAGGTGGGAAATTAAGAAATCTTAAAAATTTCCGAGGGAAATGGGAAAACCTTTAGTGAGGATATGTCCTTTATAAATGAGAGTCAAACAAAAAAAGTCAACAAATAGAACTTTTTGGAATTGTTTTAATTTTGATGGGAAAAGAAAAATCAAAAATAAAAACCAAATTACCTAGGGAGAGGACATGTTCTCACAATAGAGTAAGTCAAACTTCATTGTCAACACAGCTATATGATTTTGTCTTTTAGTGACATATGGTGAGGAAATTTTGTCCTCACTAAAAAGTTTCCTCACTAAATCTCTTTTTTCTTGTAGTGTATGGTCTCATTCGTCTCGTAGGCGGGAGTCATGATCACCAACCTTGAATGCAGTAGTAGGCAACAACGGCTGCTGTCGACTTGGTTTCACATTAAAAATTGCCTCCTGCTAAGGTCTTATTCGGCTCGCAGTCGCAAGTCACGATTGGTATATTTGAAAAATGGCAATGTTGCTCATAAGTTCTAGACTTCTAGCGAATGGTCGTAATTGGTTGTTGCAGTTGGAGTCCGGATAACTTCTTGTAATCTTTCCTCCTGTTTGGTTTGAGTATTGTCTTGTTTTTTGCCTGTGGAGTTTCTTTTTGTTCTTTGTTTTATGGTTTGTGTTATTGGCAAGTTATTCTTGTTCTTAATTTGGTTAGTATTAGGTTGGTATCCTCTTGTACTTAATTGGTTGGCTAATAAAATGTCAAGGTGTTAAAAAAAAACTATACTTCAACAAGCAACACTAGAAGCCTTTTTTATGTTTCTTCTTCACTGCATATGGACATCTAGAATAAAACTGCATTAGAGGAGCTTGTTGATGGTTATAATTTTTTTTTTATGATTGAATGTAACAAAATTTTGTTTATGAATAATTAGCTTGGATCAAAAGCACCAATATATCTTTTATTCAAGCAAAAGAAAAGAAAATCAGAATAATTAGGCATAATCTGATGGAATCTGTGATACACATTCTAATTATGACTGATATGTACTATACAAGTAAACGATTTGATAAGGATAATGGTGTTCCTTTAAATTAATAAGGGATTTGTATTTGAAAGTATTTGATATTATTGGTTTATAAGATTTCAAATTAAATAGAAATTTGGTTATTTTCTGAAAACCATACAAAAGAATTTACAAAATTTTATAAAAACATTTAAATTATCATTTTATTAATTTGTTACTACATAAAACAATAGTTTTCAATACATAAACATAGTTTTAAATACAGATCTTATTAAATTTCATGAAATACCAATGGCAGAGTTTCAACATGTTAAGGCATTTTAAGTCCAATATCAATCTTCCAAATCAAACATGAATTTTTAATGGAATTAAAGTCCAAATCTCATCTAATTCAAAAAACCAAGTGAAACTTTGTTATAAGCACCACTAAGGTTGTATTTGGCAAAAATAAGCTAGCTGATAAGCTAGCTTATAAGCTAGTCCATCCAAACATGTAACAAAAGCTAGCTTATAAGCTAGCTTTTTGAAACGCTACTTTGAGTAGTTTATGAGGAGTTTATTGTAGCTTTTTCCAATTATACCCTTATTAATATTAATTATTAAATTCAAATATACCTTTTTTGGTCATTTAACATACTCATAAGCTAGTTTTTGCCAAACAAACTTTGTTCATAAGCTAGCTTATCAGCTACTAGCAAGCTTATCAATCAACAGCTAGCTTATCAACTACCAGCTAGCTTATCAGCTACGTGTGCCAAACATAGCCTAAATATTAAATACATCTTAATGAAACATTTGCAAACCGTCGCATTGCACGGGTTTGTTTTACATTGAAAACAGCGTTCAAAATTTTAAAAACCTTTGCTCCATAGATGATGATAGACCAGAACCAAGTTGCAATAATTTTGGTTAACATATATTCTCGTCCTTTATCTTGGATATTTAGTCGAATAGCTGTAAGCCATGAAGAGAGAGATATGAGGGCCCTGCCCCTCCTTGGTAACCAAATATGCAAACACCAAAGCCACAACAATAAAATAAACACAAAACAAATTTGTGTTTTTTAGCATTTTGGCACGTGAATTTTATATAAACCACATCTTTTTATCCTTAAAAAAAATTTATTATAAATTCTATCTCCTTGGATAGCTCGGGTAGAAATCATCCTCTCTCCCTAATTTTGGCTTGTTTTTATTTATGAAATCATATTAACCCATTGAGTAGTTGTTGTTGTTTACATTTAGATTTTGAGAAGAAGATCCATAGATGGCAACTGTTAGTAGATGGGATTTTGTGACAAGAAGCTCAACATATGCCAACAATGGAGTAGTGGCAATATCATCATCATCTGTTAACAAAAGAGAGGTTAAAAAAGTTAAAGCCAGTTGCTTAAGTGTTGTTGCCAAGAGGCAAGTTTATAATGCCATGCTGATTGGGAAGAAATCAACAAGAAAAGTGATTGTTTGTGGGATGAATTTGGTATTTGTGGGTGCAGAAGTAGGTCCATGGAGTAAAACTGGTGGACTTGGTGATGTCTTAGGTGGTCTTCCTCCTGCTATGGCTGTATGTTCTCTTTTATTCTGTTTCAATCATATTTATATTTGTTGTTACTTTTTTATATAAGGTTTAGTATTTTAAAATGTATTCAAGTAGTCACTTTTTGCTATTGTATGTATTGTACTTTAAAAATTACCATTTAATATACCAAAGTTTCAAAACCTACCGTTTAGTGTATTGAGAAACTTGTTGAAGTGGCAGCTAGTCATTCCGGCCATCTGGTCATCTTCTCCGGCGACCACACTAGTCCGACGACTTTTCCAGCGACCACAACCATTTTTTCGGCGACCTCCATCTCCCCACCCACCATCTTCTCCGACGACCTCCATTTCTGCCACCCACCATCTTCTTCGGCCATAGAGATGTGTGTGTGTCTCCCGGTTGGAGTTCGTTTATTGTGCAAATCTCGACCATGGAGAAGTGATCTCCGTCAAGAAACTGTTGCTGACGACAACAGCCACAACCTTAAGCACGGTTTATGGATTGGAACTTACAGTATAATCTTGGGTTTGGCTTAAGGATTGACTTATTTACACCGCCTAATTTTGGCCGGAGAAGATGGTGGGTGGCGGAGATGGAGGTCACCGAGGAAGATGGTGGGTGACGGAGATGGAGGTAGCCGAATGTGGTCTGTGGTCGTTGAAGAAGTCGCCGGATGTGTTCTGTGGTAGCCGGAGAAGTCATCGGATGTGGTATGTGGTTGTCGGAGAAGTTGCTGGAGTGGTCTGATCGCCGGAAAAGTCGCCGCAGAAGATGACTGGTCGCTGGAGAAGATGACCAGTAGCCGGAAAAGTCGTCGGAGTGAGGGTTACTGGCTGGTAACCTACTATAAAAGGTTACGATACACTAAACCGTAGGTTTTTAAACTTTGGTATACTAAATGGTATTAAATTGATAATTTTTGAAATACAATACATACAATAACAAAACAACTTGGATATATTTTGAAATACTAAACCCTTTGTATTATTCATCCTACTCCTACATATATATATAGGGAAGTTCTTTTTTAAGATTATATACTTGTTATATATAGGCAAATGGGCATCGTGTGATGACAGTATCACCTCGTTACGATCAATACAAGGATGCATGGGATACTGAAGTAGAAATTGAGGTTATATATTATATATATACAATGAGTCTGTTTCTATTTCTATTTCTATTTCATTCATTGAATACATATATTCTTATTAAATATAGGTGAAGGCTGGAGATAAAACTGAAAAAGTGCGATTCTTCCACTGTTATAAGAGAGGTGTTGATAGGGTGTTTGTGGATCACCCAATGTTCCTTGAGAAGGTACTCTCTCTCACTCTTTCTCTTTAAATATATATATATATATATATATATATAGCGGTGGGTTCAAATGTGAACCACTTTTTGGTTGTGAACATGAGGACAGCCAAGAGCGCGACATGTGACGGATGACTAGGCTCCACGTCAGGTTCACAGCGGGTGACTAGGCGCGATTCAAGGGAAGGCATTGAGTTAAAAGAAGGACCACCTCACGTTCACAACTAAAAAGTGGTTCACATTGAACTTTCCTCTGTATATATATATACCTATAAGTTATTGAAGTTAATTTATGAAGGGGACTTCAGGTTTGGGGAAAGACCACTTCAAAAATCTATGGACCCATTGCTGGAATAGACTATCAGGACAATCAGATTAGGTTCAGCTTACTATGCCAGGTTTTACAATTAATTAGTATCATCTTCAATTCCCATGTTTGAAGACTTATTACAATTATATACACAAATGATGTATGTATGTATGTATGTATCTCAGGCAGCTTTGGAAGCCCCAAGGGTGTTAGACCTGAATAGTAATGAATATTTCTCAGGCCCATATGGTATAGTATTAGTATATATCATCCATGACACTTTTGATTTACAAATAATCAATTAATATCTAAATAAATAAAAATGTGATATGATGCAGGGGAAGAAGTTGTCTTCATTGCCAATGATTGGCATACTGCACTTGTTCCATGCTACTTGAAAACCATGTATCAATCAATGGGAATGTATACTAGTGCTAAAGTAAGATCCCATTTATACATATATTCTCTCTTAATTCATTAATGAATACAAATGACCACATTTTTTTTCTTTGTGCAGGTTGCATACTGCATCCACAACATAGCTTACCAGGGTAGATTTGCTTTCTCAGACTTTGCATTACTCAATCTTCCAGATGAGTTCAAAAGCTCTTTTGATTTCATTGACGGGTGGGTAAATAAGTAATTAATGTTTCTAGTTTACTACATATCTACTTGTAAGAAATCGGTTAATTATTTGTTTGTAACGATTACATGTCGTAGCTCTGCAGATATGAGAAACCAGTAAAAGGACGAAAGATTAACTGGATGAAAGCAGCAATCTTGGAATCACACAAGATCTTAACTGTTAGCCCTTACTATGCTCAAGAGCTTGTTTCTGGGCCAGACAAAGGAGTGGAGTTGGATAACATCCTGCGCAAAACAACTGTCCAAGGGATTGTCAATGGGATGGATGTCCAAGAATGGAACCCCATGACCGATAAATATACCACTGTCAAATTCGATGCTACCACTGTAAGTAAGAATGAACGATATTTATTGAATTAGCTAGGGATGGGTGCATTACATATATGATCGTTGGTTGATGAGATTTTATTATAGGTAATGAGTGCAAAACCACTTATTAAAGAAGCCCTCCAAGCAGAAGTTGGATTGCCGGTGGATAAGAAGATCCCGGTGATAGGATTTATAGGCAGGCTTGAAGAACAAAAGGGTTCAGATATTCTTGCTGCAGCCATCCCTGAATTCATAGGCAATGATGTCCAGATAATAGTTCTTGTGAGTTCATACATATATCTTATTTGTTTGTGAAATATGATATGTACATATATGCTAAATAAAGGTGTTGTTTAATTTAGGGGACAGGGAAGAAGGCAATGGAGAAGCAGCTGGATGATTTAGAGATAGAATACCCTCAAAAGGCTAGAGGAGTAGCCAAATTCAATGTGAAACTGGCTCATATGATTATAGCTGGAGCTGATTTCATAATAGTGCCTAGTAGATTTGAGCCATGTGGTCTCATACAGTTGCAAGCAATGCCTTATGGATGTGTACGTAAATATATACGTTATCTATATAATTTTTTACGTATGTTCAATTGTTAATTAACTTGTGTATTAATTTGGAATGATAGGTGCCTATTGTTGCATCAACTGGAGGATTGGTTGACACGGTGAAAGAAGGATATACAGGATTTCAGATGGGGGCTTTTAACGTTGAGGTTTATTATTTATTAACAACGATATCATATATATGATAAATGTTAACGTTGTTATTGTTGCACGTTGTGTTTGATTAACATATATATATATATATAATATAGGGGTGTGTTCAAATGTGAACCACTTTTTGGTTGTGAACGTGAGGACGGCCGAGAGCGCGACATGTGGCGGATGACTAGGCGCCACGTTAGGTCCACGGCGGATGACTAGGCGCGATTCATGGGAGGGCATTGAATTAAAGGAAGGGGGGGGGGGGACCACACTTAAAGCCGTCTTTATTGACTAGTCTCCGCCACGTGTCGCGCTCTCGACTGTCCTCACGTTCACAACCAAAAAGTGATTCACATTTGAACTTTCCCCTAATATAGGATATAAATGTACAAATGAGAAACATATCAATTTTAGAAACATGAGAATCAATCTCAGCCACTCATCCGGTCAATAAAGGCGGCGGCTTTGACCGGTCCCCCTCTTTAATAATCTATACCCTCCCATGAATCGCGTCAATCCTTCGTGATCATTTCCACCGCAACCGAAGATAAGTGGCTGAGATTGCTCCTCACGTTCTCTTATTTAAATTGATATGCTTCACGCATAAACCTTCCTCTATATATATATATATATATATATATATGGAGCTAGAACTGGAAATTATGTATATATGTTAAGAAGAATTAGATGCTTGTGTGTGCAGTGTGAAACAGTTGATCCAGCAGATGTAAGTGCAATTGCCAAGACTGTTACAAGGGCATTGGCAGTATATGGTACTCCAGCTTTTTCGGAGATGATTCAAAACTGTATGGCTCAAGAACTTTCCTGGAAGGTTAGTTAGTTAGTTAGTTAGTTATAAAGTTGAAATTAAAATGAATATTATACATATAATTAATTATTGAATTTGTTAATAATTTAGAAACCTGCCAAGAAGTGGGAGGACGCTCTTTTGAGTTTGGGGTTGAAGGTAGTGAAGCTGGGATTGATGGTGAAGAGATTGCTCCTCTTGCCAAGGAAAATGTGGCTACACCTTGATTATTTATTTATTTATTTATATATATACATAATTAATAATCATCCCTAAATCCCATGCCAACAAGGTAAATTTTGGTTTCATTGTTTTTAGTTAAGTAGATGGATGGGTATTTGTATTTGTATTTGTATTTGTAGTTGTATGGTAATGATAATTGTTTTTCATGGCATATGATACAACATATTATGTCTTTCAATATCCCTATTCTTCCTATCCATATGTACATTCTTAAACTATTCAATCTACACAATGCAACAATTAATCATTCTCTAAATAAAATAAAAACTTTGTCTGTTAAATTATATGTGATTAGTCCAACAAGATGTCAGACTACAACAGGTTTAAGCAATACACCTAACAAGTTTGATAAATCATACTAATGTCTAAAATAAATTACAGATCTAAAAAAATTAAGTTGAAGCCATTTTACATCACAGATTTTGGATTTGTTCTTTTTGGTTTTAGATTTACATATGTAAAAAGGTTGAAGATAATGGTGGTGAGAGATAAGCTGAATGTTATATTGGTGGTCAGAGATAAGCTTAATGTTAATGAATATTTACTGGAGATGAGGAAATAAAAGAGTGGACATGTGACAATCCTGGTGGTTGTTTTAAAATGTTCTATAATTAATAAGTGAAAAATCGAAATGTATTTTATTTAACAAGGTTAAGTTAAAGAATCTAAATCATAATAAATTAAGGTAAAACTACAATAACTATAAATGTAATTAATTTGGATGAGGGATTCCATATTTAGTTTAAATATATCCATAGGGAGTAAATTTGTAATTTAGTTGAAGCAAAATAAGATAAGCAACATTTTGATTATTGTGCCGTCCCTTTCCATCCCCCTCTCTCAAACTAACTTAAATACACCAACATATTTACCTCTTAGCCATCTCTATCCCAACTTTACCAAACTAATCAAATTCGTGATCCGTGATTAGGACCAAAATTGTATGAAAATTTCATAATTTGGGTCAATTCCGTGATTTCCAAATCCTTGATCATGGATTGGACATGTGGCATTCATCTATTGGAAGAGCTTCAACTACAGTAAAAAAAATCAAGATCACGGAATCGGCTAAGCCATGAGTCCGTGATCACGGATTTGGGAAGTCACGGAGAGGCCGTGAATCAAGGATTTGGCTTGTATCACGGATTTGGCTTGAATCAAGGAGTTACGACTCCTCGATGGGACACGTGTCAAGCAACTAGAAGAAGATGGCAAAATCAGGGAGTCAGCAAGGCCAAGACTCCGCGATCAAGGAGTTACAGAACACGATGGTCACGATCTTGACAGTATCACGAAATTGACTCAAGGAGTTACGACTCCTCGATTGAACATTTTGGCCCCTAAGGTTTTCCAAATGTTTAAAATATACCCCTTGAGTTCAACTTTCATAATTAACTATTATAATTACTATTAATAAATACTATATATTATTGTAGATATTAATTATAATTAATATGAAATATATATAAGTAATTAGTAATTAAATTTATTAGTAATTTATTACAAAAATTATATATACTTTTAATTTAATTGATCATTTATAATTGATTTTAATTATCATAAATTAATTTGGGTTAACATTTGTTGGTCCCAAGTAGGTGACCTTCAAGTAAGGATAGTGATTGGGATTATAGAGAGGGGGGGGGGGGGTTGAATATAATCACACAATTTTTTCACTTTTAAATTCTTGTTTTATAAACAATATGAATTTACAGATTGTTGCGGAAATAGAAAAGACAATTAGTCTAAACTAAACAATCTAAGTTCTTTCACTATGCACTAAGTGAGAAAAGAATAAAGAAAGAAGATAGAGGGAAATAGAGAGAAAGGACTTGAGTATTTTAGGATGAAGAAGAAGTATGGAGAACATCTCTTCACGTCCTATTTATACTCCATGCATTAAATGCATGCAGACCTACTATTGTGACGTGTCACAATGTGAGTGGTCTGTTGTACTATTTACTATAAACAAATACTCTTTGCATGGTGTGCAAAAGAGGATGTTTGTAAACAGTTGCCTTATGGTCTGATAAGTACGGAGGGAACAGTAAAGTAACTGCCCTTATGTACTATTGTGTCAGAAAAGGCGTGTAATCCTTTTGTGCATTAGACTAAGACATTGTTCTAATCCTTCAGGATCAGGATACTGATCAGTGACTAGAGTCCTGAAACTGGGGACGTTCAGGGTCACGTGTATCCTGATGAATCTTCAGGATGTCATACGATAGTGAACAGACTGCTATCACTGAGTTCCGTCTTCAGATCACGAGCATGCTGTTCCTGTCATCAGCTATTTCTTCGACGTCGCTGATGGTTCTTTTTGTATGATCTTAATGTCTTCAGGAGGAGGTCTTCACTTCAGTGGACAGGATCAGTAGACTGCAGAACAGGCTCGTTAGTCTCCTGATCCTGATCCTGATCTATAAAGTTAAGTTACAGCATAAGTAACATGGAATAACACTGAACAGACTTAGTGATAATTCCTCAAGCTATAACAGAAGTAAAAACCTATTCACTAAGTAAAGATTCAGGATCATTATCATTTCATCAGGTTTTAGGAGAGCTGGATCAACAATCTCCCCCTAAATGATAATGATAAGACAACAGAGTAATTGTCTTAAACTAGAAAAGTTAGAAATAATTCTAAGTCTAGAACTAAACAGTAGGAAATAGAACTCATAAAGGTACATGTCCCATTTACTGTTTTGAGGGATCTTTTTCAGTACTATGATGGAATGAAGTACAATGCACTGAATTGCATTCTCATTAATCTCATTAAATATTACAAGAGTAAGGAAAATACAAGAGTACATGACAGAAGTACTGAAAGAAAAAATTACAAGACAACTAACTATCAGATTCTTCGCTAATGTATTCAGTCTTGACGCAAACAGGAACAGGAGTGTCGCTGAAGGCAAGTCTGTGATCAAGTATAGCTCTGACAGTGCGGATGATCTCTTTGTTGTCTGGATTTTTCTTATCTTGTTGTGCAGTGAAGAGAACTGTCAAAAGATGTTCATAGGGCGCTATGTGTAGCTCACTGAAGCGCTGAAAGCGTAGGATTGAGTTATTGCTAACACATATGCCATGAACGGGTTCTCTGATTACTTGTCCTTCAGATAGAGAGATTCCAGGAGGGAATGAAAGATCAAGCATCGAGAGGTCCAGAAGTTTAACAACCATTCTGGGAAGACAGGGAGTTGGTCTTCTTGTAGAGGTGCCTGCAGATCTTCGAACAGGCTGCTGAGATAGGAGTGGAGAGTGTTGGAGCAGGTCATCAGGTATTTCAGTTGTCCTTCTGATGCGAGCAATAAGTCCTTCAATGACTTCTTCTACTTCAGCCCGATAGTTCTTGTTGGCTTTGGGAAGCAGGGATCTGATTTCGTTCCACTCTGACAAGTTGTAGCGATCTAACTTGTCCAGAGTGTGCTCTACGTCCTTCACTCCAGAGCGTTTGACTGTGATCCAGGTTTTACCAGGATTACCTTTCTTGCCTCTTGATCGGCGAAGATGGATACCTGAGATGGCAGCACCATGCTTTTCGGAGGTGTAACCGATCTCTGCACCAGTCAAGCTCAGCATTCACTTCTCCAGTCTGTATCTCTGCATTTTTGTTGAAGACCTTCAGAACAGCCTTCTGTGCAAGGATAGGATCTGCACTTATTTCAGCATCTTCATCTACAAAATCCGATGCAAGCCTTCGAGCGGCTTGGGCAGAGAGGAAAGCTTCCTTCTGCTTCTTATTATGCTCTAGTTGAGCCTGTACAGCCTCGTTGTACTCCTCCTGCGAGAGATAGGCGAACTCAGAGTCACAAGAGGTACGAAGAGGAATTTTTACTCTTGTACTCTCGAGTCGCTCTATCACGGCGTCTAAGCGCCCATCCCTGTCAATGGCAAAGGAACTGTTAGGGTAGTTTTCACCTTCAGATCTAGGAGAGTTTGAGGGAGGTGATCTGGGTGAAGAAGCAGGGGTAGAGAAGTCATCAGAGATGAATTCATCATCTGATGAGAGGCATATGGTTTCAGGGGTGGCTCGGATTTCAGGGGTTCGGGATGAAGAGGCTTCTTGGTTGAAACGGGTTGTAGGACGGTTAGAAATGGTTTCTTGGTTAAGGGGTGTGATCCTGAAGGTCATTTTAGCTAGTTCAGCTCTGGTCTGCTCATTGGGACTATTCTCCATTAGGCGAATAATGTCACCAGTGACAGAGCCAAAGTTGACATCGTGATTTTCAGGATCGGCTTGGTTAAAGGGTTCAGGTTCAGGGTGAGAGGTGAGTTCAGGAGTTGGTTCAGGAGAGGGTAGTTTAGGAGGTTGATAGATAACCATTTGAAGGTTATTAGGAGGGGAGTTTTCAGGTGAGGAGTCTAGGGTGATGTTTCAGGGGTAGGTTTGGATTTAAGAAGAGTAGAAATAGGTTGGTTATCAGAGGAAGATGGAGAGGACGGTAGTGGAGACATACCAGAGGCATCAGGGTTCTCCCCCTGAGGTTGTGCGAGCCCTGGAATGGGCGCAGAGGCAGCAGGGACCTTCTCGACGAAGATGTCGTCGTCAACATCATCATCATCTTCATCATCATCATCGTCGTCTTCATTATTCCCCCCGTCTTCAGTGGTTCTCCAGTTGGTGGAGGGGGAATATGCTGAATGGTCTCGGGGCTGTCTCTCCCCCTCAGCAGGTGCCTGTACCAAGGCAGCTGTTGTAACACTCCTTTGGAGGAGAGAGGCCATGTCGCTCAGGACTTTGCGCTGGATGAATGATGAGGAGATCAGGGATTGCAAAACCTCCCTGTCCGCCGTGGTGAAGGATGGAGGCGGCGCAGGAGCAGAGGTGAGGGCGTTGACAGCAGAGGAGAGCCCTTGCACCTGCTCCTGGATGGCTCGGAGAGCAGCTTCCTGAGCATCCAATCTCTGAACCACCGTTGATTGAAAGGTGGTGAGAGAGTTGGTGCTGTTGATGATGTTGGTGGAGAGCGCAGGGAGTGCCGTGGCCTTCAGGTCATCAATAGACGCCTGAAGGTTGGTGGAGGAGGAGGCAACCTGAGAAACCTTGTCATGGATATTATCCAGACAAGGGATGGACAGGGTGACGGCCGTGGGCGGCGGAGTCGCGGCGACGGCGGCGGCAGTGGCACTGGCGGCGGCGGCTTGCAGCAGCAGCTGCAGCAGCTTGGGCAGCAACAAGTTCCTGTTGGAGGGACTGGAGCTGTGCCGAGTGCTCGGCCTCCTTCTGCTGGAGGGCAGTGCGGGCCTCATGCAGGTTCCTCTCAGCGGACTGCCTGCGTAGTTCAGTTGTGTTCAGCTGAATCTCGGCATCCGTGAGGACGAAGTCGTTGAAGGGGTCATCCTGATGAAGATGCCCTTCAGAACCTGCTCCTAAAGAACCTGTAGACAAAGTAGCTAAGTGAGCGCTAGAAGACTCATTAGCTTTCATAGAAGAAGTAACAGTAATATATTGCTTAGAAATATTACCTGAGGCTTGGAGGGTATCAGGATGATTACCCACCAGATTCTCTGAGGGTTCGAGTTGAACCACCTCAGGTTCTTGTGTAACAGGGGCAGATGTAGAAGTATCTGCAATGGAAGAATGTTTAGATAAAGGGGATGGTTTATTAAAGAGCTGGGGCAGGGTAATGTAATATTTCTTACCAGCCGCCTGTTTCTTTTTCTTTTGCGCCCTAGCCTTGGCGCGTTTTGGAGGAGGTGGAGGAGTGGCAGAGGATGGTTGGGGGCGCTTCTGGGCGCAGAGATTGTGGTTGCAGCTGGGGAAGTCAGTATTGGGTTAGCTACTGACATAGCATGCATAGAAGTAGAAGAATGTGGTTTGGAAGAGATGATAGAAAACGTACCTGCAGTGGGAGAGGTGGAAGGTTCAGCATCCTCCTGATCCTGAGCCTGAGCAGGTTCAGGAACGACCAGGACGTCGGAGAGAGGGACGTCCTCAGGATGATGAACAACTTGTTCCAGGAACCTAGGCCCGAGGGCGTAGTTGTTGGAGTTCCCTACCTTGGGGTAGTTTTCCCCCATGTGCAGCTCCAGGACGGCTGAGAAAAACCTGGGTGAAGGCAACGTTGGCGACCCGATTTTTGCTTCGGACCTTCTTCACCATGTCGTCCCAGATGGAGCGAGCATAGTCGAACTCACGATTCTTGATGCAGAGTAGACCATCTGTTGAATGACCATCGGGAACTGCTCCGTGCTCCCTGTTTTGCCCGATAAGCACAGGCCAAACGTGTTCCATATTAATAGAACACGGCGTTGAGTCCTGACTTATGGACAGTGGCACCAGTTTTGGGTACAAGACGCCTTCCTTGTTCACAGGCCATCTGTAGCCTATGGTCGTCCAGGAACTCGACGATCTCGTCAACAGTGGGGACAGGAGGGAAGCGCTTCTTCTTGGGGAAGTTAAGCACGTTCCTGAGTGTTCCGAAACCGAAGGAAATGAGGTTGTCCCTGATTTGGAACTTGATCACCTCGCGCAGGATGCCCTTGGAGTTCTTCTCCTTGGTAACCATGGCTGTAGACCACAGTTGTTGTAGCATGGGCTTGTTTGGCTTGGGGTCCAGGGTGAAAGCCGTCTTCAGAGGGCTTCGTAGCAGAAAGTCCTTGGCAGGAATTAGATATTCCTTGTCTTCAGGAATGTCAAACAGAGCAAGAACGTTGTTCTGTTTAAATTGAACGTCATGCGCAGGGATGACGATCGGCAGGCTTTCAGATGAGGATTGTAGTGGAGTAGCCTCGGAGGAGAGTTGAGCGTCCAGCGAAGAGTAGTAGCAGCCATCCTGTTAGAAACATAAAAATAACATATATGGATGATTAAGAGTCCAAAATATGCATTTTTCTTCATTTTTCAATGAACACAAAATATGTTCATAAAAATGGTGAAATCCTTTATACTTAGAATAGATTAGATACCAAAATACACAAAAGGAATGTGTTTTGGTATTAAAAAGAACTTCTATTTTGATGAAAAGATATCAAAATAGGAGTTTATGACTGTTTCTTAAAAGAAATAAGAAAAATCATGCTAAACAGTTTTAACAAAAATCTTTGAAGATTTTAGGAAAACTAAGATCAAACGAAGTGATCTTAGGTTTTTGGAAAAACGTTTACCAAAATAAGTTGTTTTTAAGGAAGAATACCAACTTAGATTGTGGAAAGAACATAAGAACAAAAGGAAACTTACGTTGATCTTGTTAAAGAAGTGGTAAGTGTGTGTTCTTGGTGTTCTTGAAGATGCAGATTCTTGCTTTTTCTTGCTTGAATGCTTAGAGAGTATTATGTGAGCGTAAAGAGTGAAAAGGATTACGAATGAGGTTTTTATACCTCGTGGTAGGAGAGAGAAAAAGGATGAGAGAGAAAAGAGCGGCTAAATTCAAACGTAATGATGAAAAAGAAGCTCGACGCGCGTTCACGCGCCTGACACACGTAGTGGGGAACAGGAAACGTCCCATTACGTGTCAGTGCAGATGAAAGGTTTGTTTTATTTGAAAAACTAAAAACCACCTTTTCAGGGGATGATTCCAATTTGGTGAAAGATATGTTTTATGGGAATCAGAGTACTTATCAGATAAGTACTGTTTAGGGAAAATCCTCTTATCACATTTAATGCGATAAGGTTTCAGTAGCAGAGGGAAGAAATACTTACCTGAGAATCATCAGTATTCGGATATTGAACAAAGATTTTGTAAGTACTGAATAGAGTCATCCTCTGAAGAAGAGTTATTCAGGAGTTGTTAAGAAAAGAGGTCCTGAGAGAATATAAGGATTTAACAACTTTTTGTCCTGAGAACTTCTATTCTTCAGGATTTAACATCCCAAGTTCACTGAGGAGCATATTAAAACGCGTCACATCCAGTGGTTTGGTAAAGAGGTCAGCAAGCTGATATTCAGTAGGGACAAAATGGAGTTCAATATCACCATTCATCACATGATCCCTGATGAAGTGATATCTCACTTCAATGTGCTTTGTCTTAGAGTGTAAGACAGGATTGTTAGCAATGGCTATTGCTGAAGTGTTGTCACAGAAGATAGGAATTTTGGAGAGTTGTATGTCATAGTCCTGAAGTTGATTTCTCAGCCACAGGACCTGAGCACAACATATTCCTGCTGCAACATATTCAGCTTCAGCAGTTGATGTGGACACAGAGTTCTGCTTCTTGCTAGTCCAACTCACCAACTTGCCACCTAATAGGTGACAGCCACCAGTAGTGCTTTTCCTGTCGATCTTACAACCTGCAAAGTCACTATCAGAATAAGCTGTTAGATCGAACCCTGAGTCCTTGGAGTACCAAAGACCCATGTTAGGAGTTCCCTTCAGGTATCTGAAGATCCGCTTTACAGCGGTCAGATGGGATTCTTTGGGTTCAGCCTGATAACGAGCACAGAGACATGTAGAATACATGATATCAGGACGACTCGCTGTAAGATACAGCAGTGAGCCAATCATTCCTCTATAGAGAGTCACATCAACAGGTTTCCCTTTGGAATCCTTGTCAAGAGACAGAGGAGGAGCCATTGGAGTCTTCATCGGTGTACAGGATGTGAGATCAAACTTCTTCAGCATCTCATGTACATATTTACCTTGATTGATGAAAATTCCCTTTTCAGATTGCTTGATCTGAAGTCCTAAAAAGAATGTTAGTTCGCCCATCATAGACATTTTATATTCAGATTTCATGAGCAACTCAAACTTTTCGCAGAGTTTGGGATTGGTGGATCCAAAGATAATGTCATCGACATATATCTGGACAAGAAGGATATGCTTAGGATATTTCTTCAGAAATAAAGTGCTATCAATCTTTCCACGAACAAAACCTTTAGAGAGAAGAAAGGTTGAGAGGGTATCATACCAGGCACGAGGAGCCTGTTTTAACCCATAGAGAGCCTTGTTTAACTTGTAGACGTGATCAGGGAACTTAGGATCTACAAAGCCAGGAGGCTGAGCCACATAGACCTCTTCATTAAGTTTTCCATTCAGAAAGGCATTTTTAATGTCCATCTGATAAACTTTGAAGTTCATATGTGCTGCAAAAGCTAGGAAGAGTCGAATTGCTTCGAGCCTAGCAACAGGAGCAAAAGTTTCATCGTAATCAATGCCCTCTTCCTGCCTGTATCCCTGAGCCACAAGGCGAGCCTTGTTTCGAATGATTGTACCAATCTCATCAAGTTTATTTCGAAAAATCCACTTGGAACCAATGATTGTACGTTTTCGAGGCCTAGGGACGAGAAGCCAGACATTGTTTCTGATGAACTCTGCTAGCTCTTCCTGCATGGCTGAGACCCAGGCAAGATCACGCAAAGCATCATCTATTTCTTTAGGTTCATTTTCAGAGATAAAATTTACATAAAGACAGACGTTACCAGCCTGACGTCTGGTTTTCACACCAGAAGAAGGGTTTCCAAGAACTTGATCAATGGGATGATCTTTGGTCCATCGGAGAGCAGGTGGTTGATACACCTGTCCTGAAGTAGATGCTTCATTGGATGATGGATCAGGAAGAAGATTTATAGGAGTGGGTTCACTAACAGTGGTTTGAGAGAAGTCTTCACTGTTAGCGGGTTGATCAGGTTCAGGAGGTGTGATTTGAGAGATAGGGGTGGCATTTATGAGAGGTGGAGTGGTTATATCAGTGGGTGGTATAGGATCTTCTTCAAAACCATCAGGAAGGTCTTGAGGAGAAGGATCAGCAATAGGAGGTTCAGGGACTTGAAAGAAAGAGTCAGCCCACTGATTGATTTCAGTATTATCATTTGGGTGAGGAAAGGTAGGACCCGATTCATCAAACTTGACATGAATCGTTTCCTCAATGGTTTGTCTTCGTTTGTTGAACACACGGTAAGTTTTAGAAATGGATGAGTATCCGAGGAAAATTCCATCATCAGATTTGGAATCAAATTTTCCAAGATTATCTTTGTTGTTCAGGATGTAGCAGACACAACCAAAGATATGAAGATGTTTGATTGATGGTTTCCTGTTACGAAAGAGTTCGTAAGCTGTTCTTCTGAAACGCTTGACAATCAGAGATCTGTTCTGAGTATAGCAAGCAGTATTTACAGCTTCAGCCCAGAACTGAGTGGCAAGGTTGGCTTCACTCAGCATAGATCTCGCAGCTTCGATCAGCGTCCTGTTTCGTCTTTCAGCAACACCATTTTGCTGAGGAGTTCTCACAGAGGAGAAGTTTTGAGAGATACCTTTCTGTTCAAAGAAAGATTCCAGGGTACTGTTTTTGAACTCAGTCCCATGGTCACTTCTTATTGAACGAACAGTAAGGTTGTTGAGTTTTTCCATCTTCCTGACGAACAGGATGATTTCTTCAGGAGCATCACTCTTGGCACGTAAGAAGAAAACCCAAGTATATCTGGAATATTCATCTACGATCACCAGAGTATATTTCTTTCCACCAATGGATTGGACATTAACAGGTCCAAAGAGATCCATGTGGAGAAGTTGTAGAGGAGAGCTGATGGAGGAAATTTGCTTAGACTTGAAGCTAGCCCTGGTCTGTTTTCCTTTCTCACATGCTGAACAAAGAGATTCCTTTGTATAGCGAAAGTCAGGAAGACCAATGACCAGGTTGTTGATGCAGAGTTGATTCAGCGTCTTGAAGTTGAGATGAGAGAGACGCTTGTGCCAGAGCCAATTCATATCAGTGGAAGCACGTGATACGAAACAGAAGTTATCAGTGGAAGTATTCATATTGATGATGTAGATATCTGCATGTCTAACACCATTGAGAATAACTTCCTTTTTCCTGTTCTTGACTTTGCACTTTTTCTTAGAGAAAGAAACTTTATGATTCTTATCACACAGTTGACTGATGCTCAGAAGATTATGCATCAGGCCTTCAACATAAGCAACTCTTTTGAAAGTAGTTACTCCGTTGGTCAGAGTGCCATACCCTCGGGTTTGGCCTCTACCGTTTCCGCCAAAGGTCACAGCAGGACCTCTTTCTTCACGGTAGTTAGTGAGGACAGATTTAGAACCAGTCATGTGTCGAGAGCATCCACTGTCCAAGTACCAGATGCCCTTATCCTGTAAAATACAGAGTTTAAGTTTTCTTTGGTACCCATAGAACTATGGATCCAGAGGTATCAGTAGGACTGGTTGAGTCAGTGTCAGCCTTTACTGAAGTATCAGTACAGGAGGCTGTAGTCTTGACTGAAGAAACAGTCTTGACAACCTTCTTTCCTTTGACTGATTTCTCAGTCTTGGGAATTTTCTTTACCTTAGCAGATTTTTCAGCTTTGGTAGCAACAGAACACTTACTCGCAATATGGTCATTTAATCCACAGTGATAACATTTGCGATATTGAAAGCGTTTAGTGTGGTCCAGAAAGTTTTTGAACTTTAGGTGAGCAGGACCTGCACCAAGTATGCCTTTAGCATTTGACATAGGAGGAATTGGAGTCTTCTCCTTAGTCGTTTGCTTCAGGTCAATCTTCAGTCTGGGAGCAGGACTCTGAGAAAGAGACTTAGTTCCAGAGACTGAAGGACCACCACCCAGAACTTTATTCTTGGGTTTAGGACCCTTGGTCTTTGAAGGTGTTTCAGTTTTGGATTTATCCTTAACTGTATTCTTTTTGCTCTTAGGAGCACCTTCAGGGTGAGTGTTAGAAGAAGAAGAAGGGGTGTTTTCAGAGGCATTAGGAAGAGGAATAGAAGAAACAAATTTTCCAAATTTGAGCATGGAACTATCAGACTTAGTTTCTTCTTTCTTGTATCCACGAAAGAATCCAAGACCTCTCTTGCTTTTATCAGACCTTCCTGAAGCTAATATTTCATCAACTTTTTCAGAGGCGTCACTCCATCCTTTGATGGTGACTTTTTCAGCATTTAATTGGGCAAGGGCCTTCTCTTTGGCAGCAAGAGCCATTTCTCTTTCAATACAAAGAGTGTTGTTTACAGTGACCTGGTCCTTATAATTTTCTTCCACAATGGTAAGCTGTTTTAATTTTTCTTGACATTCTTTGAGTTGTCCTCTAAGATCAATATTCATTTTTTCAGCAGAGGTTTTACCATTAAGGGCTTTGTAGAGGTCGAGAGTGACTAGGTCCAACTGAGTTAAGCTTTCAAGAGGGATGAGAGGAATAGGTACCTGACTGGAAGAATCAGTCGCAGAGGTGGAAGCTTCAGGAGTTGTGGAAGAAGAAGCTTCAGGATCCTGAGGAGGAATCTCTTCAGGAACCTCTTCTATCTTAGCCATGAGAGCTAAGGTAGGTTCCTCAATAATGGCCATCAGTGCCACTTGAGTATCTTCCTCATCAGACGAGTCATCAGAGGAGACATCATCCCAGTCGCAGTCTTCTGCGATTAGACCTTTGCCTTTTCGTTGAGTTTTCATCTTTTTGTACTTTTCCTTCAGGCGTTGGTATTTGGGGTTCTTGGAAGAAGATTTAGCAGAGGAGGGAGCAAACTGACTTTTTCTGTACCTGCAATCATTAGCAAAGTGTCCTTTGCCCTGACAGTTGTAGCAGATAGCAGTAGCCTTGTCAGTAGAATCTGACTTTGGCTTGTCAGTAATAGAAAGATGTTTCTTTTTATGGAAGTTTCCCTTTTTGGCAAACTTTTTGAAAGATCTGGTTAAAAGAGCAAGAGATTCATTGAATTCAGGATCTTCTGACATGTCAGAGTCAGAAGATTCTAATTCAGTAATAGTTACTGAAGAAGAAGTGGCAGCAACAGGAGGAACAGAATCAGAAACCAATGCAACAGATGTGCTTTTGGATTCTTTAGAATCTCTTATGAGATTCTTTTTCAGTTTCTTCTGTTGTTCACGGTTCAGAAGAATACCGTACAACTCACTTAGTGTGAGTGTCTTTATGTCCTTTGACATAGTTAAGCAGGAGGTGTAAATTTCCCAATGTTCAGGAAGAGCTTCCATGAACTTGGTAACCACCTCAGAGTTAGAGTAGGTAGTACCGATGGTCTTCAGATCAATCAGAAGACAGTTGAATCTCTGATGTAGCTGGGAGAGAGTTTCATCCTTCTGATGAATAAAGCTTTCGTACTGACGAACCAAGAAAATCTTTCTTGATTCCATAAGAACAGCAGTACCTTCATATTGAACACAGAGAGTGTCCCATATCTCCTTAGCAGAGCGAAGGTGACAGACAGAATGAAAGACGTCATCAGGGAGTGACATGGCAATGAGAGACCTAGCCTTGGTGTCAATGTTGACCAGGCGTCTATCTTCATCATTCCAGTCAGTTACGGGCTTCACCAGCTCTCTTTCAGGAACAGCAGGTTGGCCACCAGCAGCAGGAATGGGGTGGACGGTTTGTGTAGGCACATGTGGTCCGTTTTCCAGAAAATAAGGAATCTGGGGATCAGAACCAGAGAGGAAAAGCTCCATCCTGGTTTTCCAAAGAGAGAAGTTGTCTTTGTTAAACCGAGGAGGCTTTCCAGCAGAGCCGGTATCAAAGTAGTTATCCTTAGCTTGAAGAGCCATAGAATAAGAAGAGAGAGGATCACAAGATTTTTCTTAAGAAGAAAAAGAGAGCTTGTATCTGCTCTGATACCACTTGTTGGTCCCAAGTAGGTGACCTTCAAGTAAGGATAGTGATTGGGATTATAGAAGGGGGGGGGGGTTGAATATAATCACACAATTTTTTCACTTTTAAATTCTTGTTTTATAAACAATATGAATTTACAGATTGTTGCGGAAATAGAAAAGACAATTAGTCTAAACTAAACAATCTAAGTTCTTTCACTATGCACTAAGTGAGAAAAGAATAAAGAAAGAAGATAGAGGGAAATAGAGAGAAAGGACTTGAGTATTTTAGGATGAAGAAGAAGTATGGAGAACATCTCTTCACGTCCTATTTATACTCCATGCATTAAATGCATGCAGACCTACTATTGTGACGTGTCACAATGTGAGTGGTCTGTTGTACTATTTACTATAAACAAATACTCTTTGCATGGTGTGCAAAAGAGGATGTTTGTAAACAGTTGCCTTATGGTCTGATAAGTACGGAGGGAACAGTAAAGTAACTGCCCTTATGTACTATTGTGTCAGAAAAGGCGTGTAATCCTTTTGTGCATTAGACTAAGACATTGTTCTAATCCTTCAGGATCAGGATACTGATCAGTGACTAGAGTCCTGAAACTGGGGACGTTTAGGGTCACGTGTATCCTGATGAATCTTCAGGATGTCATACGATAGTGAACAGACTGCTATCACTGAGTTCCATCTTCAGATCACGAGCATGCTGTTCCTGTCATCAGCTATTTCTTCGACGTCGCTGATGGTTCTTTTTGTATGATCTTAATGTCTTCAGGAGGAGGTCTTCACTTCAGTGGACAGGATCAGTAGACTGCAGAACAGGCTCGTTAGTCTCCTGATCCTGATCCTGATCTATAAAGTTAAGTTACAGCATAAGTAACATGGAATAACACTGAACAGACTTAGTGATAATTCCTCAAGCTATAACAGAAGTAAAAACCTATTCACTAAGTAAAGATTCAGGATCATTATCATTTCATCAGGTCTTAGGAGAGCTGGATCAACAACATTATAGTTATTTATAGTTTTCGGACCAAATATGTAGTTATAGTCATAGTCTTTTAAATTCCTTTATAAAAGAGCAAAGATATCGAGTACAATTCATCAAAATTTGAGAGACATTAATATGAGTGATACACGTGTTAAGTTACTGATTCATGCTGGAGGTTGGTGGGAGCAAAATAATGAAGAGTGGGTGTATAATTCTGATTAACCCGCACATCGAGCCAAAGTGCTATCGACGATTTCACACTCTATGTTGCTTAGTTGTGTTCAAACAAGATGTGGTATCGACCCTTGTTACGGCATCACTAAGATTACTTGTATAATTGGCAAGTTTTTGATTTAAATTCAGATGAAACAGTTTACAGTTTCTTAGAATATGCTACGAGTTTAAATTATCCGTCAACAATTTTTGTGTCTGTCTATTATCCTATTGTACAGGAAAACCAGGCTAGTACATGTGGTTTTAACTTGGAACAAACATACGGCGCTGGCGAATACGATTTTGTTCCAGAGACACAAGCTGAAGAAGATGGAGAAGCAGAAGTTGAAGAAGATGATGTTGATGAAGAATATCGTTTTGAAGAAAATTATTATGATGCCATGGTTGATGAAAATCATGTTTTGCATATACCTAGTGTTGATTCTGATGAAGAGGTAATACCGGACACTCCTCCTCAAATTACATCATATGCAGCCAGAAATAATTATTTCGGTCAGCCACCACTCCTTCCAGAAGTCGACGAGGAGCCGGTCGTCGAGGAGCAAGACGTTTCGTATGTTCGAAGTCGAGCAATTAGTGAGACAGATGTTTTCTAGACAAAACATGAAATAAACCTTGCTCCCAGCCTAAAGTTTCTTGAAGAGAGTTTTTAGTTCAAAGTGAAAAGATCTTCAACAACAAGATACGAGGCTGTTTGTATATATGATACTCGCTGCCAATGGTGTATGACGATGGTGAGTGTCGGATCAACTGGTATGTTCACCGTGCGAAAGATCCATGACGTACACACTTGTTCAAGGACACAGATCTAGGAGAGAATTTGATTGTGTTCTTCAAGTGGGTTGCAAATGTAAGAATAGGAAGTGTCCTCTGTACAACGAGATCTCTTGATGTGTTTGTAAGGGTTGTACCAAGCTAAGAAAGAAGGTTATTAAAAGCTTGTGGGATTTGGATAAGGAGCTTTAAAAATAAGTTGGTGGCCTACACCTATAAGGAGCTTGTGGGATTTTTGCAAGCTAAGAAAGAAGGTTATTATAAGTTGGATAAGGAGCTTGTGGGATTTTTGCAAATAGGATGGGTTCCCGTTTGAACCTTCACCTATATATATATATATATATATATATATATATATATATAGCTCACTTGAACTTAACAACTGACTGTAGTGGTCTATAGATCTCCTCCTTCGCTATTAGCTTGTCATCCTATAGATGAGAGGAAGATCATTTCAGTGGCAATTCAATTGAAAGCACTAAAAAACATGTTACTTTGAAAAACAATGTTACCTGGACATTTGAGTTTGACACAAGACACAGATCTACTAATTTTCAAGTAACTTGGTAATTTTTCATTTGATCATAACATGTTAATAACCATATAACAAATAGGTTAATAAAAATCATATAACAAATAAGTTAATCTACATTATTTTACAACCTATATCTCTCAATTATAGAACACACTTATTTATTAAAAAAACTCTCTCATCGAGCTTAATAGGAGATACAACTTAGCTACACATATGTTTGGTAGTGGCTTGATAACATAGAATGTGGCTTATTGAATAAGCTTTAAGGGGGGAACTTTATGCAAAAAGGCAAAAAATTTCAAACAATTATAAAGCATGCTCCTTCTATATATGAACAAACTATCCCAAACAAAAACATTCTCAATCTATGGAGGCAGATTAATCCACACAAACAACCAAGCTTAATAGGAGTTACAACTTAGCTATACATGAATGTTTGATAGTGGCTTGATAATATAAAATGTGGCTTATTGAATAAGCTTCAAAAGGTGGGACATTATGCAAAAAGCCAAAAAAATTTCAAATAAAAACATTATCAATCTATGCAAACTGATTAATCCACATAGACATTCTCAAAAAAAAATCCAAACAATTATAAGCCAACCAAACTGGTGTTCCAATTTCAATCATAAACTCAAATAATCACATGTGAAGATTACTAATTTTTCTTTAGCATTTCACCAAACAGGTGGTAGACATGTTCTAATAAGCTTCATGTTTACTTCTTTACTTCATTAGTGATCAATTTCTAAAAAAACATCATGTTTGAGTTAGTTTTTAATAAGAGCCAATGATGTAGTTTGGCATAGAGGCTGATGATGGCAGTTTGGCATAGAGAGACCGAGACAGAGAAAGAGGTCGAGACAGAGAGGGAGATAGATTGAGACAGAGAGAGATCGAAGAAAGAGGTGTCACCATAGAGAGAGAGAGATCGAGAGAAAGAGACGAGACAGAGATAGATAGATCGTGACAGGGAAAGAGAGAAAGATGGACGTACCTAGCCGGAGAAACCCTAGTCGGAGCGTCGAAGAGGCGGTGGAACCCAAGCCGGAGCAGCGAAGCGGTGGTGGAACGCTAGCCGTTGAAAAGGCGCACCAGATAAAGAGAGCGAGAGAAAGAAGTTGTTCTGTTTTTTTTTTTTTTTTGTGTTTTCAATTCTCAGCAATTCTTCGTGTGCGACACTAGAGAAAGAAATTTCATTTCTCTCCATTTGTTTCCCAAAAAAAGAGAATTGAAAATACAAAGAGGGCCAATTTTCGGGAATTGGCAATTCTCAGTTTTTTTATTTCTCTAACCTATCAAACAAGGGAAATGAATTCCAATTTCATTCTCTGTACCAAACACCCCTTTAGGAGCTAATAGTTTTTGTTTAATGACGATGATGTTAAGAGCTAAAGAGTCAGAAGTAAGTAAAGTAAAAATACATAGAAAGGAGATTAATAATGTAAATATGTATATAATAGAGGGATGATATCGGTAAAATGTAGCTTAATTTAAATAATAAGGTATTTGATTGCTCAATTCAAAGCAAAGTTGTTGACCATTCTTCCCCACCATTTTCTATTTACACATGACTGACAACACTATCACTCTCTCTCTCTCTTACATTAACCATTTCCTCTCCTTTACAGATAAAAGTGTTTTTCTTTCTAGTTGCTTGGAAAACCATCTTTTTCTTTTCTTTTCCTCTTCTAATCTTGTTGTTCAGATCTCTCTACTTTTGGCTTTTATCTTTTCTTTTTCTTTTTCTTCATGTAAATGCAGCTTCATTATTTCTACATCATTTGAATAAATGGGGAAGAAAGGTGGATCTTCCTCATGGCTCACCGCTGTTAAAAGGGCCTTCCGATCGCCTAACAAAGACTCCGATAAAAAAACAAAGACCACCACCACCACCACTCACCATCATCATCATCACCTCCAAGATGACGAACCACCTGACGACAAGGTAGTTTCTACTAATTAAATCTTTCTTAGTTTGTTGTAGTGTGTACTAATTAAATTAAATGCAGAAAAGGGAAAAGAAGAGATGGCTGTTCCGAAAGCCCACAACCGTTCAGGAAAATGCCCACCCTCAGCCTCAGCCTCAGCCCTCCAAGACCACTAATTTCCGAGATTCCGTGGCCGACCAAAACCATGCTGCCGTTGCCGCAGAGGCAGCAACGGTAGCCGCCACCGCAATGGAGGTGGTACGGCCACCACCCAAGGAGCACCGTGCGGCTATAATCATTCAGACGGCTTTCAGAGGTTATCTG
Source organism: Centaurea solstitialis (assembly GCA_030169165.1). NCBI lineage: Eukaryota > Viridiplantae > Streptophyta > Magnoliopsida > Asterales > Asteraceae > Centaurea > Centaurea solstitialis. The sequence goes on from CM058047.1 coordinate 46,230,091, forward strand.
GTCAGTCTCAAACAGACAGATCTATCTATCTATCTATCCATCCATCTTAATTAATTAATACTAGGACCCTACATTCTTTCTCTCATTCATTATTCACCGACGACTTAGGGGCCGTTTACTTAAAACACTTACCTGAACGCTATCACCTACCAAGCAGATAATATTTTAGTTTTTTAAAACGTTATACTCGGTAAGCACTTACCCTGACATTTGTAAATCTCCACTTACTGAGTAAGACTCTCGGTTCATGTCATTGCTTTTACCGGGTAAGATCTTGTCATGTTCATGTGGTAAGATAAATTGACCCGAATAAGCTCTTACCGGGTAAGCGTCAAGTAAACTGGCACCTTACCCACTATAATATTATGATTATGATTATGATTATGATTATGTAGATGATGAATTGATGATGATGATACTTTCGTGTGGCTATGTGTTATTTAAGGATGAAAATTTACCTGTTAATTAAAAAACTTATTAACAAGATAGCTAGTATATATCTTAAATATGAAACAGTTTTTATTAACTTTAGAGATTAGGATTGTACCAAAAGGTAAGTTATTAATTATGAAAGACGAATGAGTGCTTACTTTACTTGCATAAAAGCCAACTCCAAACAGTCAAAATCCGAGCACATGGGGAGATGCCTGTCAATGCACATGCACTACTTAACATGTATTTCTTTTTGGAAATGCAAATACATATTCATATATATATATTGACAACAAACTAAACCTATATAACTAAATTTATTTTTGATCAATAATATAAAATATATTGCAAATTTGAAATCGAAAATCTCAAATTTGAAGTTAATGGGTAGTATTGCTAGCGAATGAAGTAAAAAAATTATCGATGGATGTTTACTTAACTTGTGGCATATATATATAAATATAAAATGCGTAGGCGAGAAGAGCTCTTCGTGCATTGAAAGGACTTGTAAAACTGCAAGCATTGGTGAGGGGTCACAATGTAAGAAAGCAAGCGAAGATGACACTTCAATGCATGCAAGCTCTGGTTAGAGTGCAGGCTCGTGTTCTTGATCAGCGCATGAGGCAATCCGACCAATGCAGCAGTCGAAAATCTACATTTAGCGACAACAACAGCGCCTGGGGTGGTTCTCGCTATCATCAAGACATTTCTGACAGGAGATCTATGGTACATACATACTTATACTATGGGGAATGATATTTGCATCCGTATGGATATTAAAATCAGGATCATTATGTGCATTGGGAATGTAAAAAGCTGGTTGTTATGGTGATGTGTGAAGAGGATTTTAGCCAAGGGAGGCTACTTGCATCTCTACTAACGCGTTTCTCCTCAACCTCAAAATCTGCTTTTTACATTTCCAATACAGGATTGATCTGATTTCTGACGTGTGTAAATAGTAATACCCAAGTGCATTTAGCAATCATAGGGTTGCAATTAGCCTCTCCTTATATATAATATATGCCTCTAATTAGTTGCCTACATATACTTATCTTGTTGCCTAATTGATAAGTAACTTAGTAGTTACTTTGGGTTTTAATCTTAGTCTCGAGATGGAAGTAGCAGCATTGCTGATGATTGGGACGAACGTCCACACACTATTGAGGAAGTGAAAGCAATGCTTCAGAATAGAGCTGCTAGACGTGAGAAGACCTTGTCTCAAGCATTCTCGCAAGAGGTTTGTTGGATAGACTCTTTTGTTGTATTAAAATCTTTTAACTTTTCGTTTTTTTTTTCCTTCTAATTTTAATATACTAATTAATTTATTAATGAATGAAAAAGAAGACGAGGAGAAATGGCAGGAATCCGTCAATAGGAAGTGATAACGAGCTACTTGGTGTTGGAAATGGAGAGAGACACCAATGGCTGGATAGATGGATGGGTTCGAAACCATGGGAGAGCAGGCCCATGGCAAGGGCTTCAACCGACCACAGAGATTCTACTTCCGCTGCTGCTGTTAAGACCGTGGAAATGGACACCTCTCAGCCTTATTCAAGTAGCAGCTTACCCCCTAACCATATGAGAAGATCTAGTTATCAATACCAAAGAAATTCCTCTGCTTCTCCTCTGCATAGACCCCAACACCATTACCTCCCTATAACACCTTCATCCTCCTCATCCAAACCAACAACAAGGCCTATCCAAGTGCGTTCAGCCAGCCCTCATTACGAAAGAAGCTACCACAGCACTCAAAGCCAAACACCCAGTCTAAGGTCTAACTACAGTTTCAACTCGGCATTACATCATCAATATCAACATCAACATCAACATCCAAGGGGCTCCACAAGCGGAGGAGCTGCAATGCCTAATTACATGGCTGCAACCGAATCAGCCAAGGCTAGGGTGCGGTCTCAGAGTGCACCTAGACAAAGGCCTTCGACTCCTGAAAGGGACAGATCGTCGTCAGCCAAGAAGCGGCTCTCGTTTCCTGTTCCTCCAGACTCGTATAGTGTAAATGGACAGAATTTGAGGAGTCCAAGCTTTACGAGCGTGAACGAAGCATACGCATACATGGTGGAGCAGCAGTCCAATTATACGGATAGCATTGCCGGTGGTGAGGTTTCGCCTTGTTCGACCACGGATCTTAGGCGCTGGTTGCGCTGATCCATCCCATCCCATCCATTTTTAATAAAAAAAATAAAAAAGAAAAATAATCTAACTCTTTAGAAGGAACTCAGCTGTTGGATTTTCAACTATCTCTAGATATGCTAATTTTTGGACACACTAAGAGAAAGGGTTTCAAAGTTTGGTGTGTGATTGTGATTGTGTGTGTTATTAATTGAATTAAATTAAATTAAATTAAATTAAAAGGGAGTGGTGTTGTTGTTTGTTATTTCTTTTTTATGTAATGTAAATGCCTTCACATGAATCCTTCCTTTCTTGCTGCTTAATAATATTAAATATGTAGGCAGGGCAGACAGGGTCTTTGGGCAGATGGATATGTGAAGAATTGAAGCAAGTTGTTTAATTTAATAAAGTTTTAGATTGGTAATGTAAGAGCATATTTTGAGTCCATGTGAAGGGCACGTTTATCCATTGGTTTGGGGCAGGCTGTTATTTTGTACATTCCATGTGCAGGGGTGCAGGGGTGAATAATTAAGTTGATGATGCTGAATGGCTTTATTTAGATATCATATCTAACTATATTACTCTATAGGGGTGGGTTCAAATATGAACCACTTTTTGGTTGTAAACGTGAGGACAATCGAGAGCACGACACGTGGCGAATGACCAGGCGCCACGTCAGATCCACGGCGGATGACTAGACGCGATTCATGGGAGGGCATTGAATTAAAGAGGGGGACCACACTCAAAGTCGCCACGTGTCGCGCGCTCGGCTGTCCTCACGTTCACAACCAAAAAGTGGTTCACATTTGAACTTTCCTATATATATATATATATATATATATGAATCACTTTTTGGTTGTGAACGTGAGAACGGCCGAGAGCGCGACATGTGGCGAAGACTAGTCAACAAAGGCGGCTTTGAGTGTGGTCTGTCCTTTTAATTCAATGCCCTCCCATGAATCGCGCCTAATCATCCGTCGTAGACTTGACGTGGCGCCTAGTCATCCGTCACGTGTCGCGCTCTTGGCTGTTTTCACGTTCACAACCAAAAGGTGGTTCACATTTGAACCCACCCCTATATATATAATACTAGTAGCATCAACAATTAACACACTCTTGTCCATAAAAAAAAATGCAGCTAATAAAAAGAGGGTAAATGTAAATATATAAAGACAGATAGAGAGATGAAATGGTCAAGTATTATTGTGAATTAGGTGGTGAAGGTGGGTCTCCAATTCATCTAATCTGTCCTTCCAATGGGTGTTTATACACAATGGTTTGACATGGCTGTAATCTGAAGAGGTTGCATCTTCTTCTTTGATGGTTGTTTTGGTCTTCTTCTTCTTGTTGTTGTTGTTTATCTTTATCTTTGTCTTTTTCTGGGCAGTTGCTTTTTGCAGAGCCAACAACACAACAGATCCGCTGATTTTGGGCTGCTCCTCTAAATCGCCGATATCTTGCTTCCAAGTTTCTTGATTCAGCCTTTCTTCTTCTTTTTCTTCTTCTTTTTCTTCTTCTTCTTCTTCATCGTAGTTGATGTTGATGTTGATGTTTTTCCGAGGCCGTGAGTATCTGCTGGGTGAGGCTGAGACGGTGAAGGGCCCTTGTTTGCCGGTGGGTGTGGTGGAAGGCCATAACCTGGAGGAGGATAGTAGGGAGCCAGTGGCCCACATGGCTTTTGGAATTGGAAGGAAGCAAACTCAACCCTAACCCTCTCTCTTTCTTACTTGTTAATATTTTGGGCCTTCTCTATTTCATTTCCAGCCACATGATCCACTACCCTCCTCACACTCAAATCTATTATTTTGGAACATTGCACGTTGCAGCGCCAAGTGTGTATCAATAACCCGACCATAATAAGTTGTATCTGAAAGATTGATTTTTATGTATAAAATTCAAGGTCTATTGATCAAAAAAATTGAAAAAGATTCGATCGATGTTAAGTCTTCAAACTCATAACATTTGATTTGATGCTTAAAAGTAAAACATAAGACTCTTGAAACTCATAACATTACCCGTACATAATAAAAAGTTTTGATTTGATGATTAAATGTAAGACTCTTGAAATTTTAAGAATTTTTTAAATAAGCTGCCTACTCTGCCCTCTCATGGCTCTGCTCCTACTTAAAAGTCGTCCGTATCACACAACTTGGTCACCTGTCTGGGCTCTGGCCAGTAGGGCTGGCAATGGGTAAAGGTGAACCTGTTACCCGTTATGTTTCGACCCGTTTAAAAAAAGATATTAGTACACATGGGATAATTGGTTACTTCCCACCAAATCTATGCATTCAGATTGGACGAAAATAGGTTTACACGGTTTGTACAAAATAGTGAGTTCATAAAATAAGGTAACTATGTATATATATATTTATATAGAGAGAGAGAGAGGAAAGTTCAAATGTGAACCACTTTTTGGTTGTGAACGTGAGGACAGCCGAGAGCGCGACACGTGGCGGCTTTGAGTGTGGTCCCCCTCTTTAATTCAATGCCCTCCCATGAATCGCGCCTAGTCATCCGCCATGGACTTGACGTGGCGCTTAGTCATCCGCCACGTGTCGCGCTCTCGGTTGTCCTCATGTTCGCAATTAAAAAGTGGTTCACATTTGAACCCACCCCTATATATATATATGTGTGTGTGTAGAGGGAAGTTCAAACGAGAAACATATAAATTTAAGAGTACGTGAGAAGCAATCTCAGCCACTCATCCGATCAACAAAGGCGGCTTTTATTGGTCCCCTCCCTTTAATAATCTCTACCCTCCCATGAATCGTGCCAATCCTCCGTGATCACGTCCACCGTAATCGCGAGATGAGTGGTTGAGATTGCTCCTCACGTCCTCTTAAATTGACATGCTTTTCGTTTGAACCTTCCCCTATACATGTATATACATAAATATATTAAGTTACATATTAATATTTTTATTATGCTATCATATATGTTGTATAATAAAATATAATTTAATTTACATTTTTTTTATACTTGTCGAGTTAAAGAGTTCATGATGATTAAACCAGAAAGAATGCGAGGTCAGAAAGATGAAACAACAGAAGTGTTGTTATAGATTTTTTATTTTGTTTTTAAAATATTATTTAAATCATTATATGTAAAGTAATACTAAAATGTTTACCATAAAAAATTAGATATTTGAGGTTTAACAATATTATGTATAATTCAAAATGAAATTTCGTTTATCATTTATCAACCCGTTTCGTTACCCGCTATTTTAATGGGTAAGGAGGATATGGATAATAGGTTTATGAGATGAGTAACTATCCGTTTCCTTACCCGTTATTTAAACGGATTGGATAATCGATTAACCTTTATCCTATCCATACCCTACCCGTTGCCAGCCCTAGCTCTGGGGTGAGTCTTGGCTCGACCAAACCCACCAGAAAAATCGTTCAACCTGAAATAGTCAGTCAGCGCTGCCTCATGTGGATCAATGGATGACTGAACTCATCGGAAAGGTCGCAAAGATGAAGAATGCGTTGATAAGCTGCAATTGCTGGATTGGATTTTATTTGGGCTGCACAAGTTTTAATACTTCAATCTTGAGTTTGGTTCGAAAAGCTCGAAATTACATAAAAAAATAGGTTATTTAGGTTATAGCTCGAGCTCAACTAAAAAACCTCGAAATATGCATATTTAGGCCCAAAATCATACATATATATAAGATGATAATCAAATGAAAACCTATTCTTTTTGATGAACTTGATGACCCATCTAAAAATTATATATAAACAAATTCATGTTAAATAAAGCATATGAATAATTTACATATTGTAGTTTATATGAAAATATCAAATTTTATTATAAAATGCATATAAATACCTTTTTTTCCCAGTCGTTATTCCTTTTTTTCTCGCTGCATTGATGAATATGTCATTTGTATTGTTTTTCAAATAACTAAATGTTTCTATTTTACAAAAAAATCTATTTATGCGTACCTTCACCAAAATCTGCTTTTTTCTTTGTGTTGAACACTAACAGGGTCAACAGTGTCGAGTATGACATTTTGGAGGCCTATTGCGAAGAAATAAATATGGCCTTGTATAAATAAAACGTTAACTTGTAACAAAATTAAAAGTAATCACATAATAATTACGAGTTTAATAGATGTTACTATATATGTCTAACATTGATCTTCTAGCATTTTTAGAAGCAAGATCATTAGGAGTACCATTTTCAAACACATATTGTTCTATTTGCATTGATCTTCTGTTGCTTGGACATTTCGATCCAAAATTTCTAATCAGGTGCATCTTATTCTATGGAAAATCAGTCAATCATTTTTGGTATACACATAAATACATTAACTAAAAAAATTATTAACCTGTTGTTATTAAAAGAAAACTAACATTCAACATACTAAAAAAGTAATTTTAAAAGATATAAATAATCAAATAATAAAGTTATTGAAAACTAATAAAAAAATAAAGAAATAAGAAAAAATTAATATAAATTATAAGACTTTTTAATATAATACTAGAATAAATCCTACGAGAAGTAACAATAGAGAATTTTTCATTATCGATGAAAACCCAAAGCAATATTCAAAGAATTGAAAAAAAATGAAATAATTGAAAAAGTATTGAATGAAGGTTTCTTGTAGTGGATGACCACGTAATTTATTTATTTTTTTGGAATGAATGGTATTAAAAACTTATAAATAATACCATATATATGTTGTTGTATATTTTTTAAATGAATGGTATTTAAAACTTATAAATAATGCCATATATGCCACCTTGCTATCTAAATAAGGGGAATTACCATATCAATAAAAATAGTAAATAAGAAGAATTACCATTTTAATAGAAACATAATGTAGTGCAAGGGAATCGAACCCAAAAGGAAATTACCATTTTAATAAAAGTAGTAAATAAGAGGAATTACCATTTTAACAGAAACATAATGTAGTGTAAGGGAATCAAACCCAAGTTGCCTTTACCAACTAATTCAAAGCAACATTTGTGTCATTAGTACCTTTTTACACTAAATACTGTATATAAAATATATAGAAAATTGGAGGCTCACTGCAATTGCACCAGTGGCACACCTCAAGTAGAGGCGGATTCAAAAAATTTGGTTAAGGGAGTCGAAAGTTTCAAAATTCAAGTAACATAATATTTAATGAGAAATATTAGGAACTATTACTACCACTACCGGTATTCAATGTTAGTAATATTCTTGTGTAGAAATATTTTTATATGTCTAATCAAATAATAAAAAAATTAACAATTAGCCCCAATCAAATTTATAAATAGGCATATTGTGAAATAGGAATTATACATGATACAATCAGCACAAAACAATTAACAATTATGTATCAAATTCTAACAATTAATCATTAGGCATCAACAACTAAAAAGGTATTCTAATTAACAATTAACAATTATGCATCAACCCTAAAATCAACAATTGACTAGGTATCAATCAACAAAACAAGTTTTATTAATTAACAATCCTAACAATTACAAAAAGAAAAATAATAATAATAATAAAGTTCGAACATTTAACGAATCCTAAATAAATACCAATATAAGTGTAATTAATTAACCATGCAAATAGTAATAACTTAGGAATGAAAAAGTAATTTAACAATAAAAATTTGGGCTTTCTCTTTTTTCTACTATCTCAACTCTCTCTCATTAAACGATGTATTTTATTTTATATATAATTAATGTACTTAGCTTATATTTTCGAAGAATAATAAAACGTATTTTTAAAGTAACGAACGTGACCTTTCTTTTGCAAGTTTATATAGTTGTAAAAAAAAAAAACCGGTCCTGATCAATAACCGGTCCCTTAACCAGTTCTAACCGGTTAAGGTTAACCGGTTATCTGAAGTAGCCTAACCAGTCCTCACCTTCGAATCATAGGACCGGACCGAACCGTAACCGGTTACTCCTTAACCGGTCCCGGTGTGTTACTGTTTAGGACCGGACCGATTAAGGACCGGTTAGGACCGGCCCGGACCGGTATTTGGCCATCTCTAGTCAAGACCAAAGACAATTGAAGTAACCATAAAATTTAGGAAAAAGTTCAAAAAAAAAAAAAAAACTCAACAAACTATTCCATTTTGAATGATTAAGTTCCTAAATAATTTTTTTAAACAAAAAAATCGTTAAACTTTCTCATTTTGAATGATTAAGTTACTAAGGTATTCTTTTGAATGAAAAAAGCATTAAACTTTTTCGTTTTGAATGATTAAGTCCTCAAACAACTTCTTTTCTATAGATAAACCATTAAACTTTCAAAAATTGGTTACTTACACCCTTTTAATAAAAATAAAAAAATTAAATGTAACCGGCTATGAAGGTTTTAAAGGTAAAATATAACTATGTTAGTTTAGGTTAAACAAATATAAGTAGAATTTTTTTTAAAAATTCAATGATTTATTTTGTTGGAAAAAATGTTTAGGGACTTAATCATTCAAAATAAAAAAGTTTAATGGTTTTTTCCTTCAAAATAGTAGTTTAGTGACTTAATCAATCAAATTGAGAAAGTTTAATGGTTTTTTTTGTTCAAAAAATTGTTTAGGGACTTAACCATTTAAAATGAAATAGTTCCTTGGGTTTTTTTGGACTTTTCCCTAAAATTTATCATAAAAATATTGTTTTTGTTGAAGGGATATGGGGGTTAGCTGACCCCCTTTGTTAGCTTTACATCCGCCCTTGACCTTAAGCCCCCCTGTTAGCTTCTAGTTCTGTTCATGTAAAAGTAAGTGATAAAAGAAGAATATTCGTTTGACAGAAGTATGAAGTCTGCAGAAGAGATCTGTCGCAAAGGGCTCGAGATCTTCTGTAACATCCAATTTTCAAAAAACGGGATTTTTAAAGATTTTAAATAAAAACAATTTAATAAATAAATTTTTTACGAAGTAAATACGTTTTCACGGCCAACCGGCTCAATAAATGTCAACTAAAAATAAGTAACTAAAAATCCCATTTATTTCTTAAGATAAAACCCAAAACAGAAGATGTCAAGGTGTCACCGGAACCGTCCTCCACCGAAAAATCAAGCTGGGGCCTTGCCCTTATCCACCTGAGCCAGATCCTGGAAAAAAGGTAAACAACGAAAGGGTAAGCGAAAACGCTTAGTGAGCTAGCACTATACCTATTTCACACTGCCACGTGGGCACATATCACAACCGGTGCCATCACAATCACACATACCAATCACCTCATATCAACATCTTAACGGTTTCCCGCTCTTCGGACCGCCCCGCAGTCCGGCCTTAGTGGTTGCCCACTCTTCGAGTCGTCCCACAACCCGGCCTTAGCGATTACTCGCTCTTCGGATCGTCCCACGACCCGGCCTTAGTGGTTACCCACTCTTCGGATCGTCCCACGACCCGGCCTTAGCGATTACTCGCTCTTCGGATCGTCCCACGACCCGGCCTTAGTGGTTACCCACTCTTCGGATCGTCCCACGACCCGGCCTTAGCGATTACTCGCTCTTCGGATCGCCCCGCAATCCGGCCTCATCAAACGCATCAACTTACATACATATAAGCAAGCTATAATACGACGAACGTAAAACCCACTCACAATTATAAAAGTGACTCAACCAAATCATGCATACATACACACGAAACAATATAAAACAAGCACAGTGTAACTCACCTTATAGCAGCTTAGGGTACTCCTCGGTATCCTCACGATAGCAAGTTAACTCACCTAAACAATTCAATCGTAAAGCACATTACTTACTATCAAATCAATACGAAGACTCGATACCGAAACAAGGGTCTTAGACGTAGCTAGACTAGTCCATGTTGGGTTTTTATGCATTCCTCGTATCAAACTGACACGAAGAAAACTGTGGATTTCAATCCTAACTGGATGAGATACACGACAAAAACTTTGTGATCAAACTGATCAATAAGTTTATCGAATCAAACCTAACTGGTTTGATACGTGCGGAAGCGATTTGGATATAAACCCAAATATCCACAGATCTTTTCGTTTCAATTATAATAGTAATAGATTTGTTAGAGTGTTACCTGGAATGCTCGAGTTAGATCCACCCGTGATCGACCAAACGAAGAGTGAGTCCCCGATACGATGAAAAACAGCTAAGGATTAATCAAAGAACCAAAAACCGAACTGGTTTTGCTCTTGGATCGGCGCCGGTTTCAAAGGAGGAGGGATGAGAGAATTTTCTGGTTTGTTTTCTTGGTGGAATGAATTATGAAAACTGATAAGCCATAGGCTTATTTTATATGGAGGAATTTCCATACAACTCAGTTTCCATAATTATCTTTGGCAAATATTCTTTTCTTTTCCTTAAAGAAAAATAACTAGATAATTATTTGTATTATTAATTATTATCCTATTATATATTTATTTACCTAATAAATATATAATTCAATAATTAATAAACTTATATATTTATTTATCTAATAAATATATAATTACTAACAAACCTTTAACTTTGGGATTTAGTACGGAAAATGCCCAACTGATTTATAATTAACTATTATAAACCTTAATCTCTCCAAACTGGGACTATCTCATTTATTCGGTTTACAGGTCCTCACAGGTGTGACCCTCGAGTGTCTAGTAACATTGGATGTGTAATCACTGGTTTGCCAACTTCTGCACATAATTACTAACAGACTCCCACTTGTGCAAGTTGGCAATACCGTCTTGATCACACGGACCTAAGGAGGCCCCTAGACAGGCGCTTAGGCTAACCAGGTTACAAGAACTCTTATACCCAGATAGGTGATTTAAAATTTCCATATGGAAATGACATTCATGAAACAACTGTTCATAAATTGGGTATATCTTGGCTTTTCCCTTTGCAACACGATATTTCATCTATGAGTATGAGCATGGATTAAGTCAACTCTAAATACTCATGATTCTGTTTCTCGACTATCCGACCTCTACTGATAGGTAAACGACAAAGAACTAATCAGTTCGTTTGGGCATGGCCATGCACTTCATCAGTATATTCAGTCAGTCAAGGGGCCCAGAAATATCTCTCTTCGGAGAAGAGGTGCAAATCCCATCTTGCATATCTGCATTTAACACCACGGCTTCCGCTGAATCTAGTCACGCCCTCTATAGCCACCATGTTACGGCGTAGCGGTTGAACGCACTAAGTATCCAGCAGTCCTCATGATATCAAACCGGATACCTCAGGTGATAGGGACAACCACTGTGAGATTCTACTTATGACAAAATCCAAGAAGTAGTCTCAACCGCGGATCACGTCCGATATTCGCTACTCTATCGAATATCCGTGCAGTTTCTGGTCTACAACGCTTGTAGCTGTTATTCAACCCACTGATCATAACTACCCAAAAACTCACAATGACATTAACACTCTATTGAGTTCCCACCACAATAAGTTGTCACGGACAATTTTCGAATGAAAGACTGGAAACTAGTCTCATTCCTGGATTACAAAACATGCAAAATATAAAAAACGAATTTAAGAGACTAATTTTTGTATAGTCCATATTACACTCTGTAATAATACTAAAATTAATAGTATCTTTTAAATACCTTTTACCGTGTCTATTCAGCGTTTGTTAAATACTGGTCTAAATGAAGTATCACCTACCTTCAGTTTAAACCCTTTGATTAATGTTTACCAGATTAATCAAAGTTATAACCAAAAATATTACAAGTTTAACATCTACTGATATTTTATACTTGTATTAGCTAATTTTTGTTTTGCAAACATCATAAAACAAAAATTAGACTTCACTTTACCATATTTCCCTGAACTTGGAGATCTGGACTAACTCTGAGTTCACTGAATATGTAAAGTTAAATTGCAACTTTCCTTAGTTGCAGTGTAGATGAATGATTTCTACCTGAAATCAGATAAAATTTCCATTTACCAAACTGGCAAATTTCAGGAAATTTATTCTAGTGTTTACAACACTTTCTAGTCTAAAAGATAATTACTATCTTTAATAACTATTCCAACACATTTTAATTATTGATTTTTCTCAAAAGTCAAGTATGACTTTATTTTGTTTCAAAGACTTTGAGACTTCTGTTCTACCGTTTTGACTGAAAAGTAGATCATATATCTTATGAATTTACATCCTACCTGGATCATGAATTCCGAGATATACTAAATCAATAATTTTATCTTTTATTCTTTATCATAGACTAGATAGAGAATAAACTGGCTCCCACTAACCTATATGAAAACCAACTATTACTTAAAATTAACTATTGACTTAGTCAAAACTTGATTATTTAGTCAATTCTATTTTAAGTAATGAACACGAGAATTTTAACATTTATAAAACTTAACTGGACTTTATTTAAATCCTAATTCCAAAACTTGGAATTTTCTCTAGTTTATAAACACTGATATTATCAACGATATCTGAGATAATATCTTAAATTCCTTAAAACATATGAGTAATTAATTCTGATCAGAAAAATACTTTCATAACCTTTTACTCATAAATGTTTTATTCAAAACACATTATAGTACTTCGCGTGTTTTGACAGTTTTCATATACATTACTTTATTTAATTAAAGTAATACTGTTAGTGTAATAGGCAACATCTAGGATCTAATTTTGAATCAAGTCTAACTTGACTTATATAGATTCAAAATATCATGCATAAAGATATTTAAATCAAGACTATAATTTTAAATTTTAAAACCGATAAACATTTAAAACCCAAAAAAATCCAAAATTTTGGAAAAACAAGATTGTTTTAAATCATAAAAGTTTAAAATTGTCTTGATAATATCTAAAAGTAAACTTGTATGCTGATCCTTGCAATCTGGGCACTTCACTTTTAATGACCACCTGCAATTAAACATTTGCTTCTAGGTGTCAACTCATTTGTAAACTAGCAAGCGAAAGTGATAAACTTAAGCAGTTACGAATACGTGAGGTGTTTATACCTGCTTCGTAACGCTTCGGGCAGTTATGCCTCCAATGACCGACTTCTTGGTACTTGAAGTATTAATTCTCGGTCATTACTCTGTTAGGTTTTAACTTTCTTGCCCTAGCCCTTGCCTTTGCCTTTTTCACGAACCTTGGGTGCACTCTGGGTGGTCTGAACTGGACCTTCTCCCTTGCTGGTGCCTCCATGCCCATGCTTCTTCTTTACTCCTCTGTCCCTCACCATCATTACATCCTTGGTTTTGTTCTTGGTCCCCATATTCAACTCAGCAGTCTTAAGCATGGAGTGCAATTTGGCTATTGATTTCTCCATGTTATTCATGTTATAGTTGATTACAAAAGGCTTGTAATCCTCTGACAGTGAGTTGGGTATAGTATCCGTTGCTAGCTGCAACGGAACTGGGTGACTGAGTCTTTCCAGGTGATCCATGTGCCGTTTCATCTTCATGACATGGTCACTCACTGAGGTCCCCTTGATCATCTTGCACTCGTTAAATGCCTTCGTGGCATCGTAACGTTCTGTGCGAGCTTGCGTTTGGAACATGTCCCTCAACTGGCGGATCATGTCATACGCATTTGTATTTATGAGCTCTGTTTGCAAATCTGGGCTCATAGTTGCAAGCATGAGACAACCGATATCCAGCAAATCATCTGAATGCTTCTTGTGAGCATTTCTGGCAGCAGCCGGGGCATTTGCTGGAGAGGCCTCTCCTAGAGGCTCTTTCAAGGACATACCATTTCCTTTCGTGTCTGAGTACAATCATCAAATTGCGCTCCCAGTCAAGGAAATTGGAACCGATGAGTTTATCCTTCTCAAGGATGGAGCGGAGGGAAAGATTGTTTGTGTTGGTTACTGTGTTTGCTATCTACATTTTAAAAACTTTGGTTCTTTTTTAGCAACTGTGAATAGACTAATTTCCAATAAATATCAATAAACCCTTAAATGATCATTTTATTGGACTAGGATCCTTATTTCATACGCCCTGATGTGCGTAATTGTAACACCCAATCCCATTTTGTTAATTATAAAGGAAAATCTTTACTAAAAAAAAACCTCCATAAATGTTTAACGATAAAAACGACAATTCAAAAACCCAAACAAGTTAAAAATTCAACACCCGCTAAATAATTAATGTATTAGCATTTATGATTAGATCGGAATGCCACGACACGAGCCGGAACCTTCAAGCCGGAGCCTTGCCCTTATCAATACCGGAGCTCGTACCTAAAAAGTTTAAAACACGAGGGGTAAGCTCAACCGCTTAGTGAGTAAAGTTACATACAACATATCGTAATTTAATGCGCATACAATCGTCCACGTCATCAGCTTAACGGTTTCCCGTTTACCGGACCATCACGCAATCCGGACTCCGCGGTTTCCCGCCCTTTGGGTCATCACGCAACCCGGATCAACACCATACAATTTAACAGCACATATCCACATAAAATCACAATACATTGCATATAAACCCACTCACCTTAACACGTCACGTACACACGAACAATGTATCGTTCACAAAAGCAATCCACGTAACCACTCTGAAATTTTAAAACACAAACCCTACATGTCACTTATTAACACCCCCGTCCAAGTATTTTTACGTTTATACAAAACCATCCGGATAATACGACGTGAACAAATCTACGGACGTGTCCCACATCGTCGGTTGAATGAGACGATGGCAACGACGACGGTGTCTCGCCGCCACCTTGCACCGCCTACTCCACGGCGGCAGCCGCCATGCATCACGGCAGCAGCGGCGGGTGCGCCATCGCATTCCCATCACCGACCACCACACGGCAGCGACGGCAGCCGTGGATTTCCACAACCGCCGCCGGCCGGTGGGACACAAAACGGCAGCAACGGCAACGACCTTATGGCCGTCACCGGCCACCATCCAAACCAGCAGCGGCGACGGCGGCGTTTGCCACCACCACCGCATCCAAAAATCCACGACGATCAGCGGCGGCGCCAAGGCGTCTCCAACCACCGCTGACCACAGAAACACCGCCAAGTGCACGCGGCGGCCGGCTAGCGCCGGCGTCGCTTTACCCTATACGCAGGGCGGCGGTACGACGGCGAGGAGGCTCCCCACACCGCCGACCGGCCCAAGGAACGTGATCGGTGGCAGCAGCGAACCACAGGGCTACCGCCGCCAACCACCGTGCCGGCCATCAAACGGCAGCGGCGTGCGGCCGAAAACAGGCGCTGGGTGAACCCTCGCGACGCCATTCGTCGGCGTGGCCCGCGGCGGAGGAGCTCGGCGGCGACAGCGGTAAGACCGCCACCACCTCCGTTCTCCGACTAGACTGGCAGCGGCGCTTATGGTGGCGTACCACCTTCGCCGGCCCGACGCGACAACACCATGGCAACAAACCCTACCCTACGTACGAGATACGGACACGAATATTACCTACGACGCGAAAGAAACTCCGGCCGCCCCTGTCGCCTTGATCTCTCGCTCACTCCCGAACCCTCTCTCGTTTTTCTTAGCTCCCAAGAATTCTTAATGGAGAGGGATGACAACCCTTAGGGTTTTTAATCAAGATCAACGGGCCTCCCTCCCCTTACTTGACCCACAAGAAAACCCTAACCCTAACTTGTTACTACTAATAATATCAATAATAATAACAATATAAAATAATAATAATAATAATAATAATACTAATAACT
This sequence comes from Centaurea solstitialis, assembly GCA_030169165.1. Taxonomy (NCBI): domain Eukaryota; kingdom Viridiplantae; phylum Streptophyta; class Magnoliopsida; order Asterales; family Asteraceae; genus Centaurea; species Centaurea solstitialis. The sequence goes on from CM058047.1 coordinate 46,246,221, forward strand.
AACAAAACGGGATGTTACAGTAATGTTCTTGCTCCACCAGACCCACGTATTATTTCGGTAGGTAAGGACTTTTACCAATCACATCTAACTGACATGACTCCTAGATCTCTTTGGGACAACGGTAATTATCCGTACATGTTTCAGTCCCTTCTAAGTGCTTTTTGGCCCGGTACCACCCGGTAAACATATGAGAACCAAAACAGATCTCACCATTTCGGGACTTGGACACTTTTACTCTGGCCGATACAACACGGAGATAATTCGCAGAGTCATAGTATCCCCTCTAGCTTGGGGTTTGAACGCAGATGCTCAAGGTGTGTTCTTCTTAGAACGTCCGCGTACCTTACGCCTGAGGTGCCCCTAGATGGGTTGCACTACTGATCTATGATTTATCGGGGTTTTAAATGATTTTTGAAAAACCTTTTAATGTCCAGTTATTTAGAAAATTGTAACTTTTGGAAAAACTGATTGTTTAAACAGAAAAGAAACTGATGTTTAAACTAACTGTTTCAAACATACGCTGTTTTAAAAGGCTCTTGCTAATTAAAACTAACTGTTAAAAGCATACTTGCTAATCAAAACTAGCTGTTTTGATAACATGCTAGTTGACCAAAACTAACTGTTTTATCAACTTGCCTTTAAACAATCTATTTACAATTTTATAGGTTTTAAAACAAAATCTACCGTAAAAGGTTTTGGAAAAAGCTGGTGACTTTGATTTTTAAAACCTACTTGATCTCGTGATTTAATCTAGTTTTAAAAACTCTCTCCTATTTTTAAAACATATTTGATAAACATACTATCACGATTAAAATTCAACCACGCAGTTAATAATTATAAACACACAGATAATTATAACAACCACGCAGTTTAAAGCTAACTAATTATAGGTTTGCCAATTTTTATTCCTAAGGACCAATAATGACTTATTTTTCTAAAGGATTTCTAACACTTCGCGTAGCTCCCACTAGCTCCGGTATCTTCGTTAGGACTCCAGAAAAAAGGAAAACTGGGTTTTTCTTGTGTAGCTCCCACTTGCCTTCGGCATTCTCGATGGAACTCCAAAAGAGAAAAAAAAAAACTATCCTATGGTCATTATTACAAAGGGGTTGTAAATGGCACGCAGGCCTCCCCAAAACATAAGTCAAGGGTCTAAGTTGGCAAATACTATAATAGATATAAAATACATACGCAAACAGTTATATATTTTAAACAACCATGCATTTATACAAAGCATAAAATAAGCAATATAATAATGCGTAAAGCAATCCTAGATCCGTTAAAATTATCTTGTTCCGTTTATCGCAAAACTTGGTTTTAACTGATTTATAAAACAAACTGTTCATAAACCGAAACTAATATTTTAAACTGAAAAACGGTTTTTACTTGAATTATAAAAATACTAAGATTTATAATCAATAAATCTATTTATAAAGCAAAACCGATTTTCTAAAATATTTGCTTTTTATCTAGAAGTTATATCAAAACCCGGTCCTCGAACAAACTGGTCGGAAAAATAAACATTGTACCGTAAACTGTGTCGTGTTTTGACCAACTGGTCAAAACATGATACTAGACTTATTTGACCAAACGGATCAAATAACTGGTTTGATAAAACACAATTTTACTCGGGATAAATATTAACTAAAAATCCCTCAAACATAATTTTATAATATAATATAACTGATTTTAAAAAAAAAATTATAAAATTAATTTGGGTTAAAAAGCTTAAAACCCAATAAACTCTTTTGGGCCATAAACTTGGTCCAAAATACCATGGTTTCGGCCCATTACCAAACTGATAAGTTTGGGCCTCGAAAAAGATTGAGAAACGCTTGAAACCAACCGCTACCTGCGATCGACCGGGATATGGCCGCCACTCACATCGTCGTCGATCACCACCGCCTGGTGGCGATCGACCGCCGGTGCCATCACTGACCATCGCCGTCGTGGCGGCCGCTGGTGGTCGCACGCCTCTCGGCCCACCACTAACTGATGGTTCGGCCGAGCACCGCCTTGGTGCATCAAGGGATCGGGCCATGGCTTGATTTGGGTATAGGCCATGGCCAACCAAACTGGTGGACCATGCCTTGAACTTTGATCAGGCCACGGCCTAGTGGCGACTCAAGCCACGGCTTGAATTCTGATCAGGCCACGGCTTGAACTCTGATCGGGCCACGGCTTGAACTCTGATCGGGCCACGGTCTAGTGGCGACTCAAGCCACGGCTTGAACTCTGATCGGGCCACGGCTTGAACTCTGATCAGGCCACGGTCTGATGGTTGATCAAGCCATGGTCTGATGGCGAGTCAGGCCACGGCCGAGTGGCGAGTCAGGTCACGGCCGAGTGCGATCTAGGCCACGGCCTGGTGGTGGTTCGGCCACCATCTGGCGGTCCGGTCGGCTGTTGCCGCCGTACCGCCGCCTCTAGCCTCGGTCGGCGATCGGTGGGTGGTTCGGTCGGCTATCTGCCGCAGTTCCGCCACCGATCCCCACTACCCCGTGGGGTTTTTCCGCGATAGCTTTTTCGACGATAAACATAAAACGATAAAACTGAAAAGTTATAATAGATAATCATTAAATCTTTATACGGAACTGAAAAAGATTTTAAACTGATAAAAATCAAAATTTTTTCCCAAACTGATTAAAATTGAATTTTTATACGAAACGATTATCAATAAAACTTTATTCGCAAGAAACAATTTTTAACAGATCTTTAAACAGTTAAAAAGAATAAAACGAATAAACCTGTGGCTCTGATACCACTGTTGGGTTTTTATGCATTCCTCGTATCAAACTGACACGAAGAAAACTGTGGATTTCAATCCTAACTGGATGAGATACACGACAAAAACTTTGTGATCAAACTAATCAATAAGTTTATCGAATCAAACCTAACTAGTTTGATACGTGCGGAAGCGATTTGGATATAAACCCAAATATCCACAGATCTTTTCGTTTCAATTATAATAGTAATAGATTTGTTAGAGTGTTACCTGGAATGCTCGAGTTAGATCCACCCGTGATCGACCAAACGAAGATCCCTCTAGCAGGAGTGAGTCCCCGATACGATGAAAAACAGCTAAGGATTAATCAAAGAACCAAAAACCGAACTGGTTTTGCTCTTGGATCGGCGCCGGTTTCAAAGGAGGAGGGAGGAGAGAATTTTCTGGTTTGTTTTCTTGGTGGAATGAATTATGAAAACTGATAAGCCATAGGCTTATTTTATATGGAGGAATTTCCATACAACTCAGTTTCCATAATTAGTTTCATAATTATCTTTGGCAAATATTATTTTCTTTTCCTTAAAGAAAAATAACTAGATAATTATTTGTATTATTAATTATTATCCTATTATATATTTATTTACCTAATAAATATATAATTCAATAATTAATAAACTTATATATTTATTTATCTAATAAATATATAATTACTAACAAACCTTTAACTTTGGGATTTAGTACGGAAAATGCCCAACTGATTTATAATTAACTATTATAAACCTTAATCTCTCCAAAGTGGGACTATCTCATTTATTCGGTTTACAGGTCCTCACAGGTGTGACCCTCGAGTGTCTAGTAACATTGGATGTGTAATCACTGGTTTGCCAACTTCTGCACATAATTACTAACAGTCCAATTGCCCCATAACGATTATACACAATCACATGACATTAATTACACCAAAACACTAATCAATTACACCCAAATCCGTGTTCATGCAATTACCTCCCCAAAACTTAACCCTAACTCTCATACTTGACCCAAATCGTGATGACTACACCATCCAACGATTAAAGAGGGGTTTAGAATTCATACCTTGAGATCTATTAACAAACTACACTTGATTCTCCGTTGTTTGCCTTCGAGAATCGCTTACACACACCGCTTAAATCCCCAAATTACCGAATTCACTTCCTTGGAAAATCAGCCAACTTCGACTGGTTGCTGCTCCTTACTGGAGCCTCTGATGCTCGATCCCTCCGGTAAGATTGAAGAACAATGAGTCGTGAAGCCGCTGTCCAAATTTCACGACGATCCGACGGTTAACGAAGGAGAACGAGCCGATCTCCCACGACTGCGCAATCCTGACGGGAGTTTCGAAAAAAAAACCCCAAATTCATTATAATCAATTTCAAAGCAAAACCCCAACAATATTTAGTCCTAGATGCGATTTACATCGAAAACCCAACCATAAACAAACCCGAAACCTCAACAAATCAAAACCCTAACTTACGAATCTATTAATAACGAGATTAGGACCTTACCTTACGCGATCGTAACCCGAACTCTACGCCGCTTCTTTCCGACTCCGATCTCTCTCTCCTTCTCAGCTGATCCCTCTCGGTTTCTCTCTCTCTCTCTCTCTCTCTCTCTCTCTCTCTCTCTCTTTCTTTCTTTCCAAGAAATCAATGTGAATAATGAGGTAAAGAGAGGGGATTAAGATTTATATACTAATCGGGCCGGACTTTTCTTTTAGCCTAAGTCTAACTAAATTAAGCCCACCACTAATCCTAACCCAATTTTTTTTCCCTAATTTGTAACAATTATAAACTACTAATTAAATTAAATAAATACGGAATTGGGATGTTACAACTCTCCCCCACTTACACGGATTTCGTCCCCGAAATCAATCTGAAAACAATTCTGGATACTACTCCTGTATTTCAGCTTCTGGCTCCTAAATCCACTCGGAACCCTTACGATGCTGCCATTCCACCTTCAGACTGGTCGAACACGACTCTACATATCGGCCACATCGCGCTTCATTTCCGACCACCAGTAATCGGTCTTCCGATCCCTATACATCTACGTAACAACACTACTTAACCAAAAAGTGATGCATCGTAATGCCCATCATCTCCTTGGCGCCCCCGGAAGGCATCAATCAACGTCTCACACAACTTCGCTGCAAATCTCGAATGTCGATTGCTATTCTGCACCCCAAACACCTTATCCCGACAGTCCCCACTCGACCCTTGAAGCCTACGAGTGTAACCACCAGTGTAGGAAACACAAGCGTCAAGTAAGAGTAGTCTGGATCACAACTCGACCTCCACAAATCCCCTGTACCTAACTTCCTCCAACTTCAAATACTGTAACATCAACAACTTCGTACGAACGAGCATCCGTTCCACGCTTTCCTACAATAACATTAGAAAAAACTAACACCGTTCTATCAAGCGTCTACCTATAGACCTGGTTCATCAATCCACCAGAAGTAGCTGGGCAGCAGCGAGGCCGGAAAGCCTCGCTAAGAACTCACCATGCCCGCATCCGACTCTGAACGCTGCCTTGTGGATGTCTCCCTCCTCCACCTCACCTGGTGCTAAATCGAAGAGAATCAAACTTGAAACCACGCTGCTTCCTGAGACTGCTCAAACAAATTACAAATTTTTAGGTAAGGGATACCTACTCCTGGCGATAACCCGAGTGAGTTTTTGCTAACCACTACCCATGCGATGACCCCTGTTCTTCTTCTCCACGACCCTTAGATGGCGAACCCCGAAACTAGCTACTCAACGGGTAACCTTTCTCCCTTGAAGGCTTAAGCAGCCCGCTAGTTCTTAGAGCTCAAGTGATGCTAAACGACTGGGGTCCCCGCAACTGATGTTAATCCGAGCATCAAGTCGAACCTAATCTCAACATGTCTACCGGTCGGAATCCCGATAGATCTCCCGAAAGCACGCTCGAAGGTTCACTGACTACCGATACTTCCTCTCGACTGATTGCTTAAGGCGTAAGCTAAATAATCCGTGCAATCACGCGACAGGTACCGTCTCCTCATCGCGATTGAACAGAACGTCGTCTTGGTTCGCTCTCTTTCGCCGTACACGACCAACTATCCCTCCCCCACTTGGGCCTTGGGTACGAACCAACTGGCCTCCTGGATCTTCTCGGTTATACACTCTATAAACGACAAACACTGGTCTCTAAGCAGCCACCTAGAATAACCTCGAGTTGAGGATGCTAACCCATCCAAACGCGGCTCCAAGCTCCTCTTATCCTTATCTATTCTTCCAAGAAGAAATTAACAACTACCTTCAAAACCCATATTGGCGTAGGGAGCGTCCTCCGCTCCTGGTATTTAACACGTAGACAATCACCAGTCCTTCTTTCCCTTAGGTAGGGCATTTGGGAATGCTTCGACGTCAACGTAGTTGCGTCTTCGGTCCCGTCTCTGCTGCAGACCTTGGCCTCCAGATTCCTAACCGCTAGATCTGTCTCGATCTTCAAGTCTATCATCCGACAACATTTCTCTCCAACTAAAAAGTCTAACCTACCCACAACTACTGGAGTGTCTCTCCAACCTTAACATAAACATCTATCCTTGAGTCAGGGCTTACTGTCTCTAGGTAAGACCCCCTCCCTCTATTGACCACCAAAAACTATATCCAACTAGATATTCACCTAGAACCATGCCCCTACGACATGCACTAACGTATTCTCAACCGTATTACTCTAGGATCATAGCCAACCGACTGAGTGTTCTAACGAGCCCACTGCTCTCCACACTGACTCTACAGGTCTACATTTTTAACTAACCTATAGCGCAATCCGAGTCAAAACCAACTCTTTAGGCTAAACTCAACCCATAGTGAACCCAAATCACGCAACCAACCATATTCAAAACCTCAGGATGCCTCAACATCCTGTCAAGAATCGAATCCGAACAAAAACTATGACTCGGCTTTTAGAAATCGGGACGTACGATTTTTTTAGCATTTAGAGATCGAACAGTTTAACATGTTTACAATAGGCTTTAGAAAAACATACCTAAATGAAAGTTTTAGATCAGCGTCTTAGGATTCCAACGAATCAAGAATGGACTGAATCAGGCTTAAAACGAGTCTGGTGCGAATTTTTGAAAATGGTTGCGCTATTTTCGTCTAAAACAAGAGCTGTTTCGGAAAACTCAAATTTTGGACACTTTAGCCTAAAAATTACAGGTCGTTCGTGTGACAGTAAATCGTAGTAGACGTCTTAGGGTTTTTAAAAACATATCGTATGTATAAATCCGATAAACGAGCGATTAGTTATGATTTTTACAAGCAACACAAAATTTTCAGAAAAATTTCCAGCAACTTATAACTATAAAATCATGTTTCTATATGTAAATTCGAAAGAAGACGTCCAACCAAACGACCAACTGAATTAATAGAAACACTCAATAACCTTGATCAACAAAGCACATTAAGCACGAACGAATAGATCGAATGACACGAATGAAAACATAAGGAGCCCGTACACGTATCAAATAAACGCAACGAAAATTTAGCAACTCTCACCAGTTGAGTGCTCCTAAAGTCACCCTTCTAAACGTTTAACAAATTAATTTAGGAACAGTACTACTTGAGGTCATTCCACTATCCACATCTAGAGTTTCCTACTACACTCTCCTTTAATCATAGCTAAAGCTCATGCGATACTTAACAATAGTCATTAGTGAACATGCAATCCTAACGACTAGATCACGCCCCCACACATATAAATGTATAACACATACGTTTAAACCTCAAACAGTCATTCTCATGCAGTATCATAAGCAACAAATAACCTCATCAAATTGTATTTACAGCTCAAGCATTCATCGGTCCCCTAACTGTCGTCAATCAAATTGAGATTCCCAAGATTTAATCAAATTCAAATCTACACCGGTGTTTATAGTAGTACTATTATTTGGGCCCGTACTGCTATAACCAACCGAAAATCGATAACCGGCTTGAGATCACTAGACAACAATCAAACAAGAACATGCCTAGTAACCCCTTACCGACTTCTCGAGGTGTTTACATTTGAGGTTGATACCATCCTAAATCAATCTCAATCCTATCGACTAAGTAGGTAGTCAACAAACATAAATTAGCAACATACTCCAAGAGGAGTTGCCAAAAATCACAACTCAAACGTTAACACATAATCACTTTGATGGCACAAAATAATCAAATACAGATAGTGCTACTCACCCCACCTTGAAGTTCCGTTGACAGTTCCGACCCTTGACCATTTCCTTTTTCCCAAAATCTCCTAGTTTAAGTCCAACCACACACACACTCGCAAGCGTGTGTGCTGATTCTCTTAAACCTAGGCTCTGATACCAAGTTGTAACATCCAATTTTCAAAAAACGGGATTTTTAAAGATTTTAAATAAAAACAATTTAATAAATAAATTTTTTACGAAGTAAATACGTTTTCACGGCCAACCGGCTCAATAACTGTCAACTAAAAATAAGTAACTAAAAATCCCATTTATTTCTTAAGATAAAACCCAAAACAGAAGATGTCAAGGTGTCACCGGAACCGTCTTCCACCGAAAAATCAAGCTGGGGCCTTGCCCTTATCCACCTGAGCCAGATCCTTGAAAAAAGGTAAACAACGAAAGGGTAGGCGAAAACGCTTAGTGAGCTAGCACTATACCTATTTCACACTGCCACGTGGGCACATATCACAACCGGTGCCATCACAATCATACATACCAATCACCTCATATCAACATCTTAACGGTTTCCCGCTCTTCGGACCGCCCCGCAGTCCGGCCTTAGTGGTTGCCCACTCTTCGAGTCGTCCCACGACCCGGCCTTAGCGATTACTCGCTCTTCGGATCGTCCCACGACCCGGCCTTAGTGGTTACCCACTCTTCGAATCGTCCCACGACCCGGCCTTAGCGATTACTCGCTCTTCGGATCGTCCCACGATCCGGCCTTAGTGGTTACCCACTCTTCGAATCGTCCCACGACCCGGCCTTAGCGATTACTCGCTCTTCGGATCGCCCCGCAATCCGGCCTCATCAAACGCATCAACTTACATACATATAAGCAAGCTATAATACGACGAACGTAAAACCCACTCACAATTATAAAAGTGACTCAACCAAATCATGCATACATACACACGAAACAATATAAAACAAGCACAGTGTAACTCACCTTATAGCAGCTTAGGGTACTCCTCGGTATCCTCACGATAGCAAGTTAACTCACCTAAACAATTCAATCGTAAAGCACATTACTTACTATCAAATCAATACGAAGACTCGATACCGAAACAAGGGTCTTAGACGTAGCTAGACTAGTCCAATTGCCCCATAACGATTATACACAATCACATGACATTAATTACACCAAAACACTAATCAATTACACCCAAATCCGTGTTCATGCAATTACCTCCCCAAAACTTAACCCTAACTCTCATACTTGACCCAAATCGTGATGACTACACCATCCAACGATTAAAGAGGGGTTTAGAATTCATACCTTGAGATCTATTAACAAACTACACTTGATTCTCCGTTGTTTGCCTTCGAGAATCGCTTACACACACCGCTTAAATCCCCAAATTACCGAATTCACTTCCTTGGAAAATCAGCCAACTTCGACTGGTTGCTGCTCCTTACTGGAGCCTCCGATGCTCGATCCCTCCGGTAAGATTGAAGAACAATGAGTCGTGAAGCCGCTGTCCAAATTTCACGACGATCCGACGGTTAACGAAGGAGAACGAGCCGATCTCCCACGACTGCGCAATCCTGACGGGAATTTCGAAAAAAAAAAAACCCAAATTCATTATAATCAATTTCAAAGCAAAACCCCAACAATATTTAGTCCTAGATGCGATTTACATCGAAAACCCAACCATAAACAAACCCGAAACCTCAACAAATCAAAACCCTAACTTACGAATCGATTAATAACGAGATTAGGACCTTACCTTACGCGATCGTAACCCGAACTCTACGCCGCTTCTTTCCGACTCGGATCTCTCTCTCCTTCTCAGCTGATCCCTCTCGGTTTCTCTCTCTCTCTCTCTCTCTCTCTCTCTCTCTCTCTCTCTTTCTTTCTCTCCAAGAAATCAATGTGAATAATGAGGTAAAGAGAGGGGATTAAGGTTTATATACTAATCGGGCCGGACTTTTCTTTTAGCCTAAGTCTAACTAAATTAAGCCCACCACTAATCCTAACCCAATTTTTTTTTCCTAATTTGTAACAATTATAAACTACTAATTAAATTAAATAAATACGGAATTGGGATGTTACATCTTCTAAGTTACAATCGACAGAACCTCTGTTAAACTCGCCAGAGGTTCTGTAGTTCCAAAGAGCCAAAGCCTTACATGTCAACAATACCAGAACCTCTGTGAAGCTCGCCAGAGGTTCTAATCACTTCAACCTCTGTGAAGATCTTCTCTCTGTAAAACTGTTATTTTTTCCCATGTGCCAATCACGTGACAACCTCAACCGACCTTCTTTCAACGTCTAGGATTGGACCACGTGTCAAGATCCTAGAGGGTTAGTTAGGTTAGCCTTAGTATAGTATAAACAGCCGTTTGTTCTTCATTTTCTATGTGTGCTTTTCATGTATCATCTTTAAGAGAATACTGTTCCATTGAATACTGGCCCCAGCCCCGCTTTTCGGCACACGACCCCAGCCTCGGCCCCGCCCGGGTAAGGGGATCCCTCACCCGTCCCCGATTTATTACCTATTCTATCCCCGACCCCTGTCCCCATTTTAAACCCGGCCCCAATCCGGTTCAATGTTGAGTTTTTTCAAAACTTAAGCAACTTTGTTTCCAAGCAAGCAAAATACAAAAAATTAAAATTTGAAACTTACAAAATTTGAGTATCTTTCTGAAATCTGAGTATCTCCATAAAATCTAAACATTCTAACTGCCCTAAAATCTGAGCACTAAAAAATGAGAGTTCGTGTAATCGTAGTTAACCAAATTCGTTGCAGGCTTAGCGAACTTATGTTCTAATATAATTAAGTAGGGATGAATTAAACCCATCAAGATTAAAGTGAAAACATTACACTTTGCAAAATAATTAGGTGGGAAAGAATTAAACTTGAACAAAAATGAGAAAAGGGTTGATTGTGTTGTTATTGACTCGAAGCCAGGAGTAGTGTGTGAACCAAGTGACCTGAAGTCTTATTTGAGAGATATAGTGAGGTATAAATAAGTTAATAAGAAAATAAATTATGTATAAATATATTAATATTTGAAATGTTATTTATATAAAATAAAAAATATATATGCATATATATCCTGGGTTCGGGCGGGTCGGGGGACCCCTCACCCATCCCCAGCCCCGTCCCTACTTTAAGTAAACCGGGTTTTCCCGGCCCAGGCCCCGTGACCCGTTTTTCTGGGAATCCCTGCCCCGTTCGGGGCGGGTGAACTGGGTTCCCCACCGGGTCGGGGTAAATCACTATCCCTAATTATTTCTGAATGTGTAAAATTTCTAATTTTTTTTCTTAGAAATTTATATTATGATCTCATAAGGTTAAAGTTGAACCAGTTGGAAATAAGCATGATTTTAATCACATTCCATCTAATTTCCATGTCGCTCATCCATACTTGATCTATGTCATTGAAATATGTTGGTATGGTGACCATGAAAGATTTAGTTATGCTATTAAGGTGACAAAAGCCACCATGATCTCATACTAATGTACTAGATGGACCAGATTGTGCCATAAGGAATTCTAAATAAATGAATAGCATAAAGATGAGCTCTAAGGAAGTTTTTGATATAATTGATCAAGAATAACATGTAGCCCAAGTGGGAGATTGTTAGGATTTATTTAATAAATTCTATAATTAATGGGCTTACATATTATTAATCTAATTATATCAGGATATTTTATAATATAGGCTAATTAAAGTGATTAATTGGTGGAAACCCATTTAAAATTAATAAGAGGTGGTATGTGCCTAATGAGAGGAAGCCCGTTAGGTTTAATTAGGGTTTGATGGGAACCCTAATTATAATCTATATAAAGACGACCAGGGTTATGGTTCCCAATACACCAAAATCATATTGTTCACTTACTCTTCCCATTGGAAGAACATTCGGGATTTGTGTTGAGGAAAACCATAGCTGGGAATCTACAACTCAAGTTCAACCCTAACTAATGGATTCGGGTACACACATTCTTTTCTTATATTCTTAATGATTCAATGTGATAAATAATCTTCTTTTGATTCAGTGTGATAAACGATCTTCGAAACGAACACCTGAATTAAGGGTGACCTAAAGACTTATAATCTCATTTATGCTTTAAACACTCCCTAAGACTCTAGTCTAAGTAACAATCCAAGCCCAAGACCTCGAATTTTCCTTAAATCAAAAACTAATTTTGCACACCAGAATGGGTGGTGCGGTTTGCCTCGTGGCTTAGGTCACGTCGGTACCCGCACGAAGCACTGTCCAACCGACACTAGTCTGCAAAATCCAAAAACTCACAGTTACCTAAATCCTTGCATTTTGCGACAAAAACCAAATTTTAAGCTCACAAGTCCATGTCTTGGCATCCATAAAGATTCCATATTGAATTTATCAATTACACTAAACCTTTAACAAGGATTACCCATCAACATTAAGTCCTCAACTCTACAAATCCACCATTAATGGGGTCTTGAGGATTCTTGAGCTCATCCAAGAGTGAAATGAATCTAAGATCAATAGCAAGTCAAAAGGAGGTATTCAATCCCTCAAATATAGTGGTGAGCATCGAAACTGGGTATCTGCACTTGCAACCGGAACCGTTTTGGAACTACCTGTGTCAGAACCAGAAACGATCATTGATTCTGGTTCTTAAAATACGAAACCGATCGGGACCGGTCCCAGTTCTAATTCTCATGTTTGTGGAACCGCTAACCGAGGGTATCCGCCAGAACCGTTTTCATTTTATATATTTTAATAAAAATAAATTTTTTATATGTTTATTATGTTTAATAAACCAAAACTGAAATTATTATTTTTCCTTTTACCACACACTTACAATCACTTTCTTCACTCAACTTATTTATTTATTTATTTTTTCAATATTTTATATCATATTAACACTTTAATTTGTGTTTTTGTTATTTTTAATTCAAAAATTAGTCGTAATTATTTATATAATTATAATCTTTTAGTTTTTATTGGATAAGTTTTCATAGTTTTAGTATTTATTTCGTTACGTTGGGTGATAACTCCAAAATTATACATAATTTACTCGTGCTAGTTCCCCACTTTTGTATTTAATTTGAGAGTATTTGTGATACAGTTTGACATAAAAAGGTTTAAATCCTACTCTTGCAGGTTTTGGAGGTGCTTGTGCATAAAAGTATAAAAAGAGGGTAAAAAGCGTCAAAAATGAAACTTTCGTGAAGATTTGGAAAATATGGATTTTTCTTGGCTCCTAAGACTGCTTTCTTGCTCCATAAGGCAGATGACTTCCTCCTAAAGCCGGATAATCAGCAGATAAGGGAAGAGAATATTCTGGAAAATCAAATGGAGAAATCCGGAAGCTGAATTAGACACCCTCGCGCCGCGAAGGAGGAGCTCGTGCCGCGAAGAAATGAATTTTTCTCTGGGAAGCTTCTGGAAGATTAGGGTTTAGAGCGTCGCATGTTTCGCTCCGCGAAGGTGCCGTTTCGCGAACGCGAAACGGGCCTGCCGAGTTTTCTTATAAATATAGCCTTGGGTCATTCAGTTTGATTCATCAAAAAATTCAGAAAATAAAAATTCTCTCAAATAATTAATTAGGTCAGTAGTTAGATGGGAGCCACCTAGGGTTTCCAACCCAAGAAGCCGAAGGCTCGATGTAACAACTACGGAAGAGATGATTCGAGGGGATACTTCAGCAAATCTGCCGGTCTATAGTTGGTTTGTTTTTAGTATTTCTTATTAGTATGTCCATGTACTAGTACCCTTTGTGTTTCATTATGGATTGATTACTTGGTTATTTATTTTATTAATAGATGAATGGTTTGTTGAATGTTTGTCTTTGATTCCGAAGTTAGTGTTTTGACTGTGGTTATCTGAACTTGTTGGTTGAGTGTATCTATTGTTAGATAGGTAGACTCCTTCGGGTTAATCAACCTCCTTTATCTCTTATTCCGGTGACGCGGAGTAAAGTGGTAATTAGTGTGCTTGAACCAAAAATAGACTATTTAGTAAAATCCCACGACCTAGCATTGATTATGGTGACTTTTGCTAGATTGCTTGACAACCAGTCCTTGCAATTGGGCCAGGAAACCAACCTGGTTTATAGTCTTAGATATTCATGTTTGGGTGCTTTATGCTTAAATTCTAACAACAACCATTAATCTACATCTTATTAAAAGTGAACCATAATGATTACAGTTATCTCTGATGTATGTGTTTATCAGCTTTCCTTCTTGGCTAGGTTTAGTTAAGTTATTGTTTTCCTCTTTTCTTTATAAAAGTCCTTTTCAAAAGCAAAACCCCTTTTTTTTTTCAGATTAACTGATTAATACTTTGGTAGACTCCTAGCTTAACTGTTCCCTGTGGTAAGAACGATACCCGGACTTTCCTAAACTATATTGCTTTCGATCAGGTACGATTGCCTGTGAATGGTGATTGGTTAGGTTATTTTGTGGTTAAACTTGGTTTTGTTTTAATATATACATTTTACACCATCATTGGGACTATGTAATAACTAACTAATATTACCTTTCTATAGCATAAAACAATAACAAATATTAAAAAAAAAATTAGACACCGAGTCCCTTTGATATAGATCCTCACTAGCTACTTTTGATTGGCTCTTCTTCATCCTTCCTTATTTGTCTACAACATACACTCACGTACACTCACATACACCAGGGACGGACTTGAGGTAGAGTCCGTGGTGGCACGGGCCACCGTCTAATTTATGCGACGAAGTGTAAAATTTTCGATTTTTATAGAGGTGCAACCGTATCACTTTGGAGCGTGCCACCGTATTATTTTAGAAAACTTCAAAAGGTGCACCTAATAATTTTTTTACAAATTATAAACTGTAAACGAGACCCAATATATATATATATATATATGATATAATAAAAAAAACAGCCATATGTATCTGATAATTTAGACAACCCATTAGGATTATAAGAAAAAAGCCCATTGAGTTATAATTAAAAACAGCCCATTTAAGTTATTACTCTATTCAAAGCCCAAGTTATTATTAAGAAGCTTAATTCAAATGAAAGTTTGGAACCCAAGCCCAAGTCTTGTTAAGAATTCAGCATCATGTTAAATTAAATTAGGCGCACGACACGACACAGAAGCGATTCCCAACTCAGCAGCGATTGAAATCAGCAGCGATTCCCAACTCAGAACTCACTCACGAACTCGTCTTGGATCACCGTGTTCGCTCGGTGAGTCGGTCTCGACTCGCTACCAACTCGGTTACTCTGTTTCTCACTATGCTTAGCAATTAAGGTACTATCTTATTTCAATTTTCAGTTTTTAAACCCTAATTTTGCATTTAACTGATTTATTGGTGATAATTGATGATTATTAGTATATATTGTAGTTTTATTTGTTAATGGTTGTTAATGATTTCTCTGTTACTCTGTTATCATAATCTGGTTAGATTAGAATTTAGAACTTAATAAATGATAATTTGCCTATTTAGGTATTTTGATTAATTTTATGTTTTTTTATCTACATTTACAGTTGATTGATTAATTAGTTAGTGTTGGGTGACATGGAAAAATATTTGAAACGAAAAGCTCCATCAACGAGTAACAATACGGTTGATATTAACGATCTTCCTTGGGATCCATCGGAGAGGCCTAAAATGATAACCTATCACCCAAATCAAAGAGACGAGATTAGACGCAAATATTTGGTTAGGGGGCCTTGTCAACCACGAAGTCATGAGTTTCCAACAAAAATGATAGGGACTAAACCAAGACGTTTTGTTGTTAGTTGGTTTGATGAATATCAATGGTTGGAGTATAGTGTAAAAGTAGATAAGGCATATTGTTTGCCATGTTACTTGTTTAGAGAGCAAAAGGAGAAGAGGGGGACGGATGCATTTGTGACTGATGGCTTCAATAGTTGGAGTAAAAAAGATAGACTTAAACTTCATGAGGGCGAGGTTAATAGTATTCACCATATGTCACTTAAAAAATGTGAAGATTTGCTTAACCAAAACCAATCAATTGGTGCTGCCCTTCATAAGCAAACAGAACTCATGAAGACCGAGTATCGCATGCGATTAAATGCGTCTGTTGAAGTTTGTAGATACTTGTTGGAGAATGCGTTACCATTTCGGGGTAACGATGAGTCCGAAAGTTCTTTATACAAAGGACTTTTCTTGGGGACTTTAAAATTAATTGGAAGGACAAATGGTGATATTGAAAAGGTGATATTACAAAATGCACCAAAGAACAATCAATTGACGTCTCCAAAGATTCAAAAGGATCTTGTCACTTGCTTTGCGGAAGAAGTATTGAAATTCATCATGGGAGAACTAGGGAATGATGTATTTGCATTGTTGGTGGATGAGTCTAGCGATGTGTCTAGAAAAGAACAAATGGCCGTTGTTTTGAGGTTTGTTGACAAATACGGAATTGTTCAAGAGAGGTTTATTGGTGTTGTTCATGTTATGGATACATCCGCTTTAAGTTTAAAAGTTGCACTTGAAGATTTATTTGCAAAACATGGATTGAGTTTCACAAAGGTAAAAAAATATTTAATAATTCATCTACTATTCTACTTTATCTAATTTTTATCGTAAGTCCTAGATAGCTAATATATGTTTTGAATAGGTAAGAGGCAAGGTTACGATGGTGCTAGCAATATGAGCGGCAAATTTAATGGGTTGAAAGCTTTGATCTTGAGTGAAAATAAATCGGCCTTTTATGTACATTGTTTTGCACATCAACTTCAATTAGTAGTTGTGGCGGTTGCAAAGAAGCATGACGGTGTTAGAGACTTCTTTGATTTGTTAGCCTTGGTTGTGACAGTGGTTAACTCTTCTTGCAAGCGAAAAGATATGTTACGAGAAAGTCACAAAGATAGGATTCAAGAACAAATTGGGAATGATGAAATTGAGACCGGCAAGGGGTTAAACCAAGAGATTTCGCTTGTACGAGCCGGAGATACACGATGGAATTCTCATATTAGAACAATTATGAGCTTGATTGCTTTGTTTCAAGATGTTATAAATGTTCTTGAGTATGTCGAAGATGATGGTGATAATGGAGCAACTCGGCTTCAAGCAAGTGGTCTTTTATCATACTTCAAGACTTTTGAATTTGTGTTTTATATGCACTTGATATTAACCATTTTAGGGTTAACAAATTCATTGTCTCAAGCTATTCAAAGGAAAGATCAAGACATCTTGGAAGCGGTTGATTTGATAAGAACAACGAAAGCACAATTGCAAATATTAAGAGATAATGGGTTTGATGGGGTTTTGGAAAAATGTTACTCTTTTTGTGACAAACATAATGTTGTCAAGTTGGATATGGCGGAAGGTTATGTTAACACAAGAAACCCACGGAAAAGGATGAACATTAGCAATAAGCATTATTACAATTATGATATATTCAACACTGTTTTGGATATGCAGATTCGAGAGTTTGGCGATCGTTTTTGTGAGATTAGCACCGACTTGCTTCAAAATATGGCGGCTTTGAATCCACGCAATTCATTTTCTCACTTTAACAAATCAAGCCTATTGAAGTTGAGTCGGATGTATCCATGCGATTTTGATGACAAAGAAAGAATGGTTCTTGAGCACCAACTTGACATCTATCATCATTCTGTTTGTAATGATGTTAGATTTGCCAACGTAAACGGCATTACCGAGCTTGCTAGATTGATGGTGGAAACAGGAAAACATATTTCTCATCCTTTAGTCTACCGATTATTGAAGCTAACACTCGTTTTGCCGGTTGCAACCGCTACGGTTGAAAGATGTTTCTCGACCATGAAGCTTGTCAAGACGGATCTACGTAATCGGATTGCCGATGACTTTTTGAATTCCGCCCTCATTTGCGCCATCGAAAAGGAAGCCCATCAAAATGTCAAGAACGAAGATGTCATAGATCGTTTTCAAAAGATGAAAACACGTCGAGGACAAATTTAGGAGTTGTTTCTCAATCCTACAAAGACATTTTTTTTGTGATTATCTTTTGGTATATAAGTATATATAGACCATTTTCGCAAGATGCAGAACGAGTCAAACTGTCAAGGAGAAACTTATTTTTTGTAATTATTTTTGGGTTCATATATATTATATGATTATATGGTGCCACCGGTTAAAATTTTGTCTAGGTCCGTCCCTGACATACACCAATTGGTTTCCTCCTCAAATGACTCATTTGATTCCAAAACCCCAACACATTCAGATGTATGCATTTGGGCCTAAAGAAAAGCCCATGGACTTAAGTCTCATTACATCAATTCCAAGCATATCATCAAAAGCCTAAAACAATAAAATATGCTTACATAATTTGTCATTAACTGAAATTTCTTGGGTGTTACACATTGAACGTGACTTGTTTGTCTTAAGGGAATACTTATCTATTACTATGCATACAATCAGTGATCATTGAAAAGATTCATTGATACGCATTGGTGTAGCTAGAAAATGAAGCATAAAACTTAATACGTCTAGGTATCGTTGAACAGACTCAGTGATACTTTCTCAAGCCAAATTTAACTAAGTATTTTATACTATGTAGAAAATGGACCGCCATCAATTTATCAGATCTTAAAAGAGTTGGATCAACAGAAAGTCACAAAGAAACATATTGTGAGCACTTTTTCCGTACGTCAAAATATCACTTGAGTTTTAATGTGAGTTAAAGTCATCCAAAAACTCACGCTGAGCACAATGTTATGTTTATTTTGACATACAACAACTTGACATTTATTCAGCATGTTCATATTATTGTAAGGAATATACAAGATATGTTGGGTTGTGATGCACATTAATAAAAAGACATAAAACATGGGAATACGGACTTGGGACACTATATTAATTGATGTACATATATATACACCTAGGAGTTCATATGACATGCCTAAAACAGCCTTATGATATTAATGGACTACTTTGTGCTCCTCAATTAGTTATTTATGGTAGGACTTCCTACTTTGCCAGTGATTTTGGGTTGAATTGGGGGTTTTAGTATCAACATTTTGTTTAAAATACGGTGGTTAATAAGAAAATAATTAGTATTAGGAATGACGTTAGTTGAATATGAAATGTTTAACTATGTCCTCTACTATATTTTTCTTTTGCGAAAAGTAATGACTAAAAAGCATGTTATTAGTATTAATAATTCATGCATTTATTTTATCATTTTTTTTGAAGGGGGGGGGGGGGGTGTTTATGATTCAATTTCGGTTGTTTGATGTAATTGGCGAAGGGGCACTCTTATCTTCCAGCCCCAATATACTATTCATAGTTGATAGGTAAGGTTGGATGTAGGATATCATGATTATGATTCCTTTGGGTCTTTGTCGAATATATAGCTTCCACGCATTGTTTTATGATACAAGGTCTTGAATTCAAATGTAAAGTATGATATGTTTTTGTTTGTTGGCATGTACCTATGCTAGATCAAGATTGTCGTGCTAGTGATAGTGCTAATGGTAAAAATACTTGTTTACATAATATATTTGGACAACGCAATGCAAGATAGCTCTTTTGGGATGATGATTTAGTTGTAAATAGTATTTTGGTAGAAAATGTTATTATCATAGTCTTTGCAGTTTGTCGTATGAACTTAAAACAACCGATATATGTGGCATTTTTCTATATATAATCTTTTGGGATCATTATATACAAATGGATAATAATTATAAAAATGACAAAACATGATTTTATAAATGGATCACGCCAAAAGTTTCGGTTTAGATACAACATTGAATTACCTTCATTAAGCATTATTTTCTTCAAAGCTTTTGCATCTACATCTATTGAATTACAAATTAGTATAGATTAACATATAATTCACATTATAACTTTAGTTTATACCATTCCATGTCAATATTTAATAAAGCAAATTCTACATATTTTAGACATATATTTGAAAAAGTTAAATGAGATAATGAGCAAAGTGACATCTTATACAGTTACATTTGCTTTTGTTCAAGTAGTGGTTGGTTTTATATCCCTCTCTTGGGGTCCCGTACAAACATCTACTTGCTAAACAGACTACAACCAGCAAAGTAGGGGTGTGCATGGTTCGGTTTGGTTCGGTTTTGAGGTAAAACCGAACCCAAACCGAAAATTTCGGTTTTTAGAAAAACCAAAACCAAAACCAATCGGTTTTTTGGTTTTTGGTTTTCGGTTTTAAGTTCGGTTTTTGGTTCGGTTTTCGGTTTTTAATTCGGTTTTTGGTTTTTGGTTTTCGAATTTCAATTTTTTGTTCAAAAATCAAAATCCAAGATCCTCAATTCCTGTTTATCGCATCTGAATGTTTAAAAGATAGAGTTGGTGTTTTATAGAACTATGCCTTCAATTTAATATTGACTAATTTACATTATTAATCCTTATCATCATCATAGAATGACTTCAATTTATTATTTGTTTCATCATTTATGTGGAATAATCAATTTATTAAGTGGAAGTATCAATTCCCTTTTAATATAAATGTTTTCTATGTGATGTCAAGTCATTCATGGACTCAAGTAATTATGAGAAGGAGAATGCAAAGGGTAATAACTAGGATAAAACTAAAAGAAGTATTTATTCAGTTCGGTTCGGTTTTTTCGGTTTGGTTTTGAATCATAAAACCGAACCAAACCGAAAAAGTCGGTTTTTGAAATTTTAAAAACCAAAACCAATGGTTTTGGTATTGGTTCGGTTTTTTCGGTTTGGTTTTTCTGGTTTTTTCGGTTTCGGTTCGGTTTCGGTTTTTTCCTGCTCACCCCTACAGCAAAGTCAAGAATTCAAAGCCCTTCCTTTTCTAGGAAGGGTCCCTAGCTTAGCTTGCTTTTTTCTTTTTCATTCTCTTTTCCTTGGTCTTATTTAAATTCCTTTATATAATTTTAACATTGTAGTCTTTTTATTATTTTTATGAATTCATAATCAAATGCATGATTGTCAGGCTATGCGTTATGGGTAACCCGATGAGGGAAGGTAAGCTGCAGGTACGCAACGAGTAGGGCGGAAACACCAAAACGGGTTCGACAGGTTCGGCAGCAGGTACGTGCTTTTGGGTTCATGAAGCCGACGAGGAAAACCCACCCCCACCCCCTCACCCCCTTTCTCTCTCTTCTTTTCTTTCTCTCTCTTCTTTATTAAATTAATTTTACAAAATAAAAGGTGTAAGTAAGATTGGATTCGGTATAACTAAGGTTGTAAGGAAAGAAAAGGAAAGGAAGACGACGTGACATTGATGTAGCATCGGGTAAGACAAGGAAAAAGGAGTGTATAAGTATAACTCATGGAATCATGGTTGCACCACTAAGCCAAGTACTTGGAATAGGGCAACTACCCAAAAACATCATATCAATATGCATCTCTAGGTGATCAAAACTTGTAGTAAACAAATTAATATATTGGTGGTTGTTGGTTGTTAAACAACTAGTTGATAAGCCCGGGCTTCGCACCGGTTTCATGACAGTAGCTACCGATACTTTAACATATTTCAGTCAATATACTATATATGACTAAAACGTAAAATGAAATATAAAAAACTAAAAGATATAAAGTGAATAAATATTATAAGTTTAGGGGGTTGATATGTAAGTTTAAAGGTGGGTATAGGATTTGGGTCGGTTGGAGCGTATATATATCGTATATAATAAAACAAATACATGAAAAAAATATATTCAATATTAGGCTCATTTCGATCTTATCGACGATATGATTATAATGGCGCAGTTTGTTAACATTAAAACGTATTTTTTTAACATATTTTAGATCGTATCGACGATACGATTATAATGACGTAATTTATTAAAATTAAAACGTATTTCTTTAACATGTTCCAACCAATATACGATGTATGAGTAAAACGTAAAATGAAATATAGGAAAGTAAATGTATAAAGTGAATAAATATTATAAGTTTAGGGCGCTAATATGTGAATTTGAAAATGGATATAATATTCGGGTCGGTTGGAGCTTATATATAGTATATAACAAAATAGTTACATCAGAAAATATTCAATATTAGGGTCATTTCGATCGTATCGACGATACGAACATAATGACGTTTTTATTTGTTAAAATCAAAACGTATTTTTTTTAACGTCTTTATGCCAATACACGATATATGACTAAAACGTAAAATGAAATATTGAAAAGTAGAAGGTGTAAAGTAAATAAACCTTGTAAGTTCTAAGTTTATGAGGCTAATATGTAAATTTGAAAATGGATATAGGATTTGGGTCGGTTAGAAGTTGGAACGTATATATAGTATATAATAAAATAACTACGTCAAAAGATATTCAATATTAGACTAATTTCGATCGTATCGACGATACGAATATAATGGCGTAATTTGTTAAAATTAAAACGTTTTTTTTAAATGTTTTTTTAGCCAAAACACGATATATGACTAAAACGTAAAATGAAATATTGAAAAGTTAAAGGTACAAAGTGAATAAACTTTATAAGTTAAGGGGGCCAAAACTGTAAAATTGAGATGGGTATAGCTGGGGAGACGCGCGGGTCAAGGATGGGTATGACGCGGGTCATGGGCGGGTTTGGGTCAAAACATGAGAGAGGAATGGGTGGGTTTGGGTCTCGGGTCGGGTCGGGCATGGGTGGGTCGTTGTTGGGTCGGGGTGCCTGGTATTTGTATATTATAGATAATATATATATATATACATGTACTGATTAGAAAATCAATACTTTGTTAAAAAAAGAAACATAAATGAAGAGTTGAAATGACCTGATTGGCCAATATATATAAAATTATGAAGGATATATTTGGTTAGTCTTAGGTGGCATGTAAAAAGAAGTAAATTTAAAATAAAATAAAAAACATGAAACATTACTTCAGAAATTGGGTGATTAAGGGAATTGAAGGGATATCATTAATTATACATAGAGGAGGGTGTTATGGGAAAGTAGCTTGTGGCCTGGCAGCCTGGGTGAAGGCCGGTCGGTAGGTGACTGCCCATCTATAAACATTAATTACGACTATACATATTTATTATACGTATTTTAAATATATCTCGTATGAATAAAACTTAAAATACACGTGTTAATAAGTTTTTAAAACTTTTATGAATACATATGGTCTAGTTTAAATACAAAAAAAAAAAAAAAAACATATGACTAGTTTATTTTTAATATTTGTATAGTTTTCGAAAACTAAAAAGGTAGATTCATCTATTTTAACTTTTATAATATACGAACATGTCTTCTAGTGCTGTGACGGATTGGTTTTCATTCGAAAGGTTCATAACGCTCTAACCGAGTTCGAACTTTTCCTTGTATATACGTGGGATATTTAAGTGGCGGGGCCATATTTAGCCCTCAAAATTGCCGGGATTAATTAGACTTTGACCTGAACATCCTTCCAAAAAATATATATGAACTTATAGATACAGACACGTACGTTCATAATTGTAGAGATGGTAGAAATTGTTAGTTATGAATTGGTGGTTATGATATGAATAAGAAGTTGAAAAAATAAAACAAGCTCCAACTTATTTTTGTTAATAGGTTGTATATTATTTGCTGTTTTATGGTTTAAAATAATTCTCTTTAATTAATTGAAAAACAATATATATATATATATATATAGTAATTAATTAAATGACACAAAAATCAATCACAATAATATCATAACATGGATCAAATAAACAATGATCGATCGATGAGGTGACAATGGGGATTTCAAATCATGAGTACAAATTAAACCCAATCCTCCCTCCCTTAATATACAAACAAACATGCTACATATGATGAGAATTCAAACTAATAAGAAATCACAGTTAACTAATAAAAGTATACATATAACTTTGGAGAGTATTAATTGATTATGCAACTGGAACCTTTACTGGGTACCTATCGATACAATCCAGCCATGGGTTCCCTTCACATCCTTCCGGAATCGTCTTCAATGCCCTCCACACCGCACTGTTACACTTAAAACCCGACCCGAACGCAATCTGCCACACCCGATCCCCTTTCAAGACCCGCCCCTTGGCCTCCGCATACGATAACTCGTACCACAGCGAGCTGCTAGACGTGTTCCCAAATCGGTGCAACGTCATCCTGGACGGCTCCATGTGCCTCTCCGTCAGATTCAAATTCTTCTCCATCTCATCGAGCACCGCCCGCCCACCCGCATGGATGCAGAAATGCTCGAAAGCCAGCTTGAAATCCGGAATATACGGCTTCACCTTCATCTTGAACACCTTCCTCTTCACAAGCGTCACGAAGAACATCAACTGCTCCGAGAACGGGAGCACCAGCGGTCCCAGCGTCGTTATGTTCGTCTTCAACGCGTCCCCGGCCACCGCCATGAGCTCCCGAGCCAGCGAAACCCCAACGATACCTTTATCGTCTTCCCTCTGGTAGATGCAGTTGTAGCTGTTGTCGTCCGCTCCCTTATGGGTTCGGACAGTGTGCGCCAGCTCATACTTGGACCTCCGTCTATCCCGGGACTTGTTCGACAGCAGCATGGCCGCCCCGCCCATTCGAAAGATGCAATTACACAACAGCATAGAACGATCGTTACCCGAATACCAGTTGAGTGTTATGTTTTCCATGCTCAACACCACTGCGTAGGAATTAGGGTTTGCCTTGAGAAGTTGTTGGGCTAAATCAATGGAGATAAGGCCGGCACTGCATCCCATTCCGCCCAAATTAAAGCTCATGATATCGGGCCGAAGCTTGTAGTGGTTAACGATCATGGAGGAGAGTGAAGGGGTTGGATTGAACAGGCTGCAGTTGACGATAAGGATGGTGATCTCCTGTGGCCGAACACCCGTCTTGGCAAAGAGAGAATCTAGAGCAGCGAACATGACCAACTCCGCCTCTTCGCGGGCTTCTTTCATGTTGAGTTGTGGCGGTCGGGCGGTTATTCCTTTCGGCAGATACGTCTCGTCTCCTAAACCGGATCGCGCAGCGATTCTTTTCTGGAAATGCATCGTGTCCTGCTGGAAGAATCCCGAGTCTTCGGACATCTTTGTGAAGGCTTCGTTGGCCATTTTACGGTCGTCTTCGGGTTTGTAGCAGGCGAAGTCGACGAGGTAGATTGGGGTTGGGCGTTTCGCCCAGTAGACGCCCGAGAGGAAGAGCAAAAGGAGAGAGCCGGTGAGGGCGGTGGCCGTGTCGAAGGTGGTGAAGATTTGCGACAACGTGTCGAGCCTGAGGCCGGTTAGCTGAATGAGAGTGGCGATGAACAAAGGAACAAGCAGAAGAAGCATAACAAGAGTTGCAGTGTTACAGGAGTAGCCATAGCCGAGCTTGACGTATTTGAGCTTAACCGATTGTAAGAAGTCGGGAAGCTTTCTACGGATTTTAATAACGATGGAAGCCGAGTCGTCCTTGATTGCGAGCTCGGCCGTTAACCTCTCCTTATCCATATCAACAGTACCAGTATTGTGATCCATGGCAGAAAATTATGGATTATATGTATTGTATGTTATGTGTTGGATGAATGTGATATTGATATTCAATTACAGGTGCTAGTTAATTGGGGGAGAAATGAAAAGAAAAGAAAGGAAAGGAGAATTGAAGAGAGAATGGATGGATTGTGGATATAGAAAAAGGGTATGGTATTAGTAGTAGTAGGGTGGGCAGATGAGATGAGGGTGTTTCATTAAATGGGAAGAGAGGAAGATGGGAAGATGGCTGAATGGCTGGCTGGCTGGCTGTCTGGCAGACTTGAGTTGAGATTAGATATATAGCTCAACCAACTCCAATTCATGTTTTCACACAAACCCATTTAGTCAAACCCACATTCATATCTTCTTTAAGACTCATCTTAATGATCTCACCTCATTTCATTATGAATTTTTTAATGGTCCAATCAATTTTTATATATAGCTTGCCAAATTTCACAAGACAGGCCATCAAATTAGCAGTAGAGGGAACTTTCATTGGCTTTAATTAAAGATACCAGAAGCATCAAAAACTGATGGATCATGTTAAAATATACTACTATAAATACCTAAAGATATGTCTTTTTATTTAAGTGTTAATGAAAAGTAAAAAGGTATATTTGCATGTATTAGATGAGAAGTTAAGACAGACGTCTTGTGCTTTGTAATCCCACTGCACCAAAACCCTTCCATCAATTCTTTTTCAACTTCTTTCTCTTTTTCACGCATTATAATGAAAATACATATATAATGAAACAAGATTGGGATGGATTATGACAAACCAAAAACACTCATTAAAATAAAATTGAGTTTGTAGGGTTATAATAAAATGTTTTTATACGACCTTAGTTTATAGGATCACATAAAAAAACATTCCATCGAAAAGTGTTACAAAAAGTTTATAGGACGCATTTAGGCGTTGTAAATAGTTCTTTAATACATTTTTTTAAATAAAATGTTCTATTAACTATTTTAAACATGCTAAAAACTCAGTTTTATTGTAGTGGATAAGAAATTATAACTTATCCTAATAAGCATGAGCAAATATTAATTTGTATATACATAATTCATAAGGCTATGCATAGTGGTGTGTGGGGCTCTAGGGGGCTCGAGTCGGCGGGATTCAGCGGCCTCGACGGGTTGGGGCTTGGGCGGTGTTTCCATTCCGATCCAACCGCTCCTCTCCTCTCCTCTCTCACACTTTATTTTTTCTAATTGTATTGAGTATTTAGTTTGAAGGGTTTGGGTATAAATAGAGGACACTCTAGATCCGGCTTATAAAGGATTTATAAAAAACTGATGTGGCTATATATACCTAGTGATACTTATAGCTAGCTAGGGTCTATCTCTCGCAATATATACTTTTATCATAAGCACAACACACTATATATTATGGATTCTTTCGTCTCAACATAAATATTATTAACCACTTAAGTTTCACAGATGGCAAGAAGTATATATGTATGAGTCTTATTGTTTTAGTATATAGGGTTAATGACTTAAGAGGATAACTAACTATTCATTTTATATACATATTACTATTGAACTATTTTTTTGTACTTAATACACTATTGAACTCAACTTTTTTGTACACATAATACCACTGCAACCGGAAATAACCCGTTTTCCCAGTTTGGTGTGTTACGTGGCAATTACTTGATACACGTGGCAAATGACGTGACAATAACATAACATGTTAAATGACTTATAAAAATAATGAACTATTCTCTTTGATCACATTTTACCACTGAATATTTTTTTGTACTCAATACACCATTGAACTTTTTCTAATTGTCCAAATGTTACAATAATCCATCTTTATCTTTGTAACTGGAATCCTAGGGATAAGAGAGTGTCATTTATTTTGGATGCTTGGGTTTGTTTATTTCATTAGATACTTAATGCATACTTCAACCAACCGAGTAGAAATACAATTTAAATGGTAGTAACAGAAATTATGATTGTTTCTTTAGCCTTTTCCAACATGACTGTTGTTTGACGCACCAATTATATAAAAAAAACATTGTGCATTATAATCAGATTACCAATGGCCTTCATTTTTTTCCTAATCATGACAACAATGCATCATTCAAAACAAAAATAAACATCTTTTTATCATCTAAGCTAAGACAAACACACCATTCACCACGAAAAGTCAAACTGTGACAAAAGACATAATCAAGCAACCTCATTTGTTAAGCATTCTCTTGTGGTAGTTTATATCGAGAATCAATCAAATTATATCGATTCCAAAACGAACGGTCTCAAAATCAGAAGAGATGAAATACGATGGTTTTCAAGGGAAGATTAAAGTTCAATGGTATAATGAGTAAAAAAAAAGTTTAATGGTAAAATGTGATCAAACAAAATAGTTCGTTAACCTTAGTCATTTAACATGCCACGTCATTTGCCACGTGTATTAAAACGAGCTATTCCCGGTTGCAATGTTATTATGTGTATAAGGCTATGCGCAGCGGTGGTGTGGGTTCGATCGGGTATAGCCGGCGGGTTGAATTGGTTTGGGTGCGCAACAAGGTAAACCGGCGGGTTGGGAGGGCTGCGGCTTCTCCAAGCCGCTTTATTTGTGTGTGTGTTGTGTGTGAGAGGGTTGAGAGGGTTGGGTGTGCGTTGTAGAGGGTTATGGGAGGGTAAAGAGAGGGTTGGAAAAAAGCTGATGTGGCAGCTGATGTGACATTAAAAAAGTGAGTGGGTTGAGTGGGTTGATTGGGTTGGGTGCAGGTAGCCTAAAAATATAGAGTTCAATGGTATATTGAGTACAAAAAATAGTTAAATGATAATGTATGTACAAAATGAATACTTAGTTATCCTCCCAAGTTATTAATCTTGGTATACATGATAATATAATATATATCAAAAAAAAATAGTTGATTGCATTCAAACGTGTAGGAAATAAATATGGTGCTGGTTACGCAATTCGGAGCTTGATTTACTTGGTTTAAAATAATGAAATTTAAAATATATATAATATTATAGATTGAATTGAAGAGACTGAGATATATGGTTAAATTAGGAAAAAGTAGCTGGTGGTATAAGGATGGATTAAGAAGGCGGGTGAGGGTAGGTGACTGCCCATCTATAAACATTAATTATATGTATATGTGTATATGTATATGTATATGTATTTGTATGTATATTTACTAACATCATCTGCTTCTGGTACGTACGTAGGTTGAAGTGGTCAAAGAAAGAAGGTTGGGAATGCAGACGTCATATGGAGAAACAATCCTTCACTGCATCATCTGCTTACGCTACCTCTTCTCTTTATTTTCCCATTTAGTTACATGCATATATGACACCATTAACCTTTTAAACCTAATCATCTCTCTTTAATTTTAATTTCCCCCAAAATATTCGAAAATCACAGTATCTTTTCACGTCTATATATCCATCGGATCTGTCTTTTTCGAACATATATAGTTGTGTCTAAACTTATTCTTCTAACGTGTTGTCCATGAACAACTCTATTACAATAATACATGGCTTTTGATATATTTATAATAACTAATCGCTTTAATTTTGATCGGTCCCTATTAAGGTGACCTTCAATGACATGTGTGTATCCACAAACTCGGATGGATGTAATGTATTCCATACTCAACAAAGCATGGTTGCTCTTTTAACCTCGCTCTTCGTTATCAACATCTATACAACAAATAACATTTGCATAGATACAACCACATATACTTCTTGACAGGATCTAAATATCAATATCAAGATCAGAATACTTAATCAAAGAAGTTTGTGGAATAACACTTTGATTATAGAACAGAACAATGAATTTAAACAAACTGTATGTATTGATTTCAATAGCTTAATGATTACAACTACAAGCCCCAATCTGTTTGAACAGACTCAAACAGACGTGCAACACTTCTCTATTGCAGGGATTACAAGAACAATCTTGAGGCTCTTAATTCTAACACCAAAGCTATGAAACTCGTATCACATAATGATAAAACCTATCAGCTATATATACGACTTAACAGATTACAATAAGGAAACTAGATTTACAAGATAATCTCTAAAATATCTCCAAGCATATCGTATCTTGTCTATATCTTCAAGTCATCGCAATCCTTTCCTTATCTTCATCTTGATAGCAGTGGTAAAAACAAAAGCAGTATTAACTTTGCTCCAGCAGTGTTAACTTCAGAACCAGCAATGGTAATCTTCAAGAGCAGTGGTAACCTTGTACAGCAGTGGTAATCTAGATCTTCATTCACTCATCACACACTGGCAGTGGTAACCTTCACTTAATCAGCAGTAGTAACAATCCAAAGCCAGTAGTGGTAATGTATCAGACTCAACAATCTCCCCCTAAACTTAACTTCTCAACATGAGGAGCTAAGTTTGTGAGTCTGATCTTCAAATAAGTCTTCATCTTCTTTACCAGCAATCTTGCAGCTCTTGTAGGTTCACCTCTGATACTCAGATTTACCTTCATCATACACTGCAGCCTTTGTATATCCAGTGCATCAGTTTCACACTCTTCAAAATAATACTCCATTTCTCCATCATTGATTCTCAGACTGTGAACCTTGCACTTTTCAAACCATCTCCATTCCTTCACATCTTCACAATTTGAATTCTTTACACCTAGAAGTTTGAATGGTTTAAACAACCAAAACAAACACTCTAGTGCAAACTTCCTCTTTTTAGCTTGATCAGGATCATCTCTGTCATTCACAGCTACCTTGATAACAGTGCATCTCTGCTCATACATCTCCTTCAAATTCTCTCTTGTACACTCTTCCATGATATTCTCCCATTCAGAATCACAGAGTTCTGACCCATCATCCAACTGTACAACATACCTCATGTTTTGATCAACTCCCCAACCTGTGACTTTCTTCTGTTTTAGCTCAATCACTTCTTCATCAAAATAATTTGCATTCAACTCCAGCAATTGTTCTCTCAGTCTTTCTATTAACTCTTTGTCTAACTCAGACAAATTTTCTGCTTTCTTCTTCACTTCCAACATACTACCCATCATGATTGGCTCAAAATCATACCTCTTGTCCATCAGAAAGAAACTCATTCTCCCTTTCTCAAAATTCACTGAAAACACCCTATTTTCATAGGTGTTCCAGGAAATAACCTTTCCTTCACCTACACTATCATTCTGATCTCTTTTTCTGTTCTTCTTGAGCTCTGCTTTTGTTTTTGAGAAAGCAAACATCATCTTTAAATCTTCAACCAGCATCCTAGCTTCCTCAAAATCTTCAATCTCTTTAGTACAAGTTATCTCATACATCTTCTTTAAATCACCTTTGGATAATTTTCTGAAGATCCCAAGGTAATTAGCAAACACTTCATTGGTTCCATCACTCCTGAATACCTTGAAATAATC
Source organism: Centaurea solstitialis (assembly GCA_030169165.1). NCBI lineage: Eukaryota > Viridiplantae > Streptophyta > Magnoliopsida > Asterales > Asteraceae > Centaurea > Centaurea solstitialis. Next base: position 46,276,902 of record CM058047.1, read on the forward strand.
CACCTGATTATTCTCAAAGTATATCCACATAGACACATTTGAAGGTTCTTCAACCTCTTTGCTCATCTTTGACCTTTTGGCAATAGACTTCTTTCTTTTTGCCTTTGATGGTTGTGCCTCTATCTGATCATTCACTTCAACCTCCTTTTCACCTGTTTTCTCAGCCATCTCATCTTTCTTTTCATTCTCTTTCTCCTTTTCATTCTTCTCAATTACTTGGACAACTTGCTGATCAGAATCATCCACAGTTTCCTTAGTCTTTTCCACACCATGTTCAGGATTACCTTCAGTAGTAACCTGTTCTTCAATCTGATTCCTCTTTCTCTTTCTTTGAACCAATGCCACATCTTTAGTTTCAACATGCTTTTCCTCCATGGCTTCTAGATGCATAGCCTCCCTTGTGACATTGTATTTGTTTTCAACCTTTTCTAGCTCCCACTTGGCAAAATATTGAACAGGTTTTCCAAGTGCACTAGCTAGATATCTCACCATTATCCTCCTCTTTTCTGTCTCAGTCTTTGAAATTGACTTCTTTTGAGTCTTTTTAACAGGCTTCTTCTCTTTTCTTTCTTGTAATTTCTTTGCAGCAGCCTTTCCATCCTTGTCTTGCTGTGCTTGTTTTCTCTTTCTCTCTTCTATCTCCTTGTTTACTCTTTCTTGATCCTCCAGGCTTAATTTTCTTGCAAGAGCCTCTGAAGCTTCATATTCCAAAACCTTCCTTTTAGCCTCATCTACTTCAGTATCAGAATCAGACTCTGCTTCTTCAATCATCTTCTCTTTTCCTTTGTCTTTAGGATCAACAGGAAGATCATTCTTTTTCACAACCTCTGGTTCTTTGAAAACTACACCCTTGGTAGGTTTGACTACTTCAGGCATTTTCACTAGCAGCTCAGCAATGGTCAGATCATCTTCATTGATCTCTGGTTCAGCTTTTTGCAGTTCTGGTTCAACAATATCAACTACAGGTTCATCTGCAACCTGAGTCTCTTCATTCACTTTTTCATCGTCCTTCTCATTCTCCCCCTTAACAACTGAATCCATCACAACTTCAGGTATCTCATTAACAGGCAACTCTGAATGTTGAATTGGTTCATTCACAACTTCTTTTTCTAGCATTGGCTCCCCCTTGAATTCAGATCTTCTCTCCCCCTTTGTGAATGCAACCAAGGGATTATACCTCCTCCGTAGAGCTCTAATAGTACCCTTCATTGAAGCAATGGAAGCACCCTGAGCTTGAATAACCTTGGCTTGCTTCACAAGTTGTGCTTCATGTAACTTGAGCATATCATGCTGTGCAGTTGCCAATTCCTCCAATATATCCAGCCTTGCCTCATGAGAACCATGTTTCTCATCATGAACAAAGAAATACTTCTCAAATGCTTTCAAATCCTGGGCAATGGTACTAAAGTTTTCCATCAATTCCTTTTGTGAAAATCTGCCCTCACCAGGTTTAGAAGTGTTAACCTCCATTACTGGATCTTTGAGCTTTTTGACTTTAGTCTTCAGCCTTGCTGAAGCACTAGAAGCCCCCTTGGTTTCTTGGCACCTGGGTCCTTCCTATGATTTCTCACGAGGAGTTGCCGTGGTGAGGGTCTTACTTATGTTCAAACTGTCCTGATGCACACCTTGTGCAACATCAGTAGTTTGAGCCTCACCAACCACATGCCCATCCTTCTCCTTAGAGGGCACCTTCTTTATACTTGAGTGGGGCTGCACTCCAGGGGTATCCCTTTGGGAATAAGCAGAAGGAGAGTGCTCCAAATGTTGGCTTAATGGTTCTTGGGGTTTAAACTAGAGGAGGAAGGAGCTCCTCTGTTCTTCCTTTGATATTTTTTCAGTGTAGGGTGGGGGTTTTCTCAAGGGACTGAGGGAATGTATCTGTGATAGGTGTGGGTAGGTCATCAGAGGGAATGCTTGGTTGTGTAGGCTGCAAGTCTGATGCCTCACCTTGGGGGTGGTTCACTCTCATCATTGTAGAGAACAATGGAGTGAATTGGTCATTTGAGCCTTTTGCAGGTCTCTTCATATTGGCAAACACCTTATGACCAAGAGCAGAGCTCTTATAGATGTCACCAGTCATTGGTACAGCCGACAATTCTCTTGTTATAACTTCTTGGACAAATCTTGGGAACATATAAAAAGTTTTTACCTTTGAATTGTGGATGTTCTCAAGATTGTACACAAGAGCATCAAAGATCATTTGAGAAAAGTTAAAAATCTGATTGGTGGCTAAACAGACCAAAGCAGAAGCCATGGAACTGCTAAACTCACCAAAACCAGTGGTTTTCTTTGAAAAACAGTGCAATAGGGTATGCACAAAAAATCTCCATTGAGGGCACAACTTACCCTTAAGGTATTTCAAAGAGGTTTTGGAGCCTGTATACCCCATTCTTAAAAGATTTTCCATGAGAG